>ML664195.1:1610473-1824358 GCA_007570785.1 Antilocapra americana
CCGCCATCCAAAAGTCTACAAGCAATAAATGCTGGAGAGGATGTGGAGAAAAGGGAACCCTCTTACACTGTTGGTGGGAACGCAAACTAGTACAGCCACTATGGAAAACAGTGTGGAGATTCCTTAAAAACCTGCAAATAGTCCTGCCATATGACCCAGCAATCCCACTGCTGGGCATACACACCGAGGAAACCAGAATTGAAAGAGACACATGTACCCCAATGTTCATCGCTGCATTGTTTACAATAGCCAGGACATGGAAGCAACCTAGATGCCCATCAACTGATGAATGGATAAGAAATCTGTGGTACATGTACACAATGGAATATTACTCAGCATTAAAAAAAAATTCATTTGAATCAGTTCTACTCGGGTGGACGGAACTGGAGCCCATTATCCAGAGTGAAGTAAGCCAGAAGGAAAAACAACAATACAGTATACTAACGCATATATATGGAATTTATAAAGATGGTAACGAGAACCCTGCATGCGAGACAGCAAAAGGAACGCAGATGTATAGAACAGACTCGTGGACTCTGTGGAAGAGGCCAAGGGTGGGATGATATGGGAGAATGGCATTGAAACATGTTAATTATCATATGTGAAATCAATCGCCAGCCCAGGATTGATGCTCGGGGCTGGTGCACCAAGATGTCCCAGGGGAGGGGGGGAGTCGGGAGGAAGGAGGGAGGGGGGTTCTGGAGGGGGAGCATATGTAAACCCATGGCGGTTTCATGTCATTGTATGGCAAAACCAACACAATACAATAAAGAAAATTTAAAAAAAAGAAAAAAAGAAGCAACAGTTAAAACCAGACATGAAACAATGAACTGGTTCCAAATTAGGAAAGGAGTATGTCAAGGTTGTATATTGTCAACTTATATGCATATATTGTTAACTTATATGCAGAGTGCATCATGTGAAATGCTGGACAGGATGAATCACAAGCTGGAATAACATTTCAAGGAAAAATATCGACAACTTCAGATATGCAGATGATATCCCCCAAATGGAAGAAAGCAAATAAGAACTAAAGAGATGAAGGTTAAAGAGGAGAGTGAAAAAGCTGGCTTGAAATTCAGCATTACAGAACTAAAATCATGGCATCCAGTCCCATCATTTCATGGCGAATAGACATGGGAAAAGTGGGAACAGTGCCAGATCTTATTTTCTTGGGCTCCAGAATTGCTGATGACAGGGACTGCAGCCATGAAATTAAGACACTTGCTCGTTGGAAGAACAGGTATGACAAACCTCAACAGTGTATTAAAGAACAGAGACATCAATTTGCTGACAAAAGTCCGTATAGTCAAAGCTAAGGCTTTTTCAGTAGGAAAAATGACCTTAGTTCTTTCCAAGGCAAACCATTCAACAGCACAGTAATCCAAGTCTATGCCCCAACCACAATGTGGAAGAATCTCAAGTTGAATGGTTCTATGAAGACCTACAAGATCTTCTAGAACTAACACCAAAAAAAGGTGTCCTTTTCATCAAAGGGGTTTGGAGCAAAAGTAGGAAGTCAGAGACACCTAGAATAACAGGCAAGTTTGGCCTACGGGGTTTTGTCAAGAGTACATTGATCATAGCAAATACCCTTTTTCAACAATACAAGGGATGACTCTACACACTGGTATCACCAAATAGTCAATATCCAAATCAGACTGATTATATTCTTTGCAGCCAATGATGGAAAAACTCTATACGGTCAGCAAAAACAAGACCTGGAACTGACTGTGGCTCAGATCGTGAGCTCCTTATTGCAAAATTCAGGCTTAAATTGAAGAAAGTAGGGAAAACCACTAGGCCATGCAGGCATGACTTAAATCAAATCCCTTATGATTATACAGTGCAGGTGATGAATAGATTCAAGGGATCAGATCTGGTAGACAGAGTGCCTAAAGAACTATAGACAGAGGTTCATAACGATGTATAGGAGGCAATGACCAAAGCCATCTTAAAGAAAAAGAAATGCAGGAAGACAAAGTGTTTGTCTGAGGAGGCTTTACAAAGAGCTGAGGAAAGAAGAGAAGTGAAAGGCAAAGGAGAAAGGGAAATATACACACAACTGAATGCAGAGTTCCAGAGAACAGCAAGGAGAAATAAGAAAATCTTCTTAAATGAACAATGCAAAGAAGTAGAGGAAAACAATAGAATAGGAAAGACTTTAAGAAATCAGAAATATCAAGGGAACATTTCATACAACTATGGGCACAATAAATGACAGAAATGGTAAGGCCAAGAAGCAGAAGATTTTAAGAAGAGGTGGCAAGAATACGCAGAAGAACTATGCGAAAAAGATAATGACCCAGATAACCACAATGGTGTGATCACTCATGTAGAGCCAGACATCCTGGAATGTGAAGTCAAGTGGACCTTAGGGAACATTACTATGAACAAAGCTAGTGGAGGAGATGGAATTCCAGTTGAGCTATTTCAAATCCTAAAAGATGATGCTGTGAAAGTGCTGCACTCAATATGTCAGTAACTTTGGAAAACTCAGCAGTGGCCATAGAAATGGATAGAGTCAGGTTTCATTTCAATCCCAAAGTAGGGCAGTGCCAAAGAGTGTTCAAACTACCATACAACTGTGCTCATTTTTACATGCTAGCAAGGTTATGCTCAAAATTCTTCAAGCTAGGCTTCAGCAGCTCCTGAACTGAGAACTTCCAGATGTACAAGCTGGGCTTAGAAAGGGCAGAGGAATCAGGGATCTAACTGCCAACATTCACTGGATCCTAGAGAAAGCGACGGAATTTCAGAAAATCTACTTCTGCTTCATTGATTATGCAAAAGCCTTTGACTGCATGGATTACAACTAACTGTGGAAAATTCTTAAAGATATGCGAAAGCCAGGCCACCTTACCTGTCTCCTGAGAAACCTCTATGCAGATCAAGAAGCAACAATTATAACTGGACATGGAACAACTGACTGGTTCCAAATTGAGAAAGGAGTACATCCAGGCTGTCTATTGTCACCCTGCTTCTTTAACTTATATGTACAGTACAGGGTGTTAAAAAGCAGAGAAATCACTTTGCCAACAAAACTTCCGATAGTCAAAACTATGGTTTTTCCAGTAGTTATATATGGATGTGAGAGTTGATCCATAAAGAAGCCTGAGGGCTGAAGAATTGATGCTTTCAAATTATAGTGCTGGAGAGGGCTCTTCAGAGTCCTTTGGACTTCAAGGACATCAAAGGAGTCAATCCTAAAGTAAATCAACTCTGAATATTCATTGAAATATTGGACTGATGCTGAAGCTGAAGCTCCAATACTTTGGCCACCTGCTGGGAAGAGCCAACTCATTGGAAAAGACCCTGATGCTGGGAAAGATTGAGGGCAGGAGAGAAAGAGGAGACAGATAGTGAGTGGTTAGATAGCAACACTGACTCAGTGCATTGAATCGGAAGAAACTCCAGGAGATAGTGAAGGGCAGGGAAGCCTGGTGTGTTGCAATCTGTAGGGTCATGAAGATTCAGACTTGACTTAGAGACTGAAAGATAGCAATGTATTGTGCTCATGTAACTTATATAATATTGTATATCAGCTATATTTCAATTAAAAGAAATATCAACTATATTTCAAAAAAGTGGAGTAAATAGAAAGTTCAGACCCAAACATGTCTTTGTAATTATTTAGCATAAGATAAAGATGAGGATTATTTCAATAAGGAAAGGACAGGCTATTGGCATAATTGACTTCTCTTTTAAGAAAAACTATGGTTGGATTTTCTTCCTTATTCCTTACTTTAAAATAAACTTCAAATTGAATACATATTTAAATAAAACAATTAAAAGAGAATGCAGAATATTATTTTCACTGTTTCAGAATGAGGAAAACATTTTACTCTTGATGGTGAAAGCAATGAAACAAGATACTGACAGATCTGTCTACATAGAAAGTACAAATTTGTGCTGTAAAATTATCATTCTGAAACAGTTAAAAGATACAGATATCAAACTAGGATTTTTTTTGCAATAAAAGTACATAAAGAGTTAATATTCTCTACATTCAGCACTCTTAAAAATCAGGAAGAAAATGAATAGTGTAACTGTAAAAACAATGGCAAGTTACACAAGCAGACAATTTACCAAAGAGGCAATAAATATATGAAAAAAGTTAATATTTACTTTAAAATGTAAAATGAGATATCTTCTCCCCTAACAGATTGACAAAGGTTAAAAAGAGTAAAATTCCACAATGCTTATCAGAATATAAAGAAATGGTCACATTCATACCCCATTGGTTTGTATATAAATCAGAGTTTTGTATTTAAAAAATGGAGGGCATTTAGACCATCTCTACCAAAAGCCTTAAAATGCAAGCAAGGCCTTTGATAAAGTAATTCCACTTCTCGGAAGGAATTTATCCTAAGGAGATAATTGGAAAACTTCAAGTTAAACATGGTGGGTTGGGAAAAAAATGGGTTTATCCTTGCACCTCTCCTGAAACCACACTAGACTGATACAAAGTTAAAAGAGAAGTATAAAGTAACAAGGAGATGACATTAGGACAGAGTTGGCAACATAGCTTTGGAAGTTGAAAATGGATGAATGAACAGAGAATGGCAAACTGAACACATGCATTTAATTTTGCTCTCTTCCAAAAATCCCACGAAAGCTACAGTAAAAGGATTGCTTAAAAGGACTTGAGCTCAGAAGGGTGGGAAGAATGGGAGAAGAGAAAGGAGGAACACAGTTTTGTAAGCTAGAAAGTCAATGGATGAGTCATAAGTTACGTGGTGAATCTGAGAAAGCTGGGAACTCACCTGGTTTATACCACAGAATCTTCAAAGGACACAAGAATTGGAGGCTGAAGTTCCTCTGGAAGGAAGTGGGGAAGGAATGTATGTGACTACCATAGGACTGTTTGAAAGCCACTTAAGAGGCAATTGGATCGCTATGCCCCTTCTTCAACTCTGTGTCTCTGAGTTCCTGCCTCTCCCCTATGCCAGCAGATGACTGGAGGTTTATTCTCCTTGGGGAAGGCTGTTTGCATTCCTTGACCTGTGGCCAGATTATCCCAGTCTCTGCTGCCATAGCCACAACTGCCTCTTCCTGTTCTATGTCAGTCTTCGTCTACCTAAGGATACTTATGGCATTCAAGTGAAAGTGTTAGTGGCTCAGCTGTGTCAGACCCTTTTCAACCCCATGGACTATAGTCAGCCAGGTTCCTCCGTCCATGGAGTTCTCCAGACAAGAATACTGGAGTGGGTTACCGTTCCCTTCTCCATGGAATCTTCCCCACCCAGGAATCAAACCCGGGTCTCCTGCATTGCAGGCAGATTCTTCGCTATCTGAGCCACCAGAGAAGCCTATGATAGCATTTAGGACTGACTTAACTAACCGAGGATTATTTCTTCATCTCAGAATCTTTGACTTGATCTCATCTGAAAAGATTCTTTTTTTCCAAATCAGGTAACATTTATAGATTTCAGGAATTAGGATATATGTCTCTTTTTTTAAAAATTTTCTTTACATTATCGTGTTGCTTTTGCCATACATTGACATGAATCTGCCATGGGTATACATATGTTCCTTTTCCAGAACCCCCCTCCCACCTCCCTCCCGATTCCCTCTCTCTGGGTCATCCCAGTGCACCAGCCCTGAGCATAAAACCTGGGCTGGTGATTGATTTCACATATGATGATTAACATGTTTCAATGGCATTCTCCCATATCATCCCACCCTTGCCCTCTCCCAAAGAGTCCAAAAGACTGTTCTATACATCTGCATTTCTTTTGCTGTCTTGCATACAGGGTTCCCGTTACCATCTTTTTAAATTCCATATATGTGCGTTACTATACTGAGTATCTCTTAGAGGACAATTTTCCATCCTGCCAAATATGCTAAATTAAATTTATTAATTTGCAAATGTTAAACTAACTTTCCATTTCTAGAATAAATCCTATTTTGATTGTACTGTATTACCCTTTCTGAAAATACATTGTTGGATTCAATTTACTAAAAATGTTAATGGATGTTTTCTAGGCCAAATATCATGACTATCACAAAGGACATTTGTCTAAAAGTTTCTTTACTCTCTGTTAGGTTTAGTTATCATGGTTGGGATGTCAGTTTTCATTTCATGTATTTTGAATAACCAGCTTTTGATTTCATTGATCTTTCTTCATTACTTTTCTACTCCTTTCTAAAAATTGATTTCTGTTCCTTATTATATGCTTCCCCCTTTTAACTTGGGTTTAATTTGATTTTTGTTTGTTTAATTCCTTTAGTTTCTTAAACTTAAACCATTAGTTTGCAACCATTTCCCACGTTGTTCCCCCATATATAATCATTTAATGCTACACATTTCCCTCAAAACAATGTTTTACTTGTAACTTAATTATTTTGACTGACTGTATTTTCACTTTTATTTAATTCAAAATATACTTTTATTTTGCTTGTGAATTCTTTGAAACATAGGTTATTTATAACTGTACTATTTAATGTCCAAATATTTGGAAATCTCCCAGTGTTTTTCTGTTGCTGATTTATAGTTTAATTCTGGGTGGTAAGAAGTACTCTTAAATTTATTGATATTTCATTTTATGATCCAGAATATAGTCTATCTTGGTAAGGACCCCGTATGCCCTTGAAAAGAATTTGTACTTTGCTATATTAGATGGTGTGATCTATAAATGTCAATTAAATCAGGTTAGCTGACTTAAGTCAAATCTTCCTTATTACTAATTTTCTGCTTGTCCCATTGGAAAATTATATTTATTTCTTCTTTCAGTTATGTACTTTCACTTCATCTGGTTTGAAGATATTTATGTTCTCTTGATGAATTTGTCCTTTTATTCTGTCTTTATCCCTGGTAGCACTCTTGCTCTGAAGTCTACTATATACGATATTAAGAGAGCTAGTCCAGGTTTCTTATGAATAGTGTTTGCAAGATACATCTTTTTCATAATTTTGCTTTTAACCTGTGTTTTTGTATTTACAGTGGGTTTCTTAAAGAAAATATATTATTGGGTCTTGCTTTAAAAGAAAAATTAAATCTAATAGTCTCTTCCTTTTAACTTGTATACATAGATCATTTATAATAAATGTACATTTCAATATGTTTCAGCTTAAATTTACCAATTTCCTCCTTGTTTTCTTCTAATTTCAACTGCTATTTATTTCTTTTTTCCTCTTTCCTTCCTTCTCTGGTTTAAATTTTTAAAATTTTATCCCCACTTGGCTTTTTACTCTACTTCTTTGCTTTATTTTTTAGCTATTGCTCTATGGTTTGCTATAAATGTCTTTAACTTATGTTTAATATATTATAGTATAATTAAAAATAATACATAAACTCACATGTATTTGTAGGAAACTAAAAATAGTATATTTTTGTTACCCTCTCCATCCTTTATACTATTTTCCATAATTTTCCTTATACATATTTGTAAATGGAATAATAGATTGTTATTATTTTTCCTTTAATAACCCATCATCTTCTAAAGAGATTGAAATGTGACTTTCATCATTTCTAGTGCATTTTATTCTTTCAGTGGGCCCATCTTTCTATCCTAAAATTTGTGCTTCCCTGATGGTTCAGTGGTAAAGAATCTTCCTGCAATGCAGGAGATGTGGATTTGATCCCTGGGTCAGGAAGATCCTCTGGAGAAGAAAATGGCAACCCATTCTAGTATTCTTGCCTGGGAAATTCCATGGGCAGAGGAACCTGGCTGGCTATAGTCCATGGGATCACAAGAATTGGACATGGCTTACTAAACCATCACACCATTCATCCTAAAATTTTTATGAAATTTCAAGGGACCCTGAGTAGTAAACAATTTTGAAAAAGAAGAGCAAAGTTGGAGGTCTCACACTTTGTGATTATAAAACTTACCACAAAGCTACAGTAGTCCAAACAGTGTGGTACTTCAGACATGTTTAACAATGGAATAGAATAGACAGTTCAGAAATAAACCTTTGTATGTATGGCCAAAAGGTTTTCAACAGAGTGCCAAAACCACAGGGAAATACCAGCGGTTTCAACAAATGGTTCTGGGAAAACTGTACATCCACATTCAAAAGAATGAAGTTGGGCCTGTACCTTACACAGTATACACAAATTAATAAAAATGGATTAAAGGCTTAAATTTAAGATCTGTAACCATAAAACTCTTAGAAGAAAACATAGAGTAAAAACTAAATGACTTGATTTGATTATGATTTTTGAATATGACACCAAAAGCACAGGCAATAGAAGAAAAATTAGATAAATTGGACCTAATAGAAGTTAAGAATGCTCATGCATCAAATGACATTATGACCTTAGTGAAAAAACAACAAATGCAATAGGAGAAAATACTTGCAATTTGTATCTCTGATAAAGGATTAATATCCAAATTACATAAAGAATTTCTATAATTGAAAAATAAAAAGCAGACAGTTAATTCTATTAAAAAACAGAAGACTTTAATAAATAGTTCTTCAAAGAAGGTATATAAACTGCCTATAAGCACATGAGATGATGCTCAGTGTCAGAAATCATCAGAGAAATGCAGAACAAAATGTCAGTGAGATATCATTTATACCCAATAGCATGACTACTATAACAACAACAATCCAGAAAATAATGAGCATTGGTAATAATGTGAAAAAATTGGAATCCTTGTGCATTCTTGTTGGGATACCAAATGACACAGTTGCTATGGAAGACAGTATGTGGTTCCTCAAAACATAGTACATTCTACTAGCTATGGTCTAACAATTTTACTCTAGGGTATATATTCCAAAGAACTGAAAGTAGAAACTCAAACAAATATTTGTACCTCTACATTCATAGCATCATTATTCACAGTTGCCAAAAGGTGGTGGTGGATTAGTTGCTAAGTCATGTCCAACTCTTGCGAGCCCCATGGACCCCCTGCCAGGCTCCTCTGTCCATGGGATATTCCAGGCAAGAGTACTAGAGTGGGTTGCCATTTCCTTCTCCAGGGGATCTTCCCAACCCAGGAATCAAACCCAGGTCTCCTGCCTTGCAGGCAGATTCTTTGCCAACTGAGCTATGAGGGAAGCCCTGCCAAAAGATGAAAATAACTCAAATGTCTATCAACAGATAAATGGGGAAACAAAATGTTGTACACACATTGCAATATTTAAAAAAAAATTCTGACACATGTTATGCTTGAAACTAGAAAACATTATGCTAATGTTTTTTACTTAAAAAAAAGCCAATTACAAAAAGATAAGCATTATATGACTTCACTTATATGAGATACAGAGGAGTAAAATTTGTAGAAATAGAAAGTAGAATGGTAGTGGCCATGGGTTGTTTTAGTTTGGGGAGATGAAAAGAGTTCTGGAGGTAGATGCTTGTTATGATTGCCTGACAGTGTGAATATTCTCATAGCCACTGAATTGTGCAGTTGAGGATGCTTAAATAGTGAATCTTATGTGTATTTTACCACAGTAAAAAAAAAAAATGCATCATTTTGCACTGGACCAGGGGAAATTTTTCACTAAAAAAATCTATGCCCATCCTCAATCAAGACCAATTAAACCAGGTTCTGGAGTATCAGTATATATTTTAAATCTCTGCCAGTGATACTAATGTAAATCCAGTATTGAAGACATCTGACTTGCCTTATAGATCTCAATGATGGAAGAATTGTTTCCTGACTTTATTTTTATTTCCTTATGCTTTAGAGTTTGGATATAAAATATAAATTGTGTTTAAAGTAATTTTTCTAGGATCTGGCTATATTTTAGTAGGAGGCAACTTTAAAAAATAAATTTAGAATTTTATATCCAGAGAAACTATTCATCGATCTGGAGGGTAGAATAAAAACAATTCAGACACATATTGTTTCAAAAATTTTATCTGCCCTTCTTCCTGAAGAAACTACAGGACATTGTGTTCCAACAAAATAAGACTAAACTAAGAAAACAAAAATAGGTGAACTAGGAACCAGGCTAGCCAACATAAGAGAGAAGCAAAGTGAATTCCCAAATTGATGAAAGAAATACTAAAAAAGAGAAGTATTAGATGCTGTAGAAGTACATACAGTGGTATGAAGTGCTCAAGAGCCAGCCCAGATGTGAAGAGTAAGGTAAATAACTACTTGAAGTATTGATATTGTTTAGAAAATTTTCATGGTTTTGTCAGAGAATTTGAGAAGAATCAGCAATAAACATTGAGAGAGGGAAGTAAATTTTAAAAATGAGGCAATTATTAACTCTGGGAAGAATTGAAACTTTTACAGGAAAAGAAATGTAATTCTAGTATACTACATGGCTCAGATATAAGAATATTGTAATTTAATCCTATTGGAAGATTGAAGAGAGGGGAAATGTTTGTGTGTGGCAGCACAAGAGTACTCCTTTCCCATCTCCCATAGTAGGAACGAAATAGACAATGTTTAAACTTGGTTAATTAAAGAAAATAGAATATTAAAAAAATTATATGTATACAGTTAAATACCAGGAAAACCACTAAAGGAACTGTGAATGTCTTGGGGGAGGGGGAGAAATGAGATAGGACATTGCTGGTTTTCATTACGAGAATTTTTGACTTTTAAAATTATGTTAAGGTATTCCTCTGGTTGGAGAGAAGGTTTTCTTTTTTTTTTTTAATTTTTAATTTTTATTTTTTAATTTTCTTTACTTTATTGTGTTGGTTTTGCCATACAATGACATGAAACCGCTCTGGGTTTACATATGGAGAGAAGTTTTTCAAGTATATAAATGTGAATAAATTATAAGGATATTCATCTCAGCACTGTTTATGATAGTGGAAAAATTACTATTTGTAGAAATAATTCAAGTATATACCTTACATGCAATCATCCTGCCAAGGAAAATAACAGCTGAAAAAGACAATAGAAGGAATGTTTATGATTAACGGCCAGATTGTTAAGTTACATGGTTGCAGGATTCTAGAAGGAGAAGCCTTCTGGCTGTGCTCGGTTTGGGAAAGTAGATGATGTCTGTGTTTGGCTCAGGGGCCTCTGAAGTTGGGACAAGGGGTATCAAAGGCCCAGAAGAAGACCAGGAGCCCAGGGTCAGGGAAGAATGTCCACTTGTGTAGCAGGTTGGGGAGGGCATGGTGAAGAGAAGAGACCCATTCACGTAGGATGTTAGGGCTACACTGAAAAACAAAGGCTGTGAATGGACTGGTGCAGTCTTACCTATGTGCAGCCAAATGTCCTTCCCACCAGGCCCTGCGGCAGGGTTCTCAGAGGTGTTCCTTTGGAAACATCTACATGCTCTTTTCCTCTACCTTTGAGATCAAACATGCAGTTTTGAAGTGGCGAGAGGCCAAGATTAGGCTCAGTGAAGCTGGAGGAGTTGGGATTAGGGTAAGTCTGAGGACAGATTTAGTGGTGAGTCTTGGCCAGGGTTAAAGTTCAGTCTGAGGCCAGTGCTAAGGTTCAGCCTGCGATCATTGTTAGGGTTTGTCTGCAGATGCTGGTTTCTGATTGGATCTCATTTTTACCCTGTCAATAAATGTTGCTTAAGTTCACGGATGAATTGCAAATTCTGGCCAGCTATCCTTCTCAAAGCTTTTCACACTGTCCCTTCTTTTGGCTTTCTGTCTC
Source organism: Antilocapra americana (assembly GCA_007570785.1). NCBI lineage: Eukaryota > Metazoa > Chordata > Mammalia > Artiodactyla > Antilocapridae > Antilocapra > Antilocapra americana. The sequence continues at coordinate 1,622,008 of ML664195.1, forward strand.
TTTCTTACCACACCATACATACAGGCATCTCTCACAGCCCCGCCCAGGTCAAGGTTGCCCTAGTCTCAATCCACCACCTCTCCCTGTCCTCATTAGCTAGGGTTCAAGCCCTCAGGCAGTGGGTGCCTGGCCTGTTTTGAAAGGAACAGTCTGTATGGTGAGAGGTGGTGGTGGAGCTCTGGTCTCCTGAAAGAGGAGGCTGGCCTGCCCACCCCACCCCAACCAGTGGCCAGTGACTCTTCCCCCCGCATCATTCTAGTTGCCTGCCTTACTCAGTGCCCAGGAATCCTGGTTCACATGATGCCTGGGTGCTTTCGAGGCAGGTTACTGAAACTTTAATCCCAGCTTTCCTTTCATGCCTGATCCCCCCGCCCCAAGTGCCATGGTCTGTCAGGTCCCTCCCTTTCCCTGTCCCCAGCAGACACTCAAGGCCGACCTTGGAGGAGGACTCCTCATCCAGCCCAGTTCTGCCCTCGGGGTGAGGGACTGTCCCTTGGCTAGGTTGGGGTGGAGTGGAGGTGTGATGGTGGGGGCCACGGGGCAGGGCAGTCTCTTCTTGACCCAATGCCACCCCTCTGGGTGCATGCATCTCTGGCATCTGGTCCTCGGCTGCCTTCCAGTTTGGCTGCCTTTCTCCTGGCCTTCATGCTTCAACATGCAGGAGTTTCAGGAGTGGCTTTGAGGATGCAGAGCCCAGCCTGGCACTGGGGCAGCCAAGGAGGGAGGGGCCCACACTCTGGCTACCTTTCTGCCTCTCTCGGCTTCTGTTGGCTTCCTTTCTGTTGTCTTTGTTTGCTCTCTCTGGGTCCCTGCCCCACCCAGGCCCTGGCCTCTTCCTGTCTCTGCTTGCCCCTCTCCTCTTTCCCTGACCCTACTTCTGTCTATCCCTGTCGCCGTCTTGCTCCTGCTCCATATCTTTGCCTCCATACCTCAGTGGGCTCTAGCCCCTATCTTGTTGCTCTTCCTCTTTTCTCTGCATCTCTTGCGTGCAGATTTTTCACTCCATCATCAGATTGGAGGGGCAAAGTCTCATCCTCAGTTGCTTGGCAACAGAGACATATGACAAATACCAGTTGGTGATGATCATAATTTGAGGGACCCTTCCCGTAACTTCACCCCACCCAATGATCCCCATATAGGAAACCTCATCAACCACTCACTTCTTGGAGCTAAGGAATTCAAAACCACAGACTGTTCTCCATCAGGCAGGTAACAGCATCTATTGGGGGGTGGAATATATTAGGAAAACAGACCTCTGGCCTCTACGAGTTTGCAACGGAGTAGAGGTGGTGGTGAAGAACACAAATGCTGATGAGAGAAATAGCAATCTATGATGAAAGTGACCACTGAAGGCAATAATGAGACTTCTAGTGGAATCTGCAGGCCCGTCTCCCCTACTGTTTTGAGGACTAAGGAGTCATCACGGGCTGAGGGAGCTTGTGAGAGCTGGGTGGAATTCACAGATGATGTGGTTACACCTGGGGAGTGAGGTGGCCATTGCAGGGTGGGAAATGTGAACAATGGTACAGATGCAGAAATGTGCTTGGAGCAGGTGCCCTAGGAAGTTAGCCTGCTGAGACCTCGGTGTTGGTGTTTGTGGACAAATGGGGAAAAACTGACAGGCCACTTGAGCCCAGATAGTGGACCCAGACTGGACCCATTGGGCATTAGGAAGGCAAGGAAGCTGCTTGAACACAGGGCTGATAGGCCTCACGCGACCACCAGCAAGCAACTCCAGACTGCCGTGTGCATCCTGCTTCTTCCCTCGACAGACAGGCTTGGGCTTGGGTCCAAGTGGACCATGTCCACAAAGACAGCTGTGCAGGTCCTGGTCTCCTCTGAGACCAAACATAAGCCACAGTGTCTGTCTCCAGCGGGAAGTCTGCAGGTGTGAGGACCACTGGGCATAGGCCCAGGTAGGTCAGGAAACGTTGTGATGGCTGCGTCTCCTGTGTTTATGCCCTTCGGTGGCTTCTCCTGGACCTGGAATAAAGCTTAGAATCTGTGCAGAGGTCACAGGTTCTACCTGACCTGGAGCTTGTGTCCTGTTGTGCCTCCCCCATTTGTTTAGACTGTCTCCCCAGGGACTCTCTCCCAGCCCACTCCTTCCCACCAGGGGCTTCTGCAGTGAGGCCTACCCCACCCATTGCAGATGAGGTTGGTCCTGCCCCTGTGTCACACTTCAAGAGTCCTGGTTCCTCCGCAGGCACCATTGGGTGGGGCGCCTGGCAGCTAATTGGTACCTGTAAAGCACTTGAAAACGTAAAGGGTGACAACAGCGAGGAATGCAGCTTCTAATCCCAGTGTCCCTTGAGTCAGAGGACAAACTGGGCAGGGGACAGTCCCAGGAAGCTTCTGGACTGGTTTCTTTTCCATCTTCAGGAGACATGCCCCTTCAAGGTCTACATCCATATGGAGGGTCCCAGGAGACCCTCTTCCCAGGAAGCACATGGGTCCTGGTGGCTCCTGAGGTGGAGAAGGACCTAGTGCAGGGTCAGGAGACCCAGGCTCTGACTTCTAGAAGGTCTGTGAGTTCATTAAAAGACACCTCTTGTATTTGAACGTCCATGGCGACAAGTAACTGAAGGTCTGCCTCAAAGCAGCCTCTACAAGAGGGTTTGTCTTCTCACACATTAGGGAGTCTCTGACATATACATCTGGTATATAGGGTGACCCCAGGCCAACTGTCCCTCAGCCCTCAGGGATCTGGTACCTCTCATACTTTCTTGGCCTAAAGCAGCCATTGGCAGTGTTTCCCACAGGGTGATAAATATTAAAATGATGTCTGGCTTTTCAATAGTGAGAAAACTTTCCCTTACACCCCTCCTCCCAGGTCCTATTGACTAAGATTGGATGACACGTTCAGGTCAGGGTAATGAGACCCTGTACCGCTGGCTCTCAGAAGCAGGTGAGTTGCTTTGGTGATGTGGATGCTCTGGCATTTGGAAGTGGGGCGCTGGAGATGGCCTGCAATGTAGGGAATGGTTTGCATCTTCTGTGACTTTTGACTGTCTTATGAGTCATTTGTGAAGGTGAAAAACCTTACTTTTATTGTTCAGGCCTAGGCCCTAACTCCATGTAATAAGAAGTGATCTTGCCCAAGATTTGCCACATAAAATGAGGGAAAATTCTCCATGGCTTAGTGTCATCCATCACTTTGGAAGATCCCAAAACTCAGGTGTGGCTGGATGGGCACGAGTGAGCCCCGCCCCTCAGGTCATTGCCTTTGCCGCTATCGCAGTGCATCCTCTTGGGTAATCCTGCTTGACCACATAATGTATCAAAACACAATTATCTTAGTAGAAATTGCTTTTCACTTGTTCCTCCTTTATGCTGGGTATGGCACTGTGTTAATTGTTTTCTTTGAAACTGTGTTATCTATGGATTTCACTTGAGGGATAGAAAAGAGGCTGGCTCAAAGTGTCTGCTCTCCAAAGAGGGTGTGGGGTTTGAGAGGGCTGTGAGCTGCTGCCTTAGGCTAGTGAAGTTTGTCCCTGAGGCAGAGAGCAGGCATTCTCCTTGGCACCTGGGATGATAAACTTCGGGACAAAATTGGGAGTTCCGAGCAACACATCTTCTGTGGGGTGGTGTGGAAAGCCAGGTGGGAAGCTGAGCTTAACCTATGGGCCTCAATTTGCTCATCTGTGAAATAGGTTGATAATTTCAACATTGTTCACCTCCTCCCTTGTGAAACTAATGCAGGGAACCACGAATGTTTCTGGAGAAGAGTAAAGTGCTGAAGACTAGGAGGGCCCTGCTGTGTCTTATAGATCGCTGTTCATTCCCTCAGGAGCCCATATCTTCACAATCCCATATTTTAGACCCAGAATCATTAGTGCCATTAATGTCAAACAGAAAGGCTGTTACCCAACATAGAGCACAAACTTGTGGTTGCTAAGGGGGATGGGTACGGGGGAAGGATGGAGTGGGAGTTTGGGATTAGCAGATGCAAGCCAGTATTTATAGAAGAATAAGCAACAAGGTCCTTCTGTGTAGCACAGGGAATTATATTAAATATTCTATGATTGGGGCTTCCCTAGGAGCTCAGTGGTAAAGAATATGCCTGTCAATACAGGAGACACAGGTTTGATCCCTGGTCGGGGAAGAGCCCACATTCTCCAGGACATCTAAGCCCACTTGCCACAACTACTGAGCCTGTGCTCTAGAGCCTAGGAGCCATAACTACTGAAGCCCACGCATCTAGAGTCTGTGCTCTGCAGCAAGAGAAGCCACCACCATGAGAAGTCCATGCACTGCGATGAAGAGTAGCCTGCACTCTCTGTAACTAGAGAAAAGCCGACACAGCAACAAAGACCCAGCACAGCCAAAAATAAACAAAAGATAGATAAAATTATTTAAAAAATTTTTATGATAAGCCATAATGGAAAAGAATATGAAAAAGAATGTATATATATGTATGTGTAACTGAATCACTTTGCTGTACAGTAGAAATTAACACAATATTGTAAATCAACTATATATCAATAAAAAATAGATAAACAACAAGTTCCTACTGTATGGCACAGGGAACTATATTCAATATCCTCTGATAAACCATAATGAAAAAGAATATATATATGTTAATATATATATATAACTGATATATATATAACTGATCCTGGGCCGAGGATGGCATGGCAACCTGGAGGAGGGCATAGTAACCCACTCTAGTATTCTTGCCTAGAGAAATCCTATGGACAGAGGAGCCTGGCAGGGTACAGTCCATGGGGCCACAAGAGTCGGTCATGACTTAGTGACTAAGCACACACGTGGCATATATAACTGAATCACTCTTCTATACATCAGAAACTATTATAAAATAACACTGTAAATCAAGTATACTTCAATTTAAAAAATTAATTAATTAATTTGGAAAAACGTAAAAATGAAAACAAGTGAAAGACAAAGGAAAAGAAAAGCATCCTCCAGTCCATGGTGTTTCTTGACCTGGCTCCTCAGGAGGCTGGCACACTCTACTGGACTGCCCCTCCCAGAGCAGAACTGCGCAGATAGACCCTGTGTTCCATAGAAGAGAAAAAATGAAGATGGTGAAATTCCAGGTGCTAGAAAGTGTGGAGATGGAGCAACTACTGCTGGCTGGCATCCACTCTTCTCCCTTGGGATTCACTCCTGGAGTCTTAGATACTGGCTCTCAGTTTCTTCCAGGAGGCAGGGGTTGGGGGTGGTGCAGATGATGGGGATCATGGAGAGGAGCAGGGGGTGGTGGGGTGGGGGGAGCTTTGGCAAAGCCAGCTTGCTCAAGTAGGGATGAGATGAGGTCAATCTCAGCCTTCTGGGCATACAGTAATCAAGAGCAAGGCCGACCACCTGGATTTAAAACTAACACCTGGACTGAAATGCAGGAGCCACATTGTGCCTCTGTTTCCTCATCTATAAACGGTGGAATAACCTACATTTGGAGTAAAAGAAACAATATGTGAAAAGCTTTAGAACTCTGCCTGGTGCAGTATGACTTCACCACGAGCTGACTTGCTGCTGATGCATGAAGTTCTAGGGATAAAAGGAACACACTGCTGGGGTACCCCCATCCTTTGCTGGGCCCAGGAGCTACAGTCCGAGGGATTATGACTCACAGGCACTCTGGGGGAGCCACCTCGGAACCTCTGTTTCCCCTCCCAGGCCTGGGGTGGCTGAGCCAGGGAATGACCTCAGCCTGGAGGAATGAAGAATCTAAAGGGCTGCTTCGCCCTGGGGCCCTCTCGACTCCGCCTGGTGCCTGCTCCAGGCAGGTAACCCACAGGCAGCAGCTTCCAGGGGTCACCCCAATGACTCACTAAGGCCTCTCCATCCACACCCAGCGCATGGGACCCCCTCAGCCCCTCCCTTTGGCGGCCAACTCCAGTCCCAGAGACACTATTGACTTTGACTTCTAGCTGACATCTCAATCCTGCTCTGAATGATGTATGACCCTGACCTTTGACTGATCTCTGACTCTGGGCACAGACTGACTCCTGGGCTCAGGCAGTTCCAGTTCTGGTCTTTGGCTGAGTTCTGGACCTGGCTTGGGCCTGAATCATCTCCCAGGCATGGAAGATAGTTAGAGGGCGCCTGGGATGAAGTCCCTCTCTCAGCACCTCCGGGCAGGCAGGCTCCATCTGCCTGGCAGTCTGACTCGCTGAAGGAGTGCATGCTTGGCCCCCCTTGCTGGGAGTGGCCACACGGAGAAGGGACCTCGTACTGGGAGGAGAAGATGCTGGCTTTTTGCTTTAGTTCACTTCTCAGTGATACCCTCCGGGGAGCATCCTTCCTCCTTCTGACTATAGCTCCCAGATGGAAGGGAACAACCCTCCCCATACCACACCCCCGTTAGCTCAGGAGCTCCCAACTGGACCAGGTTTCATGAGGAAGAACGGTGTCTCTTCCCTCAGACTGGGGCATCCCTCAAAGCTTGAGTTCTGTCTCAATCTAGAGATTGAGGAGTGTCTTTAAGAACAGGATTAGCTGGAGTTGTACAAACTTGGATTCAAACCTTGACATTGTTCATTAGCCTGTGTTCTTGAACCAGTCCTTCAACTTCTCTTAGCTCAGTTTCTTCACTAGCAAAATGAGGCCAGTGATATTATTTACCTTGTAGGGTTGTGAGGATTAAATGAGATGAGTTTTAGGAAGTATCTACCATTTGTAAGTGCTCAGCAGACATCAGAAGCCATGGATATTGTATCATGTTAGGGGCTGTGCAAGTGCAGGTAGACTTAGTGAAGCTGAGGTCTTCGCCTCCACCTCTCAAGCCAGCTTTTTGTTGCTGGCAGGGGATCAGATGGCAGTGTCTGGGCTGGCCTCCCCTGCCTCCCTCAGGGACTCTGGGCCTATAGAGGTTGGTCCAGCCTCTCTGCAAAGCTCCTCTTTGCCTTTTTCCTGAAGAAGGCTTCTCCTTGGCTTCACTCCTCTGCATCTACTCATTCTTCTTGGGTTGCTGGCCTAGGCCGGCCTCTTGAAGTTGACATCTGCCAGGGCCTAGATCTCTAAGGCTAAGTCACAGAAGCCAGGGCTGATCCTCCACCGCCGATGGCCTTGCTGTGATCCCTGGCTGCCTGGTTCCAGAGACAGTGAGGACCTAGGGCCAAGCCCACCCTTCCAATCATGGACCCTAGGGCAGGTCTGGGGTAGAGACGGGGTAAGTCATCCAAACATGAGACACCGTGCAGCAGACATCTCTAGCACTGGTGACCCAAACAAGTGCCCAAACTGTCCTTGGGAGGGTCTGGTTTTTTCTCTCTTTAATTTAGCAAATCAATTAAGTCATTTTGAATCACTCCAGTTAGCCACTTGGGGCTTTCTCTTTAGTGAAGCCTGATTCATTAAGACAACAGGACAGGTGCCAAGGTCAGCCATGACTTCATGAGCCCAGGGCATACTTCCTGTGGGTAGGCTGGGGGGTCCTGCCCACAGAACATTACTCAAGAGAGAGAAGAGCAAGGCAGGCACCTCCATGCATGCCCCAGGACTGACCTCTGGAGGAGAGACCAGGAAAACAAGGATGTGATGCCCAGTGGTGTCACTTGGCCAAAGCAAGGTATGAACTCAGGTCACCCCAGAGACTGGGAAATCCAAGTTTTCAATCAGCCACAAGCATATCTTTGATGGTCTTCTAGGTGCAGGTTTGGGGGAAGGTGAAAAAAATAATGGCTTTATGACTCCTAGAGACTCCCTTTTTACCTTGGCTGTTGGAGTGCTCAGATATTAATTTAATCCTTAATCACAGTGATCTAGGTCAGCCTCTCTGTCTGACATATTTGCATCTTTTTCCTCTCTAATTTTTATTTACTAGTATTATTTATTAGTAGAAGCATAGTATTATGCATGTATTTTATTGTAAGCTACCTCGTGTCCTCTCTGGAAGTAAGTAGAGTATAGATGGAGAACCAGAGTGGCTCCAGTGGAGCGCAGACTATTCAGGGGGACTTGTGGGATCCTGTATCTTTAATTCTTGGTGGAAGGTGACCTCAAGCTAAAGAGTTGAATAAAGTGAATTTTCTGTGGCCTAAGGGTCTGGAAACAAATTTCCAGGGAGGGCCTTGGCTCTCTGTAGAGGGAAAATGGTCTGGGTTCTGGGCCACAAGCCCTGACTTTTGGCTCCAGCTCCACTCTTCTGTAGCAGTGGGACCTGGGACAGCTCCGTTTGCTCCGGTGGGCCTCTGTTTATCTGAGTGTCAAATAGGTATGATGGAGGCTGATGGACTTTGGCTTTCATGGTGCTCTTCCACGGCTCCCCTGAGCCAACGGGCAATTTGAACAACTTTTCTGATCAGGACTGGCTTATACACTGCCCTTGCTGCTCAGACAAGGAACAGGGGAGGTTTTCTCAGACTTCAGGGCTAGAAAGGCCCCCCACTCCCAGCTCCTAGAGAAGGAATGCATGTGTTATAAGAATAATTGCTTCTGGCACCAGAAAGCCCCACTCTTCACCTGAGGCCTAGTCCCCTCTGCCCACTGCCTCCCCCACTGGCCTGTGTCCCTCCAAGTCACACCCGCAGCATCTGATGGTGACCCAGTGCCTGTGCCAGAGCTGCCCAGATTCCTTGGAGCCACATCTGGCTTCTCAGCCTGGGGGCCCTCCTGGGACTCTGAACAAGAGGAATCTGCTGAGCAAACTGACAAGAGCTTCCATGAGGATCTCTAACCTGGAAATGGGCTGCGTGGACTCTGACCCACCTGCCTCCCAATGATTCTGAGCAGATGGTATCGTGGGCACAGTCAACATTTACTGAGCCCACATCATATGCCATCTGCTGAGCTGAACACCATATTTAATCCACACAACATACCTATGAGTCAGATATCATTATTCGCTTCGTGTTACAAATGGACAAATCAAGGCACAACAAGGTCACACAGTTAGGAAACGGTGAATTACCCAAGTTCTCTTAACCATTACAATCTACAGACTCTCGTTCATTTCACAAGTGTTTATCAAGTGTTTGTCACGTGCCGAGTGGTAATGATCCATTAATGTGTGAACCAGGCTGGGAGCCCTGCCCACCTGGAACTGACATTCCAGAGTGCGGAGAGAGACAATAAATAATAGAATACAGTGGACAAGTAAGCTGTATAATAGGCTCGAGGGTAATAAGTGGCATGGAGAAAACAGGGAAGAGTAAGCGAACTAAGGATGATGTGGGGCGGGGCGGGGGGAGTGCGGCCGTTTAAGGAAGGCCTCACTTCTGGGAAGACTTGGAGGCGAGGGAGGGCACCCTGGGAGAAAGACACACACAGGCCTTGGGGGTGAACCTGGAGCGTAAAGACAGCAGGGGTTCAGGTGTGACCGCAGGGAGGGGCATGAGGACAGAGAGGGGCTGGGGGACAGGACCCTGTGTGCAGGCATCTGATGGCCATTGTAAGGCCTTTGGTTTGTTTTTAAAAGCAAGTCGGTTTTATTATACAAATAGGAGGATGCCTGCATTGTCAGGGCTTTGGTTCTACTTTGAGAGTAACGGGTAGCCTTGGCAGAGTTCTCAGCCCAGAGGAACCCGATCAGACCTCCTGTTCACAACGGCCCTTCTGACTACGATGAGCGGTGGAGCTGAGGGCAGGGGTTCAAGGGCTGGGCTCCTGCAGCTGCCCCAGGCAGACCCTGGGGCCTGGTCTGATGAGGAAGGGGAGGTGCTTTGAGGAACAGCGGAATTCTGGATCTATTTTGAAGGTGAAGTGAAAGGATTTGCCTCTGGATTGGATGTGGATGGGAGGGGACGACAGGAGTCAAAATGTGTGGCCTGAACAACTGGTAGGATGAGTTGACATTTACTGAGAAATGGGGTGGAGAAGTTTCTTTTTTGGGGTTTGGGGGATGATCCAGAGTTCAGTCTCGGGCCTGTTGAGTTTGAGCTGCTTTTCATTGCAGCCCAGGCCAAGCTACTGAGCTGGCAGCTGGACTTAGGGGTCTGGAGTCCAGGGAGAGGCCAGGCTGAGGCCTCGTCCCTGGGTGTCCTAGCGTCAGAACTTACGGATTGCTGAGGACCAGGAGTGGTGGGATGTCAGGGCATGCAGTAGGCAGATAGCAGGGCTGGAACGGTCACCCTGGGCTGTTCCCAGGAAAAAGGGCACCTTCATTCACTGTCTCCTAGTGACAGCCAGGTCAGGAAAGATTTGTGGCTGGCTGAGCCCACCACGCCCTGTGACACAGAAGGATGCTGAGGCCCACATAACTCTCCTGGGCTGGCGAGGGCAGGCGGCAGACCGGGACCCCAGGCCCCCCTGACACAGGATTCAGAGATCTGTGTGTAACAAGATAGCACTCGTGGAAGCGCCCTAACAGGTCTGGAATGTGGGAGTGAGTGTGGTGGTGATTATTATTTGCCCCATTGGCTGGCCAGGGGTGCATTTCAGCAGGATTGCCCTCTCACCCAGTGAGCTCTAAGGACCGGCTCATGTGCTTCCTGCTGGGAGAGGCCCGATCCCCTGGGTGGGGGCCCAACACTCAGTACCTGCCTCCCTGATTCATTCCAACTCTCCTGGCAGCCTGAGTCACTTTCCAGGCCAGAGCTGCTGCTTGTTGGGCAAATCCCTGAATCCTGGAGGGAGCAATGGCAATGAGAGCCCAGGGTTAGTCCTGTGTGAGGCAGGCAGCCACCAACACCTGCCCTGGATGCCTGTCCCAGCCTGGAATTCACTCACTTGTCTCACTAGCCAGCCAGCCAACCAGCCAGCAAATCCTGAGTGACCATCTCTATTCAAATGCTCAGTATTGTGCAGGTTACAAACCACTTTCAAATCGTCCTGTTTTGCAGATGAGAAGACCAAGGCTCAGAGAAAGGAAAAGGTTGGTTCAAGAGAGCTGGCTAGTTAACAGAAGAGCCAGGGTCCAGCCCTACCTTTTCTGACTCCAATAACTCTTCTGTTTATATCCACTACTGCCCCCAAGCCTGGCTGCCATTTTCCAAATCTCGGCCCTGATTCTCTGCTTTGGGAGGCAAACCGTGACCTTGGGGAAATCTGCGGATTCGCCTTGTACTTTGGGTGGTAGGAGAAGGAGACAGGGGCCAGCAAGGGACAGCCTCTTGGATGACTGTGCAGCTAGGGCTGGACAGAGGCTCTGGGAGAAGTCTCGGTGGGTGGGTACTAAGTAGCAGCTCCATGGAAGCAGTCAGAACATCAGAAAAGAAACCAGCTTGTAGTAGGGATTCTAGGGAAGGAAATAACCAGAGGAATAAGTCAAAATGTATTCAGGAGCCAGGATCATAGGGTATGTGTGTGGGTGAGGGAAGGTTCAACTTGAAGAAGTTCCGGAATGACTATGGAATGCTCTGGGCAGTACTGGTGAGGGACTAAAGCATCACTTCTCCCAGAAAGTCTTCCTGTGTAAACTCTGCTGGCTCCTCTGCCCCAGTCAGCTCTTCTTCCTTCCCTGGCATAGCCTGTACTTCAGAAGGAAAGCATGAAACTTCCTGGGTCATGCCCTCTCTCCCAGGGAACAGGGCATGGGGCAGCTCCCAGCGTACCTGTGTTACTGATAGAAACCAGAGACTTCCCCAAGAAGGAGTGAAGCTCAGAAGGAGGACCAGCCTCAGGACATGTGGGTTGTGTTTTACTTGGGGTATATTCAGACGTCTCTCCAAAGAGCCCCAACCAAATGTTATGTGCTTGGAATTCAAGACGTGGAGACTGTTTTGGATGAAAGCATAACCCTTATCGTAGGCAGATTCCCTGGAGAAGGAAATTGTTCCCATCACTATGAATGTCGCGGTTTAACACTTTCCTCCCTGGTTTGGTGGTTAGGGTGGGATGGGGAAGCAGAGAAGAGGAGGGTGACCTGAGAACCCCACAGGAAGGCTGGGTGGCAGAGGCACCTCTGGCCACTTCAGACCTGTGGTGTACGAGGACTGGGTCTGTTGGGAGGCTTCGCAACAATACATTCCCATGTTTCACTGATACCCCGGCAGGTATGTCAACTTTTGCCATCCTTCAATAAGACTCTTGGTGGATCCTGGTCTTCCTTGTTATAGGGCTGTATAGTGACTGATTTAAGGGGATCAAGATGAGGGGTCTTGAAATCCAGTGCCTTAGCAGGCAAAGCCTAATTCAGGGAAAGCAAACCTGGGCACCTGTCAGGTAGCCAGTCTGTAGAGGGCACAAAAGAGTAAAACTGTAAAATGATGTCCTCTCAGGTTTCCACCTGTGACCCGATCCATAACTGCCCAATGCAAATTAGCTCCACTCCTATTGAAATGGACAGCGCCCTTGAGCAGAATTAAGAAAAAATACCAACCTATCTTGATATGTATTTCTGCAATAAGTATGGACATATTGCATTTGCATGTTATGCCTCTCACCTAGAAGTCAGAGTCAAAGCTGCAATTAGCCAAAATCTTGCAACCAAACAATGCATGGTGCATACAGCACGACTTCAGGGGAAGGAGGGATTTGTTTTCTTATATAAAGTTAAACCTTTTGATATGACTCTCAAAAGCAAGTCTGTTTAGAAAAAGGCAGTCTGAGAACTTGAGGAATGTGGCCAGTGGATGACCACAAGCCAGAATAAAAAGAAAGGTTTGAATATGTTGTAAATAAGGCTTAGTAATAATAAGTATATAAGGTATTACGTATGTGGTAAGTCGCTTCAGTCATGTCCAAGTCTGTATGACCCTACTGTAGTCTGTAGTCTGCTAGGCTCCTCCGTCCATAGGATTCTTCATACAAGAATGCTGGAGCTCTGACTGCTCCCTCTGCCTGTGGTGCCCCTTGCTCAGCTCTTGCTCAGATATGGCTTTTACCAGCAACCTCTGCTGCTCTCTGCAATGCCCCTGTTCTGCGTTGGCTGCTCTGCTTAGTCCAGATTATGATAACGTGGTTTTATCTCTCACATGGGGCATGGGTGGAGGTCCTTTGATGTGACGAGGGAGGCACCGGGAGCATCTTGCCACCTGGGACTGAGCAACATTGAGGGAACTCTGGCTCAAGGCTTATACTAATTTCAGGAGCTAATGGAGCACTGGGAACCTAGGACCTTAGACCTGCAAGGAAGAGGGGAGGAAGGGGCCCATATAAAGCTCTCTCTGTGTGGGCTCTCTTTGCACCATGATCTTTGATCTAAAGCTCCTAATGCGGTTGCAATTTTACTTTTCTTTGATGGAGATCATTTCCACACCCAGACTAAAAGTTTTGAGGAGGCCCAGATGGTGTCCGTGCCTGGCCCCTCACCTGAGCCTGGCACACAGCAGAGTTCTGCAGTTACTTCTGATAGACGTGAGAGTTTTCGCTTCCCAGCTGGCAGGCAGGAAGAGCCGTGCCTGCTCACATCTTTCCCAACCTCTTCAGAATCTGCACCTCTCCGCTGGGCTGATGTGGATATTTCCCCACTAGCCCACGAGGTCATGGCTTACTCGTTTTGCAGTGACTCACACCTGGTGTGGCTGGGCCTGGCTCCGAGGGAGCTCCCCAGAGGCTGGGTAGGCGCTCAGGAAACGTGTGCCGAGTTGAGTGTCGGCCAAGCTTGGAGGCAGAGGGTGGGATAAGATGGCCTGGTTGGAGGAGCGTGGGCCCTCAGAGGAGAGGAGAGGACAGGACAGGCGCCTGAGGTCAGGGTTCAATTGAGGGTCAGGTGGCGGGGCCCAGGCTCAGGTGCTGGGGAGTCTAGGGAGTTCCACGCCCCATAATCTGGGCTGGGTGCTCCAGATAGGATGCTGGCACACCCCCAGCGGCCTGCCCCCACCTGCTCCTGGGGTGGGGGCAGCAGGTGGGGCCCATTTATCGCCAACCAGGCCAGCAGGCGGAGCTGGCCCAGTTCCAGGGAGACGACAGTCACCCGGCACTCCTCAGTGGGAAATCACCTCACCGCACAGCCCCTTCCTGGGACTGGGGACAGAGAGAACCTGGGAGACATGGCGGGCAGAGGGCTCCACCAGGTGTGGGGTCTGTGGGCCACTCTCAGACTCCTCCCAAACTGGAGGCAGGTGGGCCTCCTCTCTGTGGGACACACAGGTCAGCAGTGCTCAGACTGTCTCCTCGGGTCTTGGGAAGCAGTTGTAGCCTCCTTCTAGGCCCTTGAGGGGTCTCTAAGATCACCTGTAACCAATAGGCCTGGACCAACTTCAGTCATGGGCTCCTGAGGCCTCCTTAGATGTGACAGCTCCCGGTCCAGGGCCAGCCTGGGGGCTGAGTGCTTCAGATACTGTTTAGGGGGCCGAGGTTGCTGGCCTCCTTACATTCAGGGTGGGCAGGCTGAAGAATGGCCGCGTCACTTACTAATTTGCTTAAAGACAAAGACTTTTATATAAAACATGTGAATATACTGAGTATCCACTGGTATGTGCTTCCTCACACACGTCCACAAAGGAAGACATGCTCTAAAGTGACCACAGACACCATCAGGCTCCAGTGCACCAGTGCAGAGACTTCCTGCAGCACTGCGTGTGTGTACCGGTCTCCATACCCCAGTCCTGATCAAGGAGGTGAGCAGTCATGCAGATCGTCCAGCCTCTTTTCTATACACTTAAAAAACATACTTGCAGTTTAACTGTTTGCATGATTTGGTAGCTCCTGTCGTGAAACACTTTTTAAAAACATCATTTTCAATTATTGCATAACCTACTGTCACATACCTGGAGAAGGAAATGGCAACCCACTCCAGTATTCTTGCCTGGAGAATCCCATGGACAGAGGAACCTAGGGGGCTTAAGTCCCCTAGGGGTTGCAAAGAGTCAGACATGACTGAAGAGACTTAGTGCACTGTCAGCAGACCATAATTTATTAAAACCAATTCTGTGTTATTGAACAAGTAAGTCATTTTCAGTTATTCACAAGACAGTGCATAAATCTCTATCTACCTAACAGATGATTTCCTTGGGCTGAATTTCCACAATTCACAATACTGTCAGAGGGTAAGACTTTTCCCCTCGATTTTATTGAGATACAGTTGATGTAAAAAATGATATGGTTTTTGTAAAGGCTTTTGACAAATATTGTCAAATTTACTTAAATAATCAATTTACATGTCCTCCAGCAGTGCTCATATCCATTAGCAACTGCTCACTCCCTTGCCAAGCCTAGATACTCTTATTTAAAAAACTATTAACTTCATGTGCAAAACTATTTTTTGTCATTCTTGTAGTTTATCTTTGTAAATTATTAATGATTACAAACATTTTTACATGTTTGTTAGCCATTTATATTTCCACCTTTTTTCTATTTAAGTCCTTTACCATTTATGTATTTTGATCTAGCTTTTAAAAAATGTTGATTTATAAGAACTCTTTGTATATGAAGGACACAACTCTCCCTTTAGTGGCCATAGTTATACCAAATATTGTTTCCATGTTTCTTCTTCATTTTATATTTTGCTTATTTTTTGACATAGAGAAGATGGGCAACCTAAGCTATCAAACTTAAAATGTTTTTCTTCAGAACTATTCCATTCAGTTTTAAGAATGCTCTTGTCCAATTCTAAATAGACGTTGACTATCACTTCTGTTTTCTTGTTGTGTTTGTGTGGCTTCATTTTACATATAGTTCTATAATCATTTGGGAAGTAAGGAAGAGATGACCTTATCCCTTCCCTCAAAGGAGCTTGAAGGGGACAGAGGAGAGGGAGTACCAGTCTGCGTCATGACTGCTTTCATCTGTACCAGTGACAGGATATAGATAGGGGCTCAGTGAAAGGAGAAGGAAGCTGAATGGAGGAGACTTTAGGAGTCCTCAAAGTTGCACTGGGCTGAGAGAGGCTTTATTTATTTATTTATCAGACACATACCTTGAATTATTATGTGACAGGCATTGCTTTAGTGCTTTATGAATTTTAACTGATTCAATTCTTGTAACAATTTAGAATGATTATCTTATTATTCAGTTCAGTTCAGTTGAGTCGCTCAGTCGTGTCTGACTCTTTGTGACCCCATGAATTGCAGCACGCCAGGTCTCCCTGCCCATCACCAACTCTCAGAGTCTACCCAAACCCATGTCCATTGAGTCGGTGATGCCATCCAGCCATCTCATCCTCTGTCGTCCCCTTCTCCTCCTGCCCTCAATCCTTCCCAGCATCAGGGTCTTTTCCAATGAGTCAACTCTTCTCATGAGGTGGCCAAAGTATTGGAGTTTCAGCTTCAACATCAGTCCTTCCAATGAACACCCAGGACTGATCTAGGATGGACTTGTTGGATCTCCTTGCAGTCCAAGGGAATCTCAAGAATCTTCTCCAATACCACAGTTCAAAAGCATCAAAAGAGGAGCTACTCCATGATCAAGGTCAGAAGGGATGGCTGTGAGGAGATACCCGTTGTCCAAGGTAAGGAGCAGCGGCTGCACTTTGCTGGAGCAGCCATGAAGAGACACCCCACGTCCAAGGTAGGAGTAACCCAAGCAAGAGGGTAAGTGTTGCGAAAGAGCATCAGAGGGCAGACATATTAGAACCATAATCACAGAAAACTAGCCAATCTGATCACATGGACCACGGCCTTGTCTAACTCAATAAAACTAAGCCATGCCGTGTGGGGCCACCCAAGACAGAAGGGTCCTGGTGGAGAGGTCTGACAGAATGTGGTCCACTGGAGAAGGGAATGGCAAACCACTTCAGTATTCTTGTCTTGAGAACCCCATGAACAGTATGATATCTTACTATTACTGTCCCCATTTTATAGAGTAGAAAAGTGAGGCCCAGAGTATAAATTACCTACCCAAGATACTATACAAGGGACAGGATTGGAACTCATGAAATCTGATCAAATTGGAAGGAAACAGGGCTATTTAAAACTAAGGGACCTGAATGTTCAGAAGAAGAATTTAGACCAGTGTTTGGCTAGAAGTTGTCAAACCTTTCCTGTAAGGAGCCAAATATTTCAGACTTTTCAGGCCAATCTAAAAAATTGAGGATATCATAGGTACTTAAATAATTAGAGAGAAAACAATTTCCCACAAAATTTTTGATGTAATTTAATAATAATAATAGCCTATAACTTAAAAAATAATACAGGTCCACTAATGTGAAGAATGAAATTATTTTGGAGGGAGCAGAAGATATTAAGAAGAATACATGGTGGGAAGAATACATGGGAAAACTATGCAAAAAAGATCTTCATGACCCAGATAACTACGATGGTGTGATCACTCACTTAGAGCCAGACATCCTGGAATGTGAAGTCAAGTGGGTCTTAGGAAGCATCACTATGAACAAAACTAGTGGAGGTGATGGAATTCCAGTTGAGCTATTTAAAATCATAAAAGATGATACTGTTAAAGTGCTGCACTCAATATGCCAGTAAATTTGGAAAACACAGCAGTGACCACAAGACTTGAAAAGGTCAGTTTTCATTCCAATCCCAAAGAAAGGCAATGCCAAAGACTGTTCAAACTATTGCACAATTGCACTCATCTCACATGATAGTAAAGTAATGCTCAAAATTCTCTAAGTCAGGCTTCAACAGTACACGAACCGTGAACTTCCAGATGTTCAAGCTGGTTTTAGAAAAGGCAGAGGAACAGAGATCGAATTGCCAACACCCGTTGGATCATTGAAAAAGCAAGAGGGTTCCAGAAAAACATCTGCTTTATTGACTATGCCAAAGCCTTTGACTGTGTGGATCACAACAAACTGGAAAATTCTTAAAGAGATCAGACTACCAGACCCCCTGATCTGCCTCCTGAGAAGTCTGTATGCAGGTCAAGAAGCAATAGTTATAACTGTACATGAAACAACAGACTGGTTCCAAATCAAGAAAGGAGTATGTCAAGGCTGTATGTTGTCATCCAGCTTATTTAACTTCTATGCAGAGTACATCATGTGAAACGCTGGGCTGGATGAAGCACAAGCTGGATTCAGGATTGCTGGGAGAAACTAATAACCTCTATATACAGATGACACCACCCTTATGGCAGAAAGCGAGGAAGAACTAAAGAGCCTCTTGATGAAAGTGAAAGAAGAGAGTTAAACAGTTAGCTTAAAACTCCACATTCAGAAAACTAAGATCATGGCATCAGGTCCCATCACTTCATGGCAAATAGATGGGGGAAACAATGGAAACAGTGAGAGAATTTATTTTCTTGAACTCCAAAATCACTTCATGTGGTGACTGCAGCCGTGAAATTAAAAGACACTTGCTCCTTGAAAGAAAAGTTATAATCAACCTAGACAGCATATTAAAAAGTAGAGACATTACTTTGCTACAGAGATCTATCGAGTCAAAGCTATGGTTTTTCCAGTAGTCATGTATGGACGTCAGAGTTGGACTATAAAGAAAGCTGAGCATCAAAGAATTGATGCTTTTGAATGGTGGTGTTGGAGAAGGCTCTCAAGAGACTCTTGGACTGCAAGGAGATCAAAGCAGTCAATCCTAAAGGAAATCAGTCCTGAATATTCATTGGAAAGACTCATTGGAAAAGACCCTGATGCTGGGAAAAATTGAAGGCAGGAGGAGAAGGGGACAACAGAGGATGAGATGGTTGGATGGCATCACCACCTTGATGGACATGAGTTTGAGTACGCTCCAGGAGTTGGTGATGGACAGGGAAGCCTGGTGTGCTGCAGTCCATAGGGTCACAAAGAGTCGGACATGACTGAGCAATTAAACTGAACTGAACTGAACATTTTGCTTAATTGGGATTTAAAGTTAGTGGTCCCAATCATCTACCTGTAAGTTGTTGTTGTTTAGTCGCTCAGTCGTGTCCAACTCTTTGCAACCCCATGGACTGCAGTATGCTAGGCTTCCTTGTCATTCACCATCTCCCAGAGTTTGCTCAAACTCATGTCCATTGAGTTGGTGGTGCCATCCAACCATTTCATCCTTTGTCATCCTCTTCTGCTCCTGCCTTCAATCTTTCCCAGCATCAGGGTATTTTCTAATGAGTTGGCTCTTTGCATCAGGTGGCCAAAGTATTGGGGCTTCAGCCTCAGCATCAGTCCTTCCAATGAATATTCAGGACTGATTTCCTTTAGGATTGACTGCTTTGATCTTGCAGTCCAAGAGTCTCTTGAGAGCCTTCTCCAACACCACCATTCAAAAGCATCAATTCTTTGGTGCTCAGCTTTCTTTATAGTCCAACTCTGACATCCATACACGACTACTGGAAAAACCATAGCTTTGACTCTATGGACCTTGATTGGCAAAGTGATGTCTCTGCTTTTTAATACACTGTCTAGGTTTGTCATAGCTTTTCTTCCAAGGAGGAAGCGTCTTTAAATTTCATGGCTGCAGTCACCATCTGCAGTGATTTTGGAGTCCAAGAAAATAAAGTCTGTCACTGTTTCTATTGTTTTCCCATCTATTTGCATGAAGTGATGGGACCAGATCTTGTCTATAAAATCCAGTCTCAGCTTGCGGGACCTTAGGAACACAGACTTGGCCTTGCACGTTTTCTGCTGACCTCAGCATGGACCTTGGTGTTGACCTATTGCTGCAGGGCTGATCTGCATGGAGAAATGATGGGTGGCCTTGAGGAGTTGTGCTCTAGCTACTTCAAGGGTCCAGGGGTCCACCTCAGACTAGGGCAGTGTAGGTGAGGAGGCAGGACAGATTTGCTCATTTGTTGCAGGAGAGTGCCAATTCTGAATCCATGTTGGATCCGTTTCTTTGATTTTTAACTTTTGCTTTTCATTGTTTTTGTTATTACAATCATATATAATGGACTGCCTTAAGGAACCCTGCCCCTCTGCCTGACTGAGAGATAGTCTGACCCAGCCCATCTGTGAATGGCTGCAGTAAAGAAGAAATTAACCCCATTTCTACTTCCTCACCTCTTTTCTCTGTCTGTTCTCTAAAGGAAACTGGCATCCAGACACTGAAAATAAGGTTATTTGGGGACATTAGTCTGCCATCTTCTCAGTCAGCTGGCTTTCTGAATAAATCCATATTCTTTGCCTCAACACCTCATCTCTGATTTTATTGGCCAGTCATGCAGTGAGTAGAGTAAGCTTGAACTCGATAACAACCTTTCTGAGGTGGGCTCCCAAGTGACTAGGTGTGGGGAGAGGGCCCCATAGATAATGTGGGGTGCTGGGTATGACCCAGCACAGGGGAGCACAGTCCTACCCACCAAGTCAGAAGTACCCCAGCACCTACCTTCTCTCAGATGGCTCAAGGGAGTCCATCTGGAAGCCTTGGCTCAGGGCCGAGACACCAAAGAAGACAAGAACGCTGTTGCTGCTGCTAGGCACCAGGAGGACCCCACAGCCAGAAATAGTCTCCACGTCTGCTTGGTCACAAGGCCAGTGATCTCATTGCAGAGAGACCTCTCTTGGGCTTCAGTGCTTCCCCTTCAGAATCCTTTCACAGAATGGTGGGACATCCAGTCCTTCCTTTTCTGGGGGAGGTGAGGAAAGGGGATGTATGGTGGATAGGAGGGTGTTGCTGAAATGGGAGGAGGAACACAGAAAGGGGATGCAAGGCAGTCTGAGAAAATGTCCCCTCCATGGTCACGGTTTCGACTGAGGCAGGTCCCACTATTGGGAAATGTTTCATGATTTCTCTTCTTGATACCTCCTTTGGGAGCATAAGCCTGCCCCCACCTGTGCTCAGTGTGGGGGCAGAAGGTGGCCACTTACTGCGGCCGGGCTCTGTAATTAAGTCTGTAGCAATGGGCGAAGGATTGGACAGGTCTCATCCCAAAGTTCTTGCCGTCAATGGGCTTAAATGCAGACAGGTGCTTGCGAAACGCTCCTGAGAAATCACTGTGGGTGAGCTCAAGCTGTACCAGATGCAAACAAGCCTGAGGGACAAACAAGGACCTCAGTCCTCTGGTCCTCAGGTCCGGGGGACTGCAGAGAGCAGGGTTAGGAGGCCAAGGACTGGGTTAGGGAGGGAGTGGCTCCTGCCTAGGCAGTCAGCACTGTGCTGGGAGAATCACTGCCCACATGCAGGGCAGCCCTTAACCATGACTTCAGAGAGACCCTGTTCTAGCCTGACTAACCCTTGACCCTGGCCTCAGCCAGAAATGGAATCCTCCATCCTCTCCAGACTGACCTTTGAACTCCATTCATCTTAGAAGCAAAACTTCTTTATGCTAAGGGAGATTGGGCCCAGCAGTGTGGCCTCCCCTTGTGCATCCAGAGGGACCCAGGCCACAGCCTGAATCTTAATGCCTGGAGGGTGGGTTGTGGATGGCCTGGAAGGTCACTGGACTGAGAATAGGGCCTTCTCCTTCTCCCCTTCTCCCCTAGCTCCCACTCGACTCAATGACTCTTGGCAACTACCTGTCCAGCGGGTATATGGATACCACTCTTGCCATCTCCTGAAGGAGGTGTGATGTCCAGTGTGGAGGTGTGGAAGTGATCTGCAAACTATGGAAAGAACTTGATTGTATCATAGCAAGCTATGATACAAATCTGTAGTATTCAAATGAGAAAGGTTGCTTGCATGGACTGCCTGTCATCAATCAGTCTGTACCCTGTGCTTCCCAACCCTGTTGCATATGGTAACTTGGTTATGTGTTCCTTTTCCCTAAAATTTTCCGCTCTCTCCATTCTTTTTCCTTATAGTATTCATTGAGAAATATTCCAAATATAACATACTCAAAAGTAAGTGTTTAATGAACTATTTACGTGGTAGCCAAGGGAGCGTGCTTAACAGACCTCCTACTGCAGGGGCCCTAACTGATCCGGAGTTCAACTCCTGGGGTCTGGTGGTGCAGAGGCTGGACTCCCCCCAGGGCTGGACCCTGCCAGCATGGCAGATATATTAAGGCCACTGCATCTTGAGACACGTGGGCTCCTCTACCAGCAATTTCCAGTCAAGTGCTCCCCTATGGCTTTGTGCAACTGCCCTCAGGATCCGTGTCAGCCCTGAAGAGTCAGATGCACCTCCCCAACCTCTCCCCTCCCTGCTTCATTCAAGGGCAGACTTGCATGTAGAATAACAGCTCCCCCAGCCTCTCTGCCCTTTCTCTGTTCTCTTTCTCACTGGCATTTCCTCTAATAAAATAAAAACTTTTAATCTCATCTTGGTGTCTGCTTCTTGGAGAACCTGGACGTACAGACTTGGGATCTCATGCGTCCATCCTCCAAGGTCGATAGCTTTCAGTATTTCCCCACATTTGCTTCATCTTCTCTTTCATCATCTTTTCCTCCCAATGAAGTGATTTACAATAAATCCTAGACAATATGCCATTTCACTCTTAGAACACTTATTGCTCATTCTTCATGAATTCTGAATTTGCAAGTACACCTACAGCCAAACTTTATTTGTAAGGCCAAAATCAATACTGCTGCGCTTTCATGGTCATTCATGAACGTGCACAAGAGTGATAAAAATTCTGAGATGCCAGCTGTCCTCATTTGTGGTCAAACAAGCCAATGTCCTGCTTTTTTGTTTTCTGTTTTTCTCCAGCTTTATTGGGATGTAATTGACATACAACATTGTGTAAGTTTAAGGTGTACAAGGTGTCGATCTGATATACTCATATATTGCAAAATGATGACACCCTTAGCATTAGCTAATACCTCCATCACATCATACAATTACCTGCATTTTGTGGGAAGAACACTTAATATCTACTCTCTTAACAATTTGTTCTGCCTTTTTGTTTTGGCTTTCATACCATAGCAAGTGACCTTTTAACAATCTTTGTGGTGCCACATTTTTTGCATTTTTGTGCTTTTTTTTTGGTGATTTTTCTATTTAAAATGGTCCCCAAGCACAGTACTAAAGCACTGTCTGGTGCTTTTGAATTGAAGAAGGCTATGGTGTTGTCTTAGGGAGAAAATGTATATTAGATGAACTTTATTTGGGCTTATGAATTATTCACTTTCATGAATTATAGAGTTATTGGTCAAATTTAATGTAAGTAAATAAATATATTAAATAAGATGTCTTTAAACAGAAACACACTTAAAATGAGACTATGTATTGATCTGTTGATAAAAATATGATCAGAAGCTCACAGGAACCGACCTTGTATACACCCTAGGAACAATGGTTTAGTATTCAATTGTTCAGTGTTTTGGTGACTTTATATAACATAACTTCCAAAGATAAAGAAAATCAACAGTTAATGTGGAATGAACATTTTTTTACAGGACCAGAATGTCATAATTACACCTTACAAAATTAATACAGTTTCCTTGATAACATTTACTACTCAGCCTCTTATCAAACTGCTTCAATCGTCTCAAAAATGTTTTATTGGTTTATTCAGATTTGGCAAGATCCAAACATCTCATATTTGGTTGTTATTATTTTTAAGTTTTTGAATCCAGAGCACTTCTCCCTCTCCTTTTAATTTTTTTTTCCATGCCACTGACTTGTTGAAGAGACAAGCCAGTTGTCCTATGAAACATTCCACATTCTGTGTTCTGTCTCTTTGCCTTCTTCTGGTATCATTTATCATGGAATGATGTGGAATTTATCTCTAGAGGATTCTGTTAGTGGAGGGGTACTGGTAGCTCAGCTGGTAAAGAATCTGCCTGAAATGCAGGAGACCCCGGATCGACCCTTGACTCAGGAAGATCCCCTGGAGAAGGGATAGGCTACCCACTCCAGTATTCTTGGGCTTCTCTGGTGGCTCAGATGGTAAAGTATCCACCTGCAATGCAGGAGACCTGGGTTTGATCCCTAAGTTGGGAAGATTCCCTGGAGGAGGGCACGGCAACCCACTTCAGTATTCTTGTCTGGAGAATCCCCATGGGCAGAGGAGCCTGCTGGGCTACAGTCCATGGGGTCACAAAGAGTTGGATGTGACTGAAGGACTAAGCACAACGCAGGATATAAAGGGTGAATGGTGACAGTTGGGGTGGGAAGATCGGGTTTTATTGAACAGGGTGACGTTAGGGTTGGGTTGGGTTGAAGTTTGAATTCAGGACAGAGCTACAGCTAGCAGGACGATCCAGTGGCTAGCAAAGACTCAGGACTTCTGGGTACAAATTGTGCTCTATCACTTAATAGCTATTGACTTTGAATAAGTTATGTAACCTCTCTGTGTCTTAGTTTCCTCATCTATAAAATGAGGATAACAAGAACCCTGACCTCATAGGGTTGTTGTGGAGTTTAAATTACTTAATATATGAAAGCACTTGGATTGGTGCCTGCCACATGGTGACCGCTGCATTAATGTTTGTTACCCTGTTGTTATTGGGGTTAGACCAGGGCTTCGGGCTGTCTTAGTTGCATGGTAAGAGTGATTTCTAATTCGTGATTCCACCCAGTACCAGAAGCTCCACCTCATACTTAAGAGGGGTTTGGAGGTGGCGAGTGCTGAGACCACCCCTCCTTGGATGGCCTTCCCTCATTCCCTCTCTAGAGATCAGTTTGGGGTTGAAGGGGGAGCAGTGGGGCTCCATCTTTCCCCTGGAAGCTTCCCCATTTCATAACCAGTTTTGACCCTGATCCTTCTTCCTTGCCCGTATGCCAACAGGACTCTGGATGTTCTTTGATAAAACCACAATCCTGAGTGGGATTTTAGAAGGGTTGGAGGATTCTGAGAAGGAAATCTTGTAGGGTAGGGACACTCGTGTGGACATTTGGATCAGTTACACAGAGGTACAACGAAGGAAAGTGAAGTGGAAGTCTGACTCTTTGTGGCCCCATGGACTATACAGTCCATGAAATTCTCTAGGCTAGAATACTGGAGTGGGTAGCCTTTCCCTTTCCAATTTAAGAGTAAGACAGATCATACAGTGGCCGCTAGAGGTGTTGGTGGATATGTATGTAGTATTCATCTATCCATCTATAAAATGTAGTCATCTATCCATCGAGGTGTCATCCATCCATCCATTTTTTCATCTACTCATCTATCCATCACTACAATAAACACCAGGCACTCACTCTGAGTCAGGAACATCCTCCTGGCACTCAAGCAGCTCCTTGTCTAGTGACGAACACCACGTGTAATGACTACATGCTGTGCTAGTAGAGGAATGTACAATATGTGAGGAGATTTTTGGAGAGGGTGGAACCATCTATGGCTGGGACCAGGGGCTAGAAAGGAGGCCTCCTCCTTCCTCCTTTGTGTCTGGTTCTTCTGCCCTGGTGGCAATTCCTGTCCTAGGGCTGGGTCCAGTGGCAGGCTAGTTCTTCATCTTGTTCTATATCACCAGGTACAACTGGAGAAGAGAACTGTTCCTTCTGGGAAGGAATTTTGGAGTTCAATCAACCTACCACACCTGGCCAGGCACCCCGAGGTCATAGTCAACATCTCTTGGAGACAGGCTTTCTTCCTCACCAAGACTCCCTGGGGAGATGTGGACACAGTGCCCACACCACTTTCACCCACTAGACTGGCAAGGTCTTGGATACAGTAGTGCTGTCCCCAGTTTGGAACTGCTTCTTACTTAGGTCAGTGGAGAGTGGACCAGAAGTCGATCTGTGCCCTTCTAGTCTGCTGCCCTGAGCCCAGCCTAACGCTTGGCCTTTGGCTTGAGTATCTTATTAATGACTCCTCTCAATCTTGAGTATCCTGATAGGGGCTATTTTGCTTCTAAGTAATGGCAGGGTCCAGAATCAGAGTGGAGGAAATGTGATTTCCCCAGAGGAGACCAGGCTCCCCATGGCTGCCGCGGGGTGCAGCCAGTCTTTTTGCCATTGGCCTGGGGCTCAAATGGCAGGGGCTGTGAATGCTCCACCAGCCTAGTGCCCGGAAAGAGGCCTTGCTCTTCACATCGTCCCAGCTCTAGAGAAGCAGCAAGCCCTCAGAGCCTCAGAGAGTGGCCTGTTTTGGGAGAAAACCTGCCAGGGCCCAAGACAGTTTCAGCACTCTCTCCTTCCATCTGTCTGTCTGACTAATGCTCCCATAAGCAAGCCCCAGGTGAGAGACGGCCGTGCCTCCCATGGCTGCCCCAGCGAGCAGCTGTGTTTGTGGTATAACTGCCTGATGGTATCACAGAGGGTGGTTTGAGTGAGCTGTCTCTCGGGAGTATCTGCCTGTTGTTTGCCTGAGTCCCCCACCCCGGCCCCCACCCCAGCACCGCCCCCCCAACCTGGCCCCCATCCCAGCCCCTGCCTGAGCTCACTGCATTATTCATAGAACTGTAGGCCCATCACCTCTGCCCTCAGCACTGTGAGACACCTTCCTGGTGTGCGTGTATTTTTCAGGGGAGAAGAGTCCTCCCTGAACGTCCTCCTGAACTAGCCCCAGGATTTCTCTTCTGACAAGTCCCTCACTAGAGGCTCTGAAGACACTGCTGCTGCCAGAGTGTCTCTGGGGATAAGAGGCCTCATTTCCATCTTCCGCAGTATAGACATGCCAGCAACAAATGCTGAGGTCTGATTCTCCAATCCTGAATGGCCCCTAAACACTCTTTCCTGCACGTGTGGGTTCCCAGATCCTTATTATGGGAGATTTTTCTCTGCTCCCGCCAGTGGAAGAGGGCCACTTCCTGGCCCCAAATCTCTCCCCAGTAGGAGAAGACAGGGGACAATGCCATTAACAGAACTTGGTTCCCAGCCTGGCTCGACCCCTATGACCAGCTGTGTGAACCACCACCACCAACCCACCCCTCCCACTGTGCCTTAGTTTCCCACGTTGTCAAATAGAAATAATAGATGAAGAGTTCCTTTGAGGTTAAAAGAGATCGTGTATGCAGAAGGGATGGATGCAAGAGTCCAATGTCTTAACATTCTTCCTCTTCCTGACTGTCCTACCAGTCCTGTGTTCCCTAAGACCGTCTCCTGGGCTGTAATCATGCCCAAAGTATATTCAGAGGAGAAACAAAAACACAAGTAATGGAAGGAGAAGAACCCCACCCTACAAGATCCTCTGAGCTCATGGGAGAGATACACTTTCTGGCAGGGGAGCTGTGTGTGTGTGTATGTACGCATGGTGGAGGCGTTGTCTAAGCAGAGGAAGGGAGTCCAGATACGTGTATCTAGGTTAAACCAATGACTGTAGTGTCTTTTTAGGCAAGACCAATCAACAGATTCATTAAGTTCCTGTTTACCGTCAATCGTCAAAGCTAATAATTTAACTAAGCTGATTATCTTCATTAAAAACCATTAGTTTCCATACGTAAATGTTCCTGTGCTTGCATTTTCATAATTGTGTTGACATTTCACAACTTGCATTTCGAAGGAGTCCTGGGCTCAAAGTCCTCTTCCACTCCAGCCTGCCTGGCTCTCTGTGTTTATCTCGGCCCAGGAGCCATGTTAGGTGTTGGGGAACAGTGGGGAACAAGGCAGGCCTGGTTGTCCTTTGCCTGCAGCCCACCTTTACTTGTCTCATCTTCTGGATGAGCCAAGCCCTTCTGTCTGTGAACAGGACCAAGGCCAGCCTGACATGCAGTTTTAGGAACCTTCCAGTGCCCAGTTCCCTAACTGAGCCCCTTAGAAGTGGGACAGCCCTCAACACAGCCTTTCAATGTCAC
Organism: Antilocapra americana; assembly: GCA_007570785.1. Lineage (NCBI taxonomy): Eukaryota > Metazoa > Chordata > Mammalia > Artiodactyla > Antilocapridae > Antilocapra > Antilocapra americana. Next base: position 1,649,237 of record ML664195.1, read on the forward strand.
CATTCATTGACACACTCACCATTAACTCGGGGAAGGAAGGCCCTTGGTACCACTTCAGGGAAGAGGAAGGAACCAGTGTTTGTGGAGCACCCAAAGCTGACAGGTGGAGAAGGCAATGGCACCCCACTCCAGCACTCTTGCCTGGGAAATCCCATGGATGGAGGAGCCTGGTGGGCTGCAGTCCACGGGGTCGCAAAGAGTCAGACACGACTTAGCGACTTCACTTTCACTTTTCACTTTCATGCATTGGAGAAGGAAATGGCAACCCACTCCAGTGTTCTCGCCTGGAGAATCCCAAGGATGGGGGAGCCTGGTGGGCTGCTATTTATGGGGTCACACAGAGTCGGACATGACTGAAGCGACTTAGTGGTGGCAGCGGCACAGCTGCCAGGTGCTGACACTGTGGTTGCCTCTTTAATATCTCCAGTAACACAGCAGCATCCCCATTTTACAGGTGATAAAACTGAGACTGGGGGAAGTTTAGTAACCCAAGTTCACATGCCAGGAAGAGCTTTGGTTCTGGATCTGTACCCCAAGCCTGTGCCATTTCCACCCCATCACATCTTCCTTCCCAAGAGAAAGGTAAACATGGCCCCAGACACTCTTTGTTCCAGATTCCCTAAGGTTCATGTGCTGGCTTCACCAGCAACATCTGGGAGAAGGGGACCCAACATCTACATTTCACTCCATGAGGGTGGAACTCAAGGATGCTGGCCTTCCTCCACTGTGACTTTCCCTGTACCACAGGTCCTGGCCTGGCCCCAGGAGGCACCTGACTCCAAAAAGAATCTTGTGCATTTTGGGTCCTGGGCAAAAGAGTGCCTCACCTCCCTTCTCCCCTGTGGCCTGTGTTCCCGAAGCCCACAGGCAGACTATGCTCAGGGCATCAGGAGCCCAGCATCTGTCCTCCCAACCTCTCTGCCAGGTGCCCTGGTGGGTTTTCCTAGATGCCCACTGCCCTGGAGCAAGGGCCAGGGTCTGGGCTGGGGAAGCGTGGAGATGGCACTCACTTGGAGGATGGGGGCTCCAGACAGCAGAGGAGCCCGGCTTTCTAACGACAGCAACCAGGGACGATATCCATGGAGCACCAGCACGCGCCTAGGCCCTGTTCTAAGAACTTCGCCACCGACAGGTAGGAAGATGTGGCTCTTGGAGCCTTGGCATCCCCGTCTCTGTGCTCTTACACAAGGAAGTGTGTCCTGTGGGAGCAGAAAACTCTGGGCTTGGATTTCTTGGTGCTGTGAACACAGCCTTCCTTGGTCCCTTCCTTGGGATGGAAGGGAGCCTGTGTCTGCCAGAGTCTCCCTTGCTGGTCCTGGGAGTAGGGGTGAGTCTGAGCCTGGAGGAAGGAAGGGCCCTTTCCCGAGGGCTGTGTGAGGGTGTTTGGCCTCCCCTGCTTAGCCCTCTTCCCTCCCTCCTGTGCTCTGCTTCCTTTTGCTGTGTCCTGGCTTCCTGTGGGGGGCACCTCTCCCCGACCCCATCTCTCCTCACTCCTTCTCTAACCTGCTTTTCTCAGGCCTCACTTGGGAGTGCTGTGCCCAAGGACACCCCCACTGCCCCAGGGTGCCAGAAACCAGCCCCGCAGCCCCTCTTACAGCACGATCCCTCCCTGGGACCTTGGGGCCCTCCTTTCCCTGCCTCTTGCCTTCCCCTCCCACCTCTGCTGCCCCTTCTCTTTCCTCCTTCTTCCCTCTTCCTGCATTCTCAGCTCCACAAGTCATCTTCCTGACTGTGAATACCTCCCACCCCATCTGTCCTCCCCCCACCTCACAGTGCTGCCTCCTGCTGCCCACCCCCCTTGATCTTTGCTCTGTTCTGGATCCCCCCACTGCCCCTCTCCCACCCCCAGCCCAGAGCCACCTCTACACTTGCAGGAGACAGAAGCTTCTAGATTCCACATGGGAGGAAGCCCAGGGCCTGGACTGAGGAGTCAGCAGCCATGGGTCTTGGACATTTGGAGGAGTCAGGGGAGCCCAGCAGGGAGACAAGTGTTGCTCAGAGACTCAAGGGAGCCTGTGGTACTTTCTTTGGCATGTCTTCCTATCATAAATCTCCTGCCCCTCTTTGAGGACAGCATTGACTTCTTAAAAACATTGTTTTTTAGTTTATTGTGACCCAGATGGTGAGTGAGGTGAATTAGAGAAGGCAATTTGGGGCAGGAACCTGGGCATGGCCATAAAGGAAGACTGCTTTCATGTGCCTTGTCAGATCAGGTCTGCTCTCCAGGAGTGATCTAGAGCCACAGTCAGCCTGCCTCTCCTCCAGAGCTCACGTATAGAAGACAGGCTACCTGAGGGCCGTGAGAGTGCTTCTGGGGATGAGAGAGAACAACTCAGTTCCCAGCAGAGAGAAGACAGATTGAGATGTAAAAAGTCTTAAAAGCTTTTGCTGCTGGAATGTGAAGGGTTAGGAGACTTGGTGCCAAGGAAGCAGGCGTAGGGCCCACTGGATTTGTGTTCCAGCATCACCATTTTTCTACTGTAACATGGACATGCAACCCTGAACATGTGACTCTCTGGGGCTCGATGTTCTCACCTTTAAAATGAGAACAATGTTCAGACCCACCTCAGTGTTCTTGTGAGGCTCAGCAACTGAAAGTGTTCAACACATTTTTGCTTTAAAGAAGGACATTTCTACAAGTGTCCCATTTCAAAAACATTTCTGAGTGAAGCATGAGCAACCTCCCAAGCAATTGCATAGGAGTCCAGCCATCCTCTGGAGCACAAGAACAGAAAAGCTGGATTCTACTTTGTCTCTGCCCCTCACCTGCTATGTGCTCATCTGTAAAATGAAGAGGCTGTAAAAAAGGTATTTCTCAGGTTCCTGCAGGTTGAAATTATTTCCTTAAGAATCCGGTGTTTTTGTCACTGGCCTGTGGCAGTGGGAACAGTCAAATGGGGGCTGGGGTGAGGTGAATGAGAAGAAGGCCCCCTTCCAAGAGCCTGGATTCAGGAAAAACAGACCAGATAGGAGAACTCTGGTCTTAAGTCAACTTCTAGAAGGAATTAGGGTCCATGCATGCCCGAGAGGCCCAAATCCAAATATTTGGAGGCTTCCACACTTGGGGTGTGGTGGGGTGAGTCCCCCTTTAGGAGTAAAAACAGGGAAAAATTCCTCTTGTCCCCTTCCCTTCCCTCTCCTGGGCTCACGAGAAGGGAGGCTGAGCAGGATCAAAGCCACACACACCTCCAAGGAATAGATGTTGGCATATTTAGTCACCTAGGCCCGGAGGTGGGGGGCAAGGAGGATTGGGAGATGGGGAGGTCTTCCATCGCAGGATATAACAATGAGAGTACACACACACTCCCTCCCCACCACCTTGCACCAGCTTTATTGAGCAAAGCTACAGCCCTTTAAACAGCTCATATCCATCCACGTCTGAAAGAAAGCAGTATTAATAAGTTGCCCTGGGCAGCTGGTGATGATTGTCAGTGGTGGTGAGCCAGGGTATATGAGGGCACTGCAACTTGAAAGGAAGAATTTCCCAAAGGGAGGTGATAGGTCCTAATAATTGTTATAATAACAGCTCAGCGGGCCCGCGCTGGTTCCTTTCATCCTGTGAGGTCATAAATGGCTTTCTCTACCAGGGAAAGGACAGGGCCTCCACCCACCACAAACATGCTCTTGCCCACACTCACCCAGCTGGGGATCTGCCCAGCTGTTATTTCTGAACTGGGAAAACGCCGGGATTGTTAACACAAGGTGAGCTAACCAGGCTTGTGTGCGCCCTTCTCCCCAGATGGGAGTGGAAATTCCACTTGTCACGTAGGTTCTTGAGCCCTCTGCCAGGAGCCCTGCTATCTCACACACACACCTGGAGTCTGCTGAGTAGTCCACACTTCATGTGCCGCCTGAGTGACCACAGATGCATGGCGGGTTTACTCTCTTCTCCTTAAGTATGCTTACACTTGAGGCATTGAGAGTTGTCTGCTGAGGATAGGAGAGTTAACACAACTCTGATTGTATCTTTGTTGGGCTAAAGGCATCTCTTTAGGACTCTGCCAACGAGCACCTCGAAGTTCCAGCAGGCAAAGGGTGGGTTGGCAATCAGAGTGCCAATAACTTGCTTGTAGATGTTGTCCAGACTGGGTATTTCTTGAAAGTTCTTGGTCCTCTATCGGTTTTATGAGGGTCTGAGACAGCAAGATGACAAGAACATGGGCCAGTGTGTGCCAACCTGAGACCATGGTACCCTAAGCCCCCTCTCACCCTGCTAATTCCCCTGTGGAGGAGGCAGCCATATTCATGGTCACTTGGTTCAGAAGATGGTGATGGGAAGCGGGACTTGGAAAGGTCAGAGCTCAGCTCCTCCACTTTCACAACGATAAAAATAATAACGATTACTACTGTAGCTGATAGTCCACGGTCCAGGCACTATTCTACATGTTCTTCCTACACTAACTGATTTTATCTCCTCATAATCCTATGACGTACATCTCTTATTCCCATTGTACAACTGAAGAAGCTAAAGTAAAGGCAAATAACTTTGCTCAAATGGGAGGATCAGAATCTGAACCAACATTCCTAAGCTCCCAAAGTAGTCACCTCCGCTTTGCCTCTGCCCTGGTTCAAAGCTGCCTGCCCTACATGCGACGTCTTCCCAGCCCTCAGGGGTCTTCGGCCCCCAGATACTGGCTTTGCTGAACAACCATAGCCTGCCCTGTGAGCCCAGTAGAAATACACATCCTGAACTTTCCTGTGAATCTCGACTCAGTGTTCAACCCTTGGTCAGGCACGGGGCCTCATTTAGAACTTGGGAAATGGCCCACTGATCTTCCACACCAAACTGCATCACACATGTAGATGCCGTGCGGCACCACGGGCATTCATGAAGCACTGTAGACTTGATTTTTTCACATTAAGTTCTGTTCTCTTGTCTGACTACACAGACTTGGGCACATAAAGGGCTTCTGGAAACTGCTGCTGAGATTGGAGGATGTTTGAAGATGTGCAGGTACGTAGAGAGTTTAGGAACGTGAGTTCAAATTATGATCTTCCCATTTGGCAAGTTATTTGCCTTTGCTCCTTAGTTTCTTCAACTATACGATGGGAATAAGACACATGACGTCATAGGATAATGAGGAGATAAAATCAGTTAGTGTAGGAAGAACATTTAGAACAGGGCCTGGTCCGTGGACTGTCAGCTGCGGTAGTAATCATTATTACTTTTATCATTGTGAAAGTGGAGGAACTTAACTCTTACCTTTCCAAGTTCCACATCCCACAACTGGGGCCTGCATGATTCACAGGTGTGGCATGAGCTACCTGCCGCCAGCAGACAAGGATCTTGCTAAAACCTCTGGGACTATCCTGAACTCATTTAAGTTTCAGCCTTTCCCTGTCAGGAGTTCCCCTTAGATTAGACTTCTAACCTGCATGCTGCAGCCAAACCACACCTCTGCGCCTCCCTCGTGCTTCACGTAGAGAAGGAGGAAGGCCCTTCCTCATAGCCAGTTTCCCAGGCTATGAGGTATCATGTGGGTATGAGTTGCCCAGTGACTAGAGTCTAAAAGATGGGGATGATACCAGAGTAGTCCCTGGGCATGCCAGCCTGCTAGCCCAACATCTATGGCCTTTGCCTCCAGCCCTTAGAACAAGAGCAACCATTCCAACACCTAGACAGAATGCCTATAAGGGCTTTGAGTACAAATCCTCACTGTTTATCCACCCCTCACCCCCAGAGCAGCCTCTGATTACAAGGGCCTCACAGATGTTTCTTCACTGTGACTTTCCCTGCTTCACCTATGGCTCAAGGAAGGTATGTTCTCCTAAACATCAGCTCTCCATCCATACAGGTGCAAAGAGTGTTTTCTTCACTCCGTGCTGACTTCCTCTCTTGAATTCCTCTGGCTCTCGGAATTAATATGGGAATGACCAAAGGTTTATCAGGGTCTATGCCACCCTCCCAGCTCATGCCTCCATGATGGCTGAAGTCTGGCCAGGATGAAGTGACGGAGCACCATACAGTCTCTTCAGAAGCCAAGAAACAGACTGCATCCCTGCTCTTGGGAAGGTGGATCTTCCCTGCGCAAGGCTGTGATGGAGCCCTGGCCATGTCTGCTTCTGGGAGGAGGGGGGAGTCATTGGACCTCACTTTGAACTTGCCTTGGAATGCTTACAGGATTCAAAGTTAAGGGCCAGGATAGGAGCGCACAAGTCGGCTTACCCCCGTGTTAGGTTTGGAGATCAAGTGCCAGGAGAACACTTCTGAGAAGCACCAGTGTCTGGTGAAGACTGCTTTGTGCTGATGCGCTTTTAATCTCCCCTTGCCCCTGCTGCTGGATCTCAACTCTTTGTGTCGCTGTTCCTCAGCCATCTCTTAGGGCAAGCTCACAAAGGTGCCTCACACGTCAACCAGAGGAGTGTGGAGACCCAGCCGGGGCACAAAGAGGCTTCTGCTCCCCTCTGCCCCTGCCCCCAGACCCTCGTCTAAGACTGAGTCCGCACACTGCCAGAGCCAAGACTGGCCAGATGGCCCCAGGATCCATTTTCAGATAGATCCAAGCAAAGTCTTCAGCCTGAAATGCCAGTCTGGCATGGCTCCCCTACACTCTGGATCATGCTGAAGTGAAGTGTCCCCTTGTTCAGAGGTTACTTTTCTTTTTTTTAAGTCTCAGACCATCTACATGGCAAATAGAAAAGAGAGAAAATAATTGCCTTCCAGGAGAGAAAAACCAGGGAGTCCAAGACAGGAAATGACCAAAGGACTGTGACCCAGTGTCAGCCTCTGGGGTGGCCAAGCTCTGACCTCTGCCTTTCCTGCCATGGCTCTGACTTGGCAGCCTCAGGGAGCGAAGGAACCACGTTAGGTAACTGTAACCAGGCAGGGTGCTGGGATGGTGGACAGAAAGGGGTGACACAAAAGTCAAAGGTTAGGAGAAGTGCATCCAGAATGAGACCGCCACCCTGAGGCAGGACTCCGTTCCCAGATCCAGGCATCTCCCTTTGATTCCTGGCTGGACACACCTTGTCTCTCTTTGGGGATCTCCTTCCCCTCAGGAGTTTTCACACACAATGGTTGGCAGATTCTGACATTTGTTTTCATCACCATTTTTAAGGTGAATGACATTTGTCACATCCCTTCCCTGATGGCTTTGATGTGGGGATTTTCCCACTGTCTAATGACAGGTGAGGAGCTGACACCCGGCACCTCTGGGCGGCTCGCCATCTCCACCAGACCTGGTTCCCACAGCAGTTGCCTCTGTTCCCGGGATCTTAATTAAGATCCTCTCTAATGATGGTGAGGGACTTCTCCCGCGATTATCTCCTTGCTTTTCCAGCTCTTGCAGGCTCTGTCTCTCCCTCCTTCTCCTGGATCTCACCGGCTCTGCTCCTCCTCATCCTGATGTGAGGAGCTGAGGACACAGTTTTCCTGAGGAACTTGGGGGTTCACACGAAGGTTTTGGGAATGTTTAGACATTCCAGCGATGCTTGAGTGCAACATAATAATAACATGCAAGATAGTTTTAATGCCTGTGCCCTAGAGAAACTGTAAAACTATAGTGTAGCCCAGAGCCTGGTGCACAAACGGAACTTATTACATGTGGGTTTCTTGAGTGAAATGAATGAAAAGATTAGCGTGTGGGTGTTTAGTACCGAACACAAATATGGGCATTTGGGGCAGAACGCTTCTGATTTTCTGACCAGAAACAAGTCTTGGAGTCCGAATCTCTCTTCATGCAGCTAAATGTTTATATCCGTCAAGTATGGGACGTGGGGATCCGGTCATGATGGGGGTGTGTTGGGGCCAAGCCACACGGTGGGGACAGCACTGGTTCATTCCCTGCCATCCTTGCTTCTCTCCCAGTTCCACCCTGACTTCACTTTTCTGCCTCCATTTTCTTGGCTGCAAATTTTCTCAACCCCAGTTACACAGGTAGATTGTGAAGCAGTGACCAGAACCTGCCTGTAAAAAAAGTCTGGCAAGAGCCATTTCAGGTTGGTTCGAGTTAAAGGTGGGCCTTGACTTCTCCATCGAGAGGAAGAAGGGACTGAATATTCGAGGACTCTGAGGCCTTGGCCTGGGCTGCGGCCTCACAGAGTCCCACACGGCCCACGGGCTGCTCTCAGTCTGCTCCTCTTCCCCTCAGGGTTCCGTCTCTCCTCCCTCTTCATGGGAGCCTCCCACCTCAACCTACCCTGTTCCTTCTGACCCCCATGGAGGGGCAGGCAGTCACTCATATCTCCAAGGAGATATCGAAGGAAATTCTGGAGTCATATGATGAACCAAGGACCGAAAGACCTAGGATTCATTCAGTTCAACTCCTTCATGGTAAAGGCTGAGAATAGGCTCTCAAAGGTGAAAGGGCAGGACCAAGGCCATCGAGTTGGTCAGGCCTCAAGGCTGGAAGGAACTGATGCCCAACCTTATGTTCTTTCCAGAAGCCCTAGTGGCCAGGACTCTTACAGGGCAGCATAGACATGTGGGAGAGGGAGGGCAGGTATGTGCGTGGCTGTGTGAGGCTGAAGGGAAATCCCACCATTCCCCACTTCTAACTGGGTCCTTCAGTTTGCTCTTGGCATGGGCACTCTGGGTAGAAACACTCAGCTTGCTTCCCATCCTCTCTGCGACCCTCAGTGTCTCCCCATCTGCGAAGTGAAGGGTTAAAGTAGGAAGACTCTTGCGTTGCCTCTGGCCAGGTCACTCCCTGGCACCCGCAGTGACGCAGGAAATGTAGTAATGGTGTCCCAGAGAACCCCTTCACCCACCCTCTTGCCTCACCTCCCTCAAGCACACCTGTCCACACTGTGCTCCAGTGGCCCTTTGGGAGGCTGACCGGTCCTGAAAAGTGGCTGGCTTTGGGTGGGGGTGGTGAGATGCAGGCTGAGAGTCTGGAGTTTTGAGCTTGGTTGCTCATCTGGAAACTCACTTGTAGCATAGCTGTGAGAAAACCAGGGGTGGATTTTTGAACCTAATTCTTTATTTGGCCAAATTGAGACAACAGTTAGCCTTCAACCGCCCACCCCCTGGTGGCTGTGGGGCAGCTCTAAAGAGTGCCAGTGAGGTGGTTACTGTGATGAACCCCAAAGGGCCAGCAAGAGGATGGAAAGAGTGCCGCCAAGTCAAGCCCAGAGAACGGAGCGGGTGGAGGGATGGTTGAGAGGGCCCCAGCTGAGCCTCTGTAGAGGCTGCTTCTTCACAAGATGGTGGAGGTGGAGCCGCAGCTCAGGCAGAGCCTGGAAGCTGCATGGCGGCCTTGAGTGAGCCAGGGGCTTCTCAGGGCTCCAGGTTTGTCAGACTTGGGCCAGTGAGTGTGCTCAATATTTGTGGATTTGATAGGATGTTTCCATCTGTGTGAAGAAAGCTTCAGTGAAGGTTCTAGAGGGCCCACCAACCCATTTCTTAGACCTGGTCCCAGAGCTGAGAACTCTGTTTTGGGAGCTGGGGCTCGAGGGGTGTAGAGGGCGTGGCAGCCCGGAGCCTGCCCTGCCATTCAGGTCTGCCTAGAAGTCTTTACCCAGGGCTTGGTTTTTATTTGCCTAGTGCCTTCCTTCCCAGGAACTCAGAGGAGGGGCACTTTGTTATCTTGGAGACTTTCAACATCCAGGAGAGGCAGGGAGGTGACTGGGATCCTTATCAGGGGTGGGGCCCAGGCCTGCGGAGGGGCCACCCCATGTCTGTTCAAACTTCCCGCAGCACAGAGTCTAGATATTCTGGGGCAGCTTGACTTCAGCATCTGTGCCTGGGAGACAGCTAGCATGCTCTCTAATTGTTGCCAGAAAGGAAGACCTCAGATCAAATGCTTTATTAGCAAAACCATCATTTTTGCTTCTGTCCCTCAGCTTTTAATGCCAGATCATCCCACACAGGTCTCCTCCAAGTTACCTTGGGTTACACTTCGCAAACAGTTTATCTTGGAAGGTTTAGCAGGAAGGAGACTGCTCAAAACTATGCATCCAGGAGACTTCACCGACTCTTAAAAAAGGTGGATTGAAGTTTGACTGATTTTGCTCTAAAATGCTCCCAGGCTCAAGTCACTCACAGCGTGTTTCACTGAGTCCATCATTATTTTCCAGGAAGAATCTTGGTCCTTGTTAGGCGTCTTTGATTTTCACAAGAGGATGTCCAAACTTTCCCCAGTTTGACATCTGGTGGGTCACTGGGTCTCATGCCAAATTTTATCACTTAGAAGGGCTTCAATACAGAGAACTTCTAGTTCCCATTGTCTGCCTGAATCTGGCCCAGAGACATTCTCCTTCAGGAGCATTATTTTGGGGATCTGTAGGCAACACCCTCCATTGTTTGCACCGACATCTACCCTGGGACTAAGTCAGATCATCTGGAACGTGTGTAGCTGTACCAAACCTCACATCCCTAGCCTCACAACTAACTGCATTTCACATGAGGTGTAAGCTGCTGTGCCCCACTGTTGAATGAGAGAAACAATGCTCACAGCTGCGCCTGCTGCAGAGATGCCTCTGAGCGCTTCACCCATTGCCTTATCCCTTGAACTCTTTGTGTGTGTGTGTGTGTGTGTGTGTGTGTTGGGGAAGAGGCTAAGGAGACATTTCTTTCTGTTCTCTGGGACATCAGGAATGCTGGTGTTTCTCCTAGGCAAGTAGCTTGCTTTAATCTCCAGGATCCTGGCAGTTGTGCAGCTGATCGTGTTTCATCTTGGCACTGGCTGTTAGAAGTTTTAGAGCCAAATTTGTGGCCCACCCCTAGCAAATGGATCAAAGTTTATGGTATGTTTATTTTGTATTAGTCCCATCCTTGGCTCCATTTTATGGCTTTACCCTTGCTTTTTCCTTTTTTTTTCTTTCTCACCTGCTTCTAATTTATGTCATCTTGCTGAATTTTATGCATCTTTGTAAACTGACTTAAATCCTTTTGTGAAACAAAGAGGTATATACACAAACAGACAAACAAATGAATATTCTCCATCACTGGACAATGTATAATTTTTTGGTTTGGGAAATCGGGTCCATAAAGTTCCTGCTGTCCCCAGGGCCACTGTTCTTCCACAAGGCCAGCCAAACTGATCAATTGTGAATGAAGCTCAGCATGAATTCCCCAAAGGATGGAGAGACAAAAAAGAAAAAAAATAAGGACGAAAAGTCAGGTGATGCTAAGGGCTGTGATGAAGATAAAGCAGGGCAGGGGGACCAGGGTGCTGACATAGCCTGGCCAGAGGTGATCTCACTGAGAGGGGACTTTTGAGTTGAGCTCAAGGCAAAGACAGAGGTAATCTGGAATCTATGGTAGAGGAGCATCCCAGGCCAAGCAACTGGCTAGTGTGAAGCTCTGTGGCAACACCTTTGTGAAGGTGTTGGAGCTGGTGTGCCCGGAGTTGAGCAGTGAGGAGAGTGGCAGGAAACGGAAAGCAGGGCCTTGACCTGGGGCCACAGTAAAGACTTGATAATCTTCTGAGAGGTGAAGGCTTTGATGGGTCTGGGCAGAAGTGTGACATGATCTGATTTAAGTTGTAGCACAATCAGTGCAATGATCAGGTCAAGGCTGAAGCAGGGTGAGGAGCTAGGAGGACTGTAGGAGAACATTTGAACTACAATAGCAGTGAGAGAAGAGGTAAGTGGTCTGATTCTGGATCTTTCTCCACACTGTATCATCAAACTCGAAATCCATCCTTGTCTACTTTTGTTGTCTACATGTTCTCGACTGTTTCATTCTTGAACAGTGTGAACCAGCTGCTTCTCCCAGCCCCTCACAGGTCATCAACAACTTCTCTGCGTGATGAGTGCTCTGGGGTCCTCCCTTCTTTTGTTTCTACAACCTACCTCTCCTTCGTCTCCTCCCCCGACACAGGGGCTTCGCTTGTACCACCCACCCCTTTCAGCTCAGTACTTCAGAATATTTTGTCTTTATCCTTCTTACCTGCAAAAACTGCTACATAGTTGTGGGGAGAGAGGTAACTAGCCAAGATGGCGTGTTCAGGCTCTCTCACCCCGTGTTTTGTAAATAATGACTACATAACAGCTGAGATCACTTATAGCACTGTGCATGCATGTCATGAGGTACTTGCTTGGTCACGGGTTACTTTGTGCTCTGCGGATGTGTGAGCTCCACCTAGAAAGGAGCAGCATTTTACTGCTACATCACTGCTGTGTCTGTTGGGTCAGCCATGAGAGGAGAGAATTGTGGTTCTGCTGCTGCATCAGCCAGGAGAGACTAAACGCGTCTGCAGTTCCTATGGCTCTTTGAGTCTTCCTTTAGACTCTTAGCTCATGCCTCGCCTTCCCTGGGTTCAATGAACAGTGCACATAGTGAGATACAGCAAGACAATTCATATCACAAGCAAAATCAGCAAGACAATAATTTATAGGGCCTGGTGCAAAATGAAAATGTGGGGCGCATGCTTTAAAAATTAAGAAATCCAAGATTGCAACAGCAGAGCATTAAACCAAGCGTGGGGCCCTTCTGAGCACAGGGTCCTGTGTGGTCACACAGCCATGAAGCCAGCTTTGCTCACTCTGTGTGTTCCCAGGACAATTTCATCCATGTTGCCATTAACTACCACACATGCTAATGACTCCATGATACATTTTCTTTCTTGAGTGGCAGACCCAACTGCTGTCCCAACCGACTGTCACTTTATAGGCAATTTAAAAGCCTTGAGTTCAAGGATGAACTCATTAACACTCCCCCAAACCTGCTTCTCTTCCTGTGTTCTCTGTGTTGATGAACAGAAACATAATCCTCTGAGTTGCCCAAACCAGAAATCTCTGAGTCATCTCTGACTCTACCCTATGCTTTACCCCTCAGATCCAGTAGGTCTCCAGGTTTGAGTAATTTTAGTTTCCTGTTATCTCTGGAATCCATCTGGTACTGTCAATGTCCCAGGCCACTGACCTAGTTCAGGTGCTCAGCAGCTCCTACTTCCTCTGGTGCAGTTGTTTCCTCCCCGCCTCCACTCCTTAGCATCCGTCCAACCTCCTCCACCCTGTCATCACAGTGACGTTTTAAAGTACAAAACCCAATTACCTCATTGCCATGTCTACAACTTCCAGAATCTATGGAACAAAGTTCAGACTCTTTGGAACCTTATGCCAGCTCTTCAAGATCTGGCCTCTACTAACCATCATCTCCCAAACTAGGCCACACCCCTTCAACCAATGATACCAATGGTCCAGCTGTTCCTGTCTCCTCTTGACAGGCTATGCACGTTCATATGGCTTACATTTATACATCTTGGTCTTCCTAGCTGCCTGAGTGCTGTACTCCTGCTGGACCATCATGATGCAGCTCCAGGATGGCACTTCTCACCTCTAAAAGAGACACTGAAATGACCAATGAGAACAAGAGTTAGGAAAAGTCCATAAAAGGCTGATAATCAGAGGAGGCTGCTATGAAAAGAGAAGGCATTTGGAGAGATTTCCGGAAGAAATGAAGCAGATAATTTGATTTAAAAATTAACAACAAAGAAAACAATATATCAGAACTTATGAGATGAAGCCAAATCTGTACTCAGAGTAGAATTCATTGTCTTAATTATTTTATTAAAAATAAAAGATTGGAAGTGACTTCTGAGAGTTTTGTTTCAAAAAGTAGACAAGAAACAATAAAACATCAAAAAATACAAGTAGGAGAGAGAAACTGGTTCATTAGAAAGAAAAAAATAAAGAAAAGACATAAAAAGGCAAAACACAACTCTATTGATTTACCTTGTATAATATTTTTTGCCTGCCAACTTTTCACCAGGTTCTGCACAAAGCCCCTGGGGATCCTGAGATGAACAGAGCAGATGTGATTGCTATTCTTGTAGAGTTTTTGAGAAGTTTTATAAAACAGAAAAAAATCTCTCAAGACCAGCAAGAAAACAAGAAAGGAAAAGAGTGAAAAAGAATGCAAATACAATTTTATAAATAAGAAAGTAGATATAATTACATATATGGAGGAAAAGTTTTTTAAAATCAGTGTTATGTATAGATTTATGTCTATAAAATTGAAATTCTAGAGGAAGTGGGCACTTTTCATGTAAATGTAAATAGCAAAATGTAAATGCAAATGTAAATAACAAAATTGGTTCAAGAGAGAACAGAAGACTGAAAAGCTCCATAAGCGCTGAAGAAAGTATAAATATAATAAAATATGTAACCTCAGGCCAGATGGTTTTACAAATGAATTGTATCTATCAGATCTCCAAAAGGCAAATATTTCTTATCTATATTTAGAGATAAAGCCCTTCCAGCTTAGTTTTATAAGACTCATTTAATCCTAATAATAAAAATTTGACAAAGATAGCACTAAAACATGAACAAATTTATGCACATGTAAAAATCTTAAGTAAATCATTGAAAACTTCAATATAGCCATGTACTTTTTAAAAATTAATTAATTTATTTTAATTGGATGATAATTACTTTACAAAATTGTGGGTTTTTTTGCCATATATTGACATGAATCAGCCATGGGTGGACACGTGTCCTCCATACTGAACCCCCCCACTACTCCCTCCCCATCCTATCCCTCAGGGTTGTCCCAGTGCACCGGCTTTGAGTACCCTGTTTCATGCATCAAACTTGGACTGGTGATCTATTTCACATATGTTAATATACATGTTTTGATGCTATTCTCTCAAATCATCCCACTCTCGCCTTCTCCCAGAGTCCAAAAGTCTGTTCTTTATATCTGTGTCTCTTTTGCTATCTTGCATATAGGGTCATCATTATCATCTTTCTAAATTCCATATATATGCATTAATATACTATATTCATGTTTTTCTTTCAGACTTACTTCACTCTGTATAACAGGCTCCAATTTCATTCACTTCATTAAAACTGATTCAAATGCATACTTTTTAATGGCTGAGTAATATTCCATTGTGTATATATACCACAGATTTCTTATCCATTCATCTGCTGATGGACATCTAGGTTGCTTCCATGTCCTAGCTATTGTAAACAGTACTGCAATGAACATTGGGGTACATGTGTCCCTTTCAATTCTGGTTTCCTCGGTGTGTATGCCCAGCAGTGGGATTGCTGGGTTGTATGGCAGTTCTAGCTCCAGTTTTCTGAGGACTCTCCACACTGTTCTCCATAGTGGCTGTACTAGTTTGCATTCCCACCAACAGTGTAAGAGGGTTCCCTTTTCTCTGCACCCTCTTCAGCATTTATTCTTTGTAGACTTTTTGATAGCAGCCATTCTGACCGGTATGAGATGGTACCTCATTGTGGTTTTGATTTGCATTTCTCTGATAATAAGTGATGTCGAGCATCTTTTCATGTGTTTATTAGCCATCAGTATGTCTTCTTTGGAGCAATGTCTGTTTAGTTCTTGGATCATTTTTTTATTGGGTCATTTATTTTTCTGATATTGAGCTGCACAAGCTGCTTGTATATTTTTGAGATTAATTCTTTATCAGTTGCTTCGTTGGCTATTATTTTCTCCCATTCTGAAGGCTGTCTTTTCACCTTGCTTATAATTTCCTTCATTGTGCAAAAGTTTTTGAGTTTAATTAGGTCCCATTTGTTTATTTTTGCTTTTATTTCCATTACTCTGGGAGGTGGATCATAGAGGATCCTGCTGTGATTTATGTCAGAGCATGTTCTGCTTATGTTTTCCTCTGAGAGTTTTATAGTTTCTGGTCTTACGTTTAGATCTTTAATCCATTTTGAGTTTATTTTTGTGTATGGTGTTAGAAAGTGTTCTAGTTTCATTTTTTTACAAGTGGTTGACCAGTTTTCCCAGCACCACTTGTTAAAGATATTGTCTTTCTCCATTTTAAATTCTTGCCTCCCTTGTCAAAGATAAGGTGTCCATAGGTACATGGATTTATCTCTGGGCTTTCTATTTTGTTGCATTGATCTGTATTTCTGTCTTTGTGTCAGTACCATACTGTCTTGATGACTGTATCTTTGTAGTATAGTCTGAAGTCAGGAAGGTTATTCCTCCAGTTCCAGTCTTCTTTCTCAAGATTGCTTTGGCTATTCAAGGTTTTTTGTATTTTCATACAAATTGTGAAATTATTTGTTCTAGTTCTGTGAAAAATACCATTGGTTACTTGATAGGGATTGCATTGAATCTATAGATTGCTTTGGGTAGTATACTCATTTTCACTATATTGATTCTTCCAATCCATGAACATGGTATATTTCTCCATCTATTTGTGTCATCTTTGATTTCTTTCATCAGTGTGTTATAGTTTTCTGTATATAGGTCTTTTATTTCTTTAGGTACATTTATTCCTAAGTATTTTTATTCTTTTTGTTGTAATAGTAAATGGAATTGTTTCCTTAATTTCTCTTTCTGTTTTCTCATTGTTAGTGTATAGGAATGCCATGGATTTCTGTGTATTAATTTTATAGCCTTCCACTTTACTATATTCATTGATTAGCTCTAGTAATTTTCTGGTGGTGTCTTTAGGGTTTTCTATGTAGAGGAGCATGTCATCTGCAAACAGTGAGAGTTTTATTTCTTCTTTTCCAGTCTGGATTTCTTTTATTTCTTTTTCTTCTCTGATTGCTATGGCTAAAACTTTCAAAACTACATTGAAAAGTAGTGGTGAGAGCGGGCACCCTTGTCTTGTTCCTGACTTTAGGGGAAATGCTTTCAGTTTTTCACCATTGAGAATAATGTTTGCTGTGGGATTATCATATATGGTTTTTATTATGTTGAAGTATGTTCCTTCTGTGCCTGCTTTCTGGAGGGTTTTTTTTAAAATCATAAATGGATGTCAAATTTTGTCAAAGGCTTTCTCTGTATCTATTGAAGTAATCATATGGTTTTTATCTTTCAATTTTTTAATGTGGTGTATCACATTGATTGATTTGTGAATACTGAAGAATCCTTGCATCCCTGGGAAAAAGCCCATTTGGTCATGATGTATGATCTGTTAAATATGTTGTTGGAGTCTGTTTGCTAGAATTTTGTTGAGGATATTTGCATCTATGTTCATCAGTGATATTGGCCTGTAGTTTTCTTTTTTTGTGGCATCTTTGTCTGGTTTTGGTATTCAGGTAATGGTGGCCTCATAGAATGAGTTTGACAGTTTACCTTTCTCTGCAATTTTCTGGAAGAGTTTGAGTAGGATAGGTGTTAGCTCTTCTCTAAATTTTTGGTAGAATTCACCTGTGAAGTCATCTGATCCTGGGCTTTTGTTTGTTGAAAGATTTTTTATTACAGTTTTGATTTCTGTGCTTGTGATGGGTCTTTTAAGATTCTCTATTTCTTCCTGGTTCAGTTTTCAAGGTTATACTTTACAAGAATTCATCCATTTCTTCCACATTGTCCATTTTATTGTCATATAGTGGTTGATAGTAGTCTCTTATAATCCTTTGTATTTCAGTGTTGTCTGTTGTTATTTCCCCATTTTCAATTCTCATTTTCTTGATTTAATTCTTCTCTCTTGTTTTCTTGATGATTCTGGCTAATGGTTTGTCTATTTTATTTATCTTCTCAAAGAACCAGCTTTTACTTTTGTTTTAAAAGAGAAAAATAGGGGGCAAGGAAGGATGGGATGAACTGGATGATTGGGGTTGACATATATACACTACTATGTATAAAATAGATAACTAATGAGAATCTACTGTATAGCATAAGGAACTCTACTCAATATTCTGTGGTCACCTAAATGGGAAGGAAATCCAAGAAAGAGGCGATATTTATGTATACATGTAGCTGATTCACTTTGCTGAACAGCAAAGGCTAACCCCACATTGTAAAGCAACTACACAACAATAAAAATTAATTATAAAAAGAAAACATTGAATTTAATGCCCTTCTCATCCTGTAGTCAATGTCTAACCCTTTCCTCTAACATTAATTCTTGCTAATTTACTTATTTTGAGGTTAGGACAGAGGGTTCCTGGTTTCATTATTTACTAATTACATGACTTTGGACAAATTAGTTATTTTTTGAATATCAGATTTTTTATCTACAGTATGGAGACAGTAATACTTACATCATAGAACTTCTGTGGAGATGGAAAAAAGATAATAAGTCTAAGGTTTCTAACACAGAGGTGTGCACACAGTGCATGACTGAATACTACCTATTGCTACTATATTACTACTACTACTACTAACAAAAATAAAAACTGCTGAAATTAATTAAAAAATTTTTTTTACAAAGGCAGATCTTTAATCTGTTTTATTTTTAAAGAAATGTTTTTCTGTCAGAAGTCCATTATTTCCCAGAAAAATTTTACAAGTTATTCCCCAAATCTCAGGTCTCATCCCACCTCCTAACTTGTTTTGTGTGTGTGTGTGTGCTAGAAAGTTTCTAAGTGTTTAGTGACTATTAACTGATTAAAAAGAGAGATAAATATCAAGTTAAAACATTCCAAAATCCTTAAGCATGCTCAAAATCCTTAAAGCTAGGCTTTAACAATATGATAACTGAAAACATTCAGATGCACAGGCTGGATTTAGAAAAGATAGAGGAACCAGAGGTCAAATTGCCAACATTTGTTGAATCACAGAGAAAGCAAGAGAATTCCAGAAAAATATCTATTTATACTATATTGAGTAAGCTAAAGCTTTTGACTGCATGAATCACAACAAACTCTAGAAAATTCTTAAAGAGATGGGAATACCAGAGCACTTTAACTGTTTCCTGAGAAACCTATCACTTCAAGGCAAATAGATGGGGAAACAATGGAAACAGTGAGAGACTTTATTTGTTGGGGCTCCAAAATCATGGCAGATGGTGACTGAAACCATGAAATTAAAAGACATGAAGGAAAAACTATGACCAAACTAGCCAGCATATTAAAATGCAGAGACATTACCTTACCAACAAAGGTCTATATAGTCAAAGTTATGGTTTTTCTAATAGTCATGTATGGATGTGAGAGATGGATTATAAACAAAGCTGAGCACCGAAGAATTGGTGCTTTTGAACTGTGATGTTGGAGAAGACTCTTGAGAGTCCCTTGGACTACAAGGATATCCAACCATTCCATCCTGTAGGAAATCAGTCCTGAATATTCATTGGAAGGACTGATGTTGAAACTGAAACTCCAATTCTTTGGCTACCTGAAGTGAAGAACCAACTCATTGGAAAAGAGCCTGATACTGAGAAAGATTGAGGGTGGGAGGAGAACGGAACAACAGAGGATGAGATGGTTGGATGGCATCACCAACACAATGGACATGAGTTTGAGTAACCTCCAGGAGTTGGTGATGGACAAGGAAGCCTGACATGGACAAGGAAGTCCATGGGGTCACAAAGAGTTGGAAACGACTGAGTGACTAAACTGCACTGAAGTGAGAAACCTATATGCAGGTCAAGAAGCAACAGTTATAACTGAACATGGAACAATGGACTGGTTCAAAATTGGGGAAGGAGTACATCAAGGCTGTATATTGTCACCCTGTTTATTTTACTTACATGCAAGTACTTCATGTGAAATGACAGGCTGGATGAATCACAAGCTAGAATCAAGTTTGCTGGGAGAAATATCAACAACCTCAGATAGATGGATGATACCATCCCAATGGCAGAAAGCAAAGAGGAACTAAAGAGCCTCTCCATGAAAGAGAAGAATGAAAAAGGTGGCTTGAAACTCAACATTCAAAAAACTAAGATCATGGCATCCAGTTCTATCACTTCATGGCAAATGGATGGATAAAAAGTGGAAATAGTGATAGATTTTATTTTCTTGGGCTCCAAAATCATTGCAAATGGTTACTGAAGCCATGAAATTAAAAGATGATTGCTCCTTGGAAGAAAAGCTATGACAAACCTAGACAGTGTATTAAAAAGCAGAGACATCTCTTTGCCTACAAAGGTTTGTAGAGACAAAGCTGTGCTTTTACCAGTAGTCATGTACTGATGTGAAATTTGGACCATAAAGAAGGCTGGGTGCTGAAGAATTGATGCTTTCAAATTGTGGTGCTGAAGAAGACTCTTGAGACTCCAGTGGACTGCAAAGAGATCAAATCATTCAATCCTAAAGAAAATCAACCCTGCATATTCATTGGAAGGATTGATGCTGAAGCTGAAACTCCAATACTTTGGCCACCTGATGCGAAGAGCCAATTCATTGGAAAAGATTCTGATGCTGGGAAAGCTTGAGGGCGAGAGGAAAAGGGGATGGTAGAGGATGAGATGGTTGGATTCCATCACCGACTTAATGGACATGAATTTGAGCAAACTCTGGGAGAGAGTGAAGGACAGGAAATCCTGGCATGGGGCAGTCCATGGGGTTGGAAAGAGCTAGATAATATGACTTACTGACTGAACAACAGCAAAGCATTCCAGACATTCAAGTATTAGATTAGTGATTCAGTATTAGATAATGCAATAATTTCTGTTAATAGATTAAAGAAAAATTATGATCTTAATACATGGCAGAGTATTATGTGACAAAAGTTAAATTCTGAGCTTGATGAAATTCCTCATAATTCAGGTGGGTTTCCTAAATATCAACAACAATCTGTTAGAAAATAAAAGTAAAAAGAAAAGTTATTCAAGGAGTATGCTTAACTAGCAACAAGTTTAACAAGCAATGTATATGATGTATATGAAACAAATTACATATTTTTAAGGGAGTATAGAAATTTAAGTTAATAAATGGAGAGACAATAAGTTTTTGGATGGGTAGATTTAAAAATTGTACAACAGATATACAGAAAAAGTTGATTTATCAAAGACAGTAGAGAGTATAAAAATAGATGGATGTACATACACATATAAAAGAACTAAGTGTGAAAAGGTTGAAATCATATTAACAGGGGAAGAATCTTTTAAATAAATGATGCTAAAATATGTAGCTATCCATTCACTTGTAATGTGGATGAGCCTAGAATCTGTTATACAGAGTGAAACAAGTCAGAAAGATACAAGCAGCTATTGTTATTAATGCATATATAATAGAACCTAGAAATCTGATACAGATGAATTATTTACACGACATGAATAGAGACACATAGGTAGAGAACAGACTTGTGGACACAGGGAGGAAGGAAAGGGTGGGACAAACTGAGAGAGTAGCTATTGACACTGTTCCCGTTACTGACATAGTGGGAAGCTAATGAATAGCACAGGGAGCTCCTCTTGGTGCTCTGTGATGACCTAGATGGGTGGGTGGGGGCCGTGGTGGGAGGGAGACTCACGAAGGAAGGGATATATGTATACATACAGCTGTTTCATGTTGTTGTACAGAAGAAAGGAACACAGCGTTGTAAAGCAATTATACTCCAATTTAAAAAAAGTAATAATAATAAAAGGAAAGAATAGTGTCTAAGAGAAGAGTGAAAAAGCTGACTTAAAGCTCAACATTCAGAAAACCAAAGATGATGGCATCCAGTCCTATCCCTTCATGGTAAATAGATGGGAGAAAAGTGGAAACAGAGTCAGATTTCATTTTCTTGGGCTTCAAAATCAGTGTGGACATGCTGCTATGAAATTAAATATGCTTGCTCCTTGGAAGAAAAGCTATTAAAAACCTAGATAGCATTTTAAAAAGCAGGGACATGCTTTGCTGACAAATGTCTGTAGAGTCAAAGCTTGGTTTTTCCAATAGTCATGTATGGATGTGAAATTTGGACCATAAAGAAGGCTGCGTGCTGAAGAATTGATACTTTCAAACTGTGGTGCTGGACAAGACTATTGAGTGTCCCTTGGACAGCAAGGAGATCCAACCAGTCAATCCTAAAGGAAATCAGTCCTGAATATTCATTGGAAGGATTGATGCTGAAGCTGAAGATCCAATACTTTGAGCACCTGAGGCAAAGAGCTGATACAGTGGAAAAGATTCTGATGCTGGGAAAGATTGAGGGCAAGAGGAGAAGGGGGTGACAGAGGATGAGATGGTTGGATGGCATCACCCACTCAATGGACATGAGTTTGAGCAAGCTCTGAGAAATAGTGAAGGACAGGGAAGCTTGGTGTGCTGCAGTCCATGGGGTTGCAAGAAGTCAGATGTGACTTACTGATTGAACAACAACAACAACAACAACAACATAGCTATTTGACATCATATACAAAAATAAATTTTATTAAGTAATTAAATGTAAAGCATCTTGGAGAATACTTGCATAATCTTTTAATTTGAAATACCTCTCTAAGCATAACTTAAAAATCTAGAAGTTATAAAATGAAACAATGTCAGATTTTGTTAAGCATTTCTGTCCAGTGAAAGACCTGAATAGACTTTAAAAGACAAATGCAAAATTGCAAATAACATTTGTAATACATATACCAGAAAAATCATTAATACTCATATATATTAATATTAATATAATGATAATTAATTAATATATCAATCAGAATATATAAATAAGTTTTACAAAATAGTGATAGCTCATAGAATAAAGGGGAAAGATTTTTGAAAAGTAATTCAGTAAACGTAAGAAAAGATGTACAAGTGTACTAATAATCAAAGTAATTCAAATTAAAATATAAATCTATCAGTTTGATTGAAAGGATTAAGAATATTGATGTGAATTGTTAAGGAGACTGAATTTGTAGGGTCTGTTCCTTATAGTCAGCAATTCCATTTCTGAAAACCTAACCTATGAAAATGGGCTTCCTAGGTGGCTCAGTGGCAAAGAATCTGCCTGCCACTGAAGGAGATGCAAGAGATGTGTGTTTGATCCCTGGGTCAGGAAGATCCCCTGGAGCAGGAAATGGCTACTGGTCCAGTATTCTTGCCTGGAAAATTCCATGGACAGAGGAGCCTGGCAGGCTACAGTCCATGGGGTTGCAAATGGTAGGACACGACTGAGTGACTGAGTACACACACATACAACCTATAAAAATATTTATATAAGTGCCTCAAAGTTACATATATGGATGTTTATATGTATGATTTCAGATAGTAAAAAATTGAAGATAACCTGAAGGTCTGTCAACTGGGGACTGATTAATTAAGTTCAATTCAAGTGCCAAATTATGCAAATGTGTACAAGGCGGTTTAGGAATTGGGAAGGAAAACCTGGCAGGAAATAGTTCTATGTTTGAGCATCAAACTCTCGATTCCACAACCCAGAGACCATACTCCACTTGGATACGAGGAAAGAACTTGGAGATGTAGATAAAATGCTTTTGGTTTTCAAGATGAGGAATTTGATCCTGACAAGTATTTGAAGACCTTAATTGGAGACCCTGGTAGAAAATCTTCCTTAGGTAAAGCAAATCTGACTCTCTGAAACCTGTTTGTCATCAGAGAGCAGCTGAGGAGACTGGGAAGATGGATGGGAGTCAAAGGAGACAGAGTTCAGTGAAATGAAGACAGTCTTTAGGACTGACTGAAGGGGCCCTAGTGGTGTGACTCCTGGGAAACACTAGAAGGAATGTAGACATTATTTGTGGAAGTTGGTTAATTGACCATTGAGTCTTGATATCTCGTGATTCTATGGTTCCACTCATTGGATTCAGTTTTGTCCTTTGGAGAAATACAGATTTAACCTGAAATCTGTCTGTTTATACCCTTCGGTTAACTGTAGAAGACTCTCCAGTTCACTTCTCGTATTTTCTTCCTCAGTCTTTACATTTCCAGTTTCTTTTCTTTAAAACATTTTTTTAAGTATATTTTGACTTACCTCATTGACTGTTATTCCTCCTGCCCAATTTTCTTTGGTCTTTTTTAAAATCTTAAACCATGAAACCTAGAATTTATCCATGAATTCCAGCCATGGTCTAATATAGAATAGAGTGAGATTTTTCACTTTTTTTACTTGGTACATACAGGTCCTGTTTTGAAGTCCTAAACTACTTCTTTGACTGCCATTTTATAGAGCTGGATTATACCAGACTCACACAAGGGGTGCTCTAATATATTGTGAGTTTACATACTGCACAACTGTAGGGGGCTCTGTTTACAACAGATTGTAGATTTATATATTTGTTATAATAATTTCCAGCAGATGGCAGTAAAGTGTCTGAGGAAGGGGGTGCCTTTTCTATTTCATACAGAGACCTTCTATGGACTAGCAATGACCCTGGATTATGATCAATTATTATTAGTCAACAAAAGCAATTGATATTTTTAATATGAGTTCACAGTCTTTGTAGCAGACTCCTCAATATTCATCTCATCCCCTCTTCCTTCCTAGCAAACCCAGTTTTGCTCACATATCTACCCTCTCCCTGTGACATTGGGGAAGGCAATCCTTTAACTCCCTCAGGTCTTGTTGCTAAGTCTCTCAGTAATGTCCAACTCTGGGATTTTTCTGGGCAAGAGCACTGGAGTGGGTTGCCATTTCCTCCTCCAGGGGAGTCTTCCCAACTCAGGGATTGAATCTGAGTCTCCTGTGTCTTTTCCATTACAGGGGGATTATTTATTGCTCTGCCACTGGGGAAACCCCCAGGTGTAGATTACTCTAAATCTGAGTTTCTTAGCCCTATTGATACTTGCGCTAGATAATTCTTTGTTGTGGAAGCTGTCCTATACTTTGTATGATTGTTTACACCTTTGGACTCTCTCTCCCCTTTAAATACCAGTAACATCCCCTGTACAGCCCCCCACTGTGACAACCAAAAATATCTCTAGACATTGCTAAATATTCCCTAGGGGAAACCATGTCCACCCCACCCTCACTGGTTGAGAATTACTTTACTTTCAGAGAAGTAAAACTTTCATACTTGCAGGTACTTTCCCTCTATTTCTTTGTTATAAGAAACGATAACTTGCCTTATCCATCTTGAACAAGTATTTTTGTTACATGCAGCCCAAAGCATGCCCATCTAAAACAAAGAATTACTTCTAACTCATGTCAACTCTTATCATGCTTATATTATTACTTTCTTGTTCACTAAATGAAAAACTTTACATTACTTCCATTCACTTTGTCAGTGAATTTTAGTCCATGTTTAGTCTATCAAGAGACTTCAGAATCCCAATTTTGTCATCTAAATTATTAGTTATCCCTCCCATTTGGCATTCTTTGCAAATCTGATAAGCATGTCATAAATACTCTTGTCTGAGTTGCTGATTAAAAATATTTTATCAATGTCCTTTAGGGATAGTTATTTAGCCAGTTACATGTTATTTAATGGATCAGTAACCAACTCACATTTCTTTATCTCATATACTAAAATTTCCAAAGAGACTTTGGCAAATGCCTGACTAAAGCCAGGAGAAGCCTTGCTCATAGTGGTCTCTAACTCAAATCAAATAATCAAGTGGAAATAGACTTTCCAAGTGGCACTAGTGGTAAATAACCCACTTGCCAATGCAGGAGACATAAGAGACATGCGTTCCAATCAAAAAATGGGCCAAAGAACAAAACAGGCATTTCACCAAAGAAGACATACAGATGGCTAACAAACACATGAAAAGATGCTCAACATCACTCATTATCAGAGAAATGCAAATCAAAACCACAATGAGATACCATCTCATGCTGGTGAGAATGGCTGCTATCAAAAAGTCTACAAACAAATGCTGGAGAGAGTGCAGAGAAAAAGGAACCCTCTTACACTGTTGGTGGGAATACAAACTAGTACAGCCACTATGGAGAACAGTGTGGAGATTCCTCAAAAAACTGGAGCTGGAACTGCCATACAATCCAGCAATCCCACTGCTGGGCATACACACTGAGGGAACCAGAATTGAAAGAGACATGTGTACCCCAATGTTTATTGCACCACTGCTTACATAGCTAGGACATGGAAGCAACCTAGATGTCCATCGGCAGACGAATGGATAAGAAAGCTGTGGTACATATACACAATGGAATATTACTCAGCTATTAAAAAGTACGCATTTGAATCAGTTTTAATGAGGTAGATGAAACTGGAGCCTATTATACAGAGTGAAGTAAGTCAGAAAGAAACGCACATATATTAACACATACATATGGAATTTAGAAATGGTAATGATGGTAATGATGACTCTATATGCAAGACAGCAAAAGATACACAGATATAAAGAACAGACTTTTAGACACTAGTAGAAGGTGAGCATGGGATGATTTAGAGAATAGCACTGAAACATGTATATTACTATATGTGAAATAGATCACCAGTCCAGGTTCGATGCATGAGATGGGGTGCTCAAGGCCGGTGCCCTGGGACAACCCTGAGGGATGGGATGGGGAGGGAGGTGAGAGAGGGTATTAGGACACCCATGGCTGATTCACGTCAATGTATGACAAAGACCACTACAATATTGTAAAGTAATTTAGCCTCCAATTAAAATAAATTAATTAATTAAAAAAATAAAAATTAAAAAAAAGAGAGAGATGTGGGTTAAATCCCTGGATCAGGGAGATCCCCTGGAGAAGAGTATGGCAACCCACTCAAGAATCCCATTGCCAGAGAAGCCTGACAGTCTACAGTTCATGTGATCACAAAGAGTTGGACATGACTGAAGCAACTTGGCATGCATGCATTTGGTGTGAGCTATTCATTCTTTAAGAAGCCATGTTCATGCATGGTAATTCAGTGTGCAAAATCTGTTTATTAGTTCACTCTGGTGTGTTGCTGGTAGCAGGTGTCACAGTTATCAGTCTGTAATCTCCACACACCATCTCTCTTTCCTACATGAAAAATATTCAGCATCTGTTGGTCTCCTGTTTTGTGTCCAACTACTGGTATGGACATCTATAGTTTTCTAAGAATTCTCAGACATTATTGACCATAGCTTAATAATCACATTTGCAATGGCATTTTGTGTTCTGAGATTTAATTCATCTATGACATGAATTCATTCAAAGTTACCTCTTGTGTAAAAGATATTAAATAAAGTCCAAGGCCCTCATCTATGTGGCATGTTGAAAGCTTAGTGATCTCCTAAGGCTGCATATTGTTTAAATATAAAACAAATATGGTGAATAAGTTAGAGAAAATACAAATAGAAAGCCCAGAGATAAATCCATTCACCTATGGACACCATATCTTTGACAAAGGAGGCAAGAATATACAATGGAGAAAAGACAATCTCTTTAACAAGTGGTGCTGGGGAAACTGGTCAACCACTTGTAAAAGTATGAACTAGAACACTTTCTAACACCATACACAAAAATAAACTCAAAATGGATTATAGATCTAAACATAAGACTAGAAACTATAAAACTCCTAGAAGAAAACATAGGCAAAACACTCTCTGACATAAACCAAAGCAGGATCCTCTATGACCCACCTCCCAGAATATTGGAAATAAAAGCACAAATAAACAAATAGGACCTAATTAAAATTAAAAGCTTCTGCACAACAAAGGAAACTATAAGCAAGGTGAAAATACAGTCTTCAGAATGAGAGAAAATAATAGCAAATGAAGCAACAGACAAACAATTAATCTCAAAAATATACAAGCAACTCCTGCAGCTCAATTCCAGAAAAATAAACAACCCAATCAAAAAGTGGACCAAAGAACTAAACAGACGTTTCTCCAAAGAAGACATAAAAATGGCTAACAAACACATGAAAAGATGCTCAACATCACTCGTTATCAGAGAAATGCAAATCAAAACCACAATGAGGTACCACTTTACACCAGTCAGAATGGCTGCCATCCAAAAGTCTACAAGCAATAAATGCTGGAGAGGATGTGGAGAAAAGGGAACCCTCTTACACTGTTGGTGGGAATGCAAACTAGTACAGGCACTATGGAAAACAGTGTGGAGATTCCTTAAAAAACTGGAAATAGAACTGCCATATGACCCAGCAATCCCACTGCTGGGCATACACACCAAGGAAACCAGAATTGAAAGAGACAGGTGTACCCCAATGTTGATTGCAGCACTGTTTACAATAGTCAGGACATGGAAGCAACCTAGATGCCCATCAGCAGACGAATGGATAAAGAAGCTGTGGTACATGTACCCAATGGAGTATTACACAGCCATTAAAAAGAATACATCTGAATCAGTTCTAATGAGGTGGACGAAACTGGAGCCTATTATACAGAGTGAAGTAAGCAAGAAAGAAAAACAGAATACAGTATACTAACATATATATATGGAGTTTAGAAAGATGGTAACGATAACCCTATATGAGAGACAGTAAAAGAGACACAGATGTATAGGACAGTCTTTTGGACTCTATGGGAGAGGGTGAGGGCAGGATGATATGGGAGAATGGCACTGAAGCATGTAAATTATCATATGTGAAATGAACAGCCAGCCAGGTTCAATGCATGATACAGGGGTCTTGGGGCTGGTGCTCCAAGATGACCCAGAGGGATGGAATTGGGAGGGAGGTGGGAGGGGGGTTCTGGAAGGGGAACACCTGTACACCCATGGCGTATTCATGTCAATGCATGGCAAAACTAAATAAATAAATAAATAAAGGGGCACTTACTTGGACTTCCCTGGTGGCTCAGATGGCCATGAATCTGCCTGCAATGTGGGAAACCTAGGTTGGATCCTTGTGTTGGGAAGATCTCCTGGAGGAGGGCATGACAACCCTATCCAATATTCTTGCCTGGAGAATCACCATGGACAGAGGAGCCTGGCAGGCTATAGTCCTGGGGTCGCAAAGAGTCAGACATGACTGGGCGACTAAGCACAGCAATACATTTACTCAACCAATACTTCAGATGAAAGGAGTGTCTACTAAACACAATGTTGAAGGGCCTGATTAATAAATACCATAAAGAGTTGACAGACTCCACCTAAGTATCCAAAACAAACAGTTGGGATGTTTGGTAAACTAAGAGGAAAAGAGAACCCTTGGAGAGCTCCATGGGAATGAGAAAAGACTGTTGAGAAAGCCAAATAGAAATGAATCAAGCTGGCAACTTCTATGGAGTTGGATTGAATTCCTTTCTCCCCTTCCTGCTCCCCTTCCCCCAACTTACTCCTGTAGGCTCCAGAGAGATATTGTTGACAGGAAACTGCAGTGATGGCAGAACCCACTTAGCTGTCAGCAGTGAGTGTCTACAGCCCTGAGGGATGAGCCAGACCCAGAAGAAATAGCAATGTCGAGAAGTGGACCGAAGGGACCACACTCAGTGATTCCCCTTGAGTGTGGGGGAAATGAAGGACTCATCACAGAGCTATCTCTAAGAACCATGGAGGGACTTGGACTTCTCAGCCTGTACCAGGAGAATGTCATAGTATCTACAGTCGACCGTGGGGCAAGAGTGAATCTTCAGTGGCTCTCCTCCCCAGTCTGGGTTCTCGCTCCCCACATGTAGGCTGCAGTTAAGGGGGCTGGAGCCAGACTTACTGGGTTCATTTACTGGATATCCAAGTGAGCAGCTATGGGGTCTTTGGAAAACCACTTAACCTTTCTGGGTTTCACTCTCTTTGTTGGAAAACAAGAGAGTGTGTGTGGTATGGTGCCTGGCACATAGAATACAGGGATGTGAGCAACCATCACTTTGAGACCATCTGCTTTGGAAATGCCCTCCTTTCAGAGGTTTCCTCTCTTGAGGAAGGAGAAGGTCAAGACATTCTAAGCTTGATCCTCAAACTGAGAATTGGTCCTGGAGTTTACATTGTCTTGATAAAAAGGATCAAAGCTGGAACATAGCTGTGGTTTCTAAGGTTCAAGTGATTTTTCTTTGTTGCTAGAGGTAGGTTCTTGGATTAATTATTGGGCAATAGCCCTGTGATTAAATAAAGCAAAAGGAATAGATTTCCAAAGAGCTAAGTCTCTTCATAACAATGTTAACAGGCTATCCTGAACAAGAATGATGGAGGTGGAGAGGGTGGACAGAGTTACACCTCTGCCGAAACACTTCCTTTAAAGAAATACCTCTTTCACAACTGAAGGATTAGGCTGTCTTTCTTGTTATAATATCCCTTGCTCTCAGGAGGCATTTCTTGGAGGAGACCCTGAAAATGACAGAAAGCCTGTGCAAGTCTGGTAAACATGTTGCAGAGAAGATGAGCAAGGAATGCTTTGGTTTGGACTTTTGATAGCTCACAGAAGGTTTTTTTTTTTTTTTAACAGTAAATGAGTTAGAATTTGGGAAAGATCTTGATTTCTAACTAGGGTTCAGATACCCTTAAAGGTCAAAGGGAAAGATCATATCCTTGTGGGTTGGGTTGGGCTTTTCTCAAAGGAAGCTGATTTCTCATTGTCACTCATGCTTGCAAAAGGTTAATCACAGGGCTAAAAAATAAGACCTTGGAAGGTGGGTCCTAGAATTGAGTGAGGGAAAACTGCCTCCTGGCTGCAGGTCTCAGGATATGGCTTAATTGGATCTTGGGTTGGGCCATCATGCTCAAGGATACTTCCTTTGGGGGTAGACCTAGTAACTTGTAGCAGGTGGGGGCAAGGCAGGGAGGCTGGCTTCTACCCTAACAAGGAAGGTCAGTATCAAGAGAAAGAGCAGGGCAGTAGTGGGTCTCTGTGAAGGGGCCTGGGCTTGTGGCCTTAGGGTAGGGAATACATTGGATATAAAATATTTGTGCAGAAATGCCACCTGTCACAGCCTACATTTCAATCAACAGAGGAAAGACAGGAAGGCTCTTTCACACTTGGGGATGAGTAGGTTCCTGGAGAAGGGAAGCATCTTGAGGGAAGCTGATCCTGAGTCTATGAAGACAACATTCAGAAGAGTAAGCAGTGTTCCAGGGGCAGATGACACCTAGAGGTGAGAAGAATTCAGGAGGCATTTGGTGAGCACACCAGTGTTCCCCAGGAAGTCCAGACAGAGCTGGGGAGGGACTGTAGCTTAGAGTTCTATGAATCAGGGATTAAGGGGAAGCACAGCAGGTGTGGCTCCCTGAATTTGTAAAGCCTGGGATGTCAGGGAATGCAACTATATGACCTTCTGGCTTCATGTGAGTTAATTATCCTTCCATGTCTGTTTCTTCATCTGGAAAATGCGGCTAATAACCTTGACTACCTCACAGGGTTCTTGTGAAAATGGAATGACCTACAGTAGTTACTCAATTCACAGTAACTATTGGTACTAACCCCAAGAGTGCTGGGAATGCAGGATTAGTGCACTAAGCAAAGCCATTACCACTAATTGTTAGAATTCATGTAAGGTGTACAGACAGAACTCTTACATAGGGAAGAGGAGTTCTCAGCTCATCACTGACTCAGAGATGAGAGAACAGCCCTGACCTAGGAATCTGATGTACCAATGGCCATCAGAAGCTCTCTTCAGATGAAAACCAACAGAACTGGGTCCTGTATCAAGGCTTTGTATCTCACCCTTCCTGAGCAAAAATCTCCTTGCTGATGCCCAAATATAATTTAAAAGAGAATGCTAACTCAGAAAACTCTGCTGGAAATGGGTGTTGAGGATTTAGTACCATGTTGCCCTGATCCATTCTTCTCAAGCTCAACTTCGGTAGAGGCAGTAGAACAAGAGCTATACAGTAATTCTACTTGGACCCCTCAGTGGACAGTCGGCCACGTCCGTACCGAAGCAACTTGATACCGAGCTTCATGCTGACCTGGAAGCCATTCCTGGCTCATCCTTGTCAGGCTTCCTCTCCAGCCGGTTCCAGCCAAGCTCCCTGTGATATTCCCTTCAGCACCCTGACTGCAGTCATGGGACCCTGCTCACTACCCCCAGAGCTGTTCCCTCCCAGCCTTGACATTTTCCCTCATGGGATTACTGCTTTCTGGAAGTTTCCACACATCTGCACTTCCTAATAGGCTGAATTAGGAATGAAATGCCCCTCCGTGGCACTCCATAAGTCATTCACTGTCATACTGTTGTGACTATCTCTTCTCCAGTCGGAATGTTTGCTACTTTGGGAGAATGGGTTATGTCTTCTTCCTTTCTTTGTTCCTGTTTCTACCTCAGCGTTTATTCCTGTTTCTAGCATAGTAAACACTTTTTAAACATGTGCTAGATAAATTCTTGAGCAAATGAAACTCAAGTATAGAGAAGTCAAACTAGAAAAGATCATTAAATTAAATTCACTCAAGCATTAATTGAGCACCTACTGTTTGCCAGACACCTCTCCAGACACTGGAGACACAGTGGTAAACACTAGAGCTGAGCTCTGCCTTAGCACACGCAAATTCCAATCAGTGTGGAGAGCTGGAGCTAAGCGAGCAGATGGTTGAGCTCTCAGCTGGTAATGTGTGCTATGTTTTCAAATAAAGCAAGGAAAATTGGAGCAAACCATAAGCAGCGCATTGAACATTTTAAAGACAAACAATTTAAGTAAAAAAGTTTTAGATATTAAATAAAAATAAAATGAAGATAAATAGCTCAATCATATTTAGGAGCAAATATTAGAGTCACAACCCTGGATTAAATTTTTTAATGTCTAAAATGATTAGAAACATTTTAGACATTTAAACCTTTCATATTTTTCTCTATGTGGTCATTTACATATGCATGCACATACACACATTCATATACATAATAAAAGGTTTTGGTTCCCTGTCATTTTTTAATAAAAATATAAAGAGGAAATATATTTATCCTTTTCTACCTCTTGCTTAACACAATCTCATGTAAGTTTCTCTAGGGTAAAATGTGTATTTCTAATGCTGTTTTTAAAAAACAGCTGTGAAACTTAAAAGCTTTTTCACAATAAAGGAAACTATAAGCAAGGTGAAAAGACAGCCTTCAGAATGGGAGAAAATAATAACAAATGAAACAACTGACAAAGAATTAATTTCAAAAATATACAAGCAATTCCTGCAGCTCAATTCCAGAAAAATAAGCAACTAAATCAAAAAATGGGCCAAAAGAACTAAACCAACATTTCTCCAAAGAAGACATACAGATGGCTAACAAACACATGAAAAGATGCTCAACATCACTCATTATCAGAGAAATGCAAATCGAAACCACAATGAGATACCATCTCATGCCAGTGAGAATGGCTGCTATCAAAAAGTCTACAAACAAATGCTGGAGAGAGTGCAGAGAAAAAGGAACCCTCTTACACTGTTGGTGGGAATACAAACTAGTACAGCCACTATGGAGAACAGTGTGGAGATTCCTCAAAAAACTGGAGCTGGAACTGCCATACAATCCAGCAATCCCACTGCTGGGCATACACACCAAGGAAACCAGAAATGAAAGAGACACGTGTACCCCAGTGTTCATTGCACCACTGCTTACATAGCTAGGACATGGAAGCAACCTAGATGTCCATCAGCAGACGAATGGATAAGAAAGCTATGGTACATATACACAATGGAATATTACTCAGCTATTAAAAGGAATGCATTTGAATCAACTCTAATGAGGTGGATGAAACTGGAGCCTATTATACAGAGTGAAGTAAGTCAGAAAGAAAGACACCAATACAGTATACTAACGCATATATATGAAATTTAGAAAGATAGTAACGATAACCCTGTATGCGAGACAGCAAAAGAGACACAGATGTATAGAACAGACTTTTGGACTCTGTGGGAGAAGGCGAGGGTGGGATGATTTGAGAGAACAGCATTGACGCATATATATTATCACATCTGAAATAGGTCGCCAGTCCAGGTTCTATGCATGAGACAGAGTGCTCAGGGCTGGTGCACTGGGATGACCTTGAGGGATGGGATGGGGAGGGAAGTGGGAGGGAGGGTCAGGATGGGGAACACATGTACACCTATGGTTGATTCATGTGAATGTATAGCAAAAACCATCATAATATTGTAAAGTAATTAGCCTCCAATTAAAATAAATTTAAAAAAGACAGCTGCAGACTATTGCATGATATGGCCAAATCATATTTTCTCAGTTATTCCCCTATATATAGGCATTAATTTGGCTTCCAATTTTTCTTCCACAATAACAATGCTGCTATAAATACCCTTGAATATATGTCCTTCAGTTCAGTTCAGCTCAGCTCAGTCACTCAGTCATGTCCGACTCTTTGTGACCTCATAAACCGCAACATGCCAGGCCTCCCTGTCCATCACCAACTCCCAGAGTCCACCCAAACCCATGTCCATTGAGTCAGTGATGCCATCCAACCATCTCATCCTCTGTCGTCCCTTCCTCCTCCTGCCCTCAATCTTTCCCAGCATCGGGGTCTTTTCAAATGAGTCAGCTCTTCGCATGAGGTGGCCAAAGTATTGGAGTTTCAGCTTCAACATCAGTCCTTCCAATGAACACCCAGGACTGATCTCCTTTAGGATGGACTGATTGGATCTCCTTGCAGTCCAAGGGACCCTCAAGAGTCTTCTCTAACACCACAGTTCAAAAGCATCAATTTTTGAGCATTCAACTTTCTTTATAGTCCAACTCTCACAACCACACATGACTACTGGAAAAACCATATGTCCTTAGGTACACTTTATGTTATGTTCAGATTCCCAGCAGTGAGAATACTAGGTTGTAGGTGTGTGTGTGTGTGTGTGTGTGTGTGTGTGTGTGTGTGTGTGTGTGTATAAAGATATAAAGTTTAATTTCATAGGTTGCTTTTCATACTAGCTATAAATTTTCATATTGCCATCAGCAATATGTTAGAGTTTCTTTTCCTCCACATATCCTCTAGGAATAGATGTTGTTGAATGAAGTGACATTTCATTATTACTTTAATCTGTATTTCTCTGTCTACAGGTGATTTAGATTTTTTACTTGGGTTTTAATAATTCAATGAATGTCATTTTAAGTAAACTTTTTATAGAAGCCAACAAATATGCAGATAAGTACATAAACCCTACTGTGCAGTTCAATGAACAAATCCTTAAAACTAGCATCCAGATCAAGAAATAGAACATTACCAGCTCCCCAGAAGTTCCTTCATGATCTGCACTAGGGACTAGCCCCTGTGTCTCCAAGGGGAATCATTATTCTGACTGCTATCATAATAGATTAGTTTATTTTTGAAACATATATTTTTGAAATCCCATAGTCTATACTCTTGCCCAATAATATTTTATGAGGTCTATTCTGTTGCATGAAGCAGTAAATCTTTTACTCTCTTTGCTATAAAGATTTACATTATGTAAATATACCATTATATATCTGTTCAATTGTTGATGAACATTTGGGTTGTTTCCAAATTAAACTATTATGCATGTTGCTGTCATGAGTATTTTGGTATGTCATGATATCCTATTGATACATCTCTAGCAATGGAATTGCTGGACCATAGATGTATCCATGTGTTCACTTTTAGCAAATACTGTTAAGGATCTTCTGCTAAGGACCAGTGCCAAAAATAATACTTACAAATTCACACTACCTCAGCAGTGTCTAGAGTTCTAGTTGTTCTGCATCTTTGCAAAAATTCTTATTTTTAGCCTGTTGGGTGTGTTTTTGATTTGCATTTTCCTTATGGCTAATGATAAAGCATACCTTACCATGTTTATTGGCCATTTAGATCATCTTTTTTATAATATGCCTATTCAAGCCTTTTGCCCATTTCTCTGGTTCCATGATTTACAAGAGTTCTGTATATATTCTGGAAAAATGTTCTTTGTCTTCTTTATCAGATATCTATATTTTAATGTCTCCTCCCATTCTGTTGCTTGTCTTTTCTTTCTCTTAATGAGGTTTTTTGATGAATAGAACTTCTTAATGTAGTCTGATTTACCTTTTTTTTCCTACTGGATTTAGTGCTTTTTGTGTACTGCTTAGGAAATCTTTGCCTACTCAAAATCATGAAGACATTCTCCTGTGCTTTTCTCTAGAACAATGTTTCTTAACATTTTTTCCCATCACTTGTGATGAGTAGACTGCAAGATGTCCCCATAATTCCCAGCTCCCAGTACTCACACCCTTGTAAAATATCCTCCCCTTGAGTGTGGGAGGGACCTGTGCTTTACTTCTAGCCAATAGAAAACAGAAAAGGGGACAGGCTGTCACTTCTGTCATTATGTTACCAAAGATTGCTAGGGAACTTTCCTTTGATGGTTTGGACAAGCAAGTTTCCATATTGTAAGCTTCCCAGGAACTGAGAGTATCCACTAGATGATAGCCAGGAAGAAATTTAAGTCTTCAGGCCCAAAGCCTGAAGATAACTGAGCTCCTCCAACAACATTGTCAGCTTCAACACTGATCCTTCCCCTACACAAATTTTTGGATGAACCAGTCTGGTTAGTGGTTTAATTGCAGACTTTATGGGACTGTCTAAGCCATCTCAGACTCCTGGCCCATAAGAACTGTGACAGATGCATGGCTTAAATCACTGAGTTTGTGATAATATTGTCTTGTAGCAATTTGTTGTAGTTCAGTTGCTCAGTCATGTCTGACACTGTGACCCCATGGACTGAGGCATGACAGGCTCCCCTGTCCTTCACCATTGCCTGGAACCTGTTCAAATTCAGGTCCATTGAGTCCATGATGCCATCCAACCATCTCATCCTCTGTCATCCCCTTCTCCTCCTGCCTTCTATCTTTCCCAGCATCAGGGTCTTTTCCAATGTGTTGGCTCTTTGCATCACGTGGTCAATGTATTGGAGCTTCAGCTTCAGCATCAGTCCTTCCAATGAATATTCAGGATTGATTTCCTTTAGAAATGACTGGTTTGATCTTCTGTCCAAGGGACTCACCACTACAATTTGAAGGCATCAGTCCTTTGGCCCTTAGCCTTTTTTATTGTCCAGCTCTTATATCCGTACATGACTACTGGAAAAACCATAGCTTTGACTATATAGACCTTTGTAGGCAAAGTGACATCTCTGCTTTTTAACAGGCTGCCTAGGTTTGTCAGAGCTTTTCTTCCATGGAGCAATCATCTTTTAATTTCATGGCTGCAGTCACTGTCTGCAGTAATTTTGGAGCTCAAGAAAATAAAGCCCATCACTGTTTCTGTTGTTTCCCCATCTATTTGCCATAAAGTAATAGGACTGGATGCCATGATGTTTGTTTTTGAATGTTGAGTTTTAAGCCAGCCTTTCAACTCTCCTCTTTCACCTTCTTCAAGAGGCTCTTTCATTCCTCTTTGCTTTCTGGCATAAGGGTGTTGTCATCAGCGTATCTGAGGTTGCTGATATTTC
This sequence comes from Antilocapra americana, assembly GCA_007570785.1. Lineage (NCBI taxonomy): Eukaryota > Metazoa > Chordata > Mammalia > Artiodactyla > Antilocapridae > Antilocapra > Antilocapra americana. The sequence continues at coordinate 1,685,908 of ML664195.1, forward strand.
TCCCACTAATCCTGATTCCAGCTTGTGCTTCATCCAGCTTGGCATTTTGCATGGTGTACTCTGCATATAAGTTAAATAAGCAGGGTGACAATATACAGCCTTGACATAGTCCTTTCTCAATTTGGAACAAGTCCATTGTTCCATGTTTAGTTCTAATTGTTGCTTCTTGATCTGCATACAGGTTTTGCAGGAGGCAGGTAAGGTGGTCAGATACTGCCATCTCTTTAAGAATTTTCCACAGTTTGTGGTGATCCACAAACTCAAAGGCTTTAGAGTAGTCAATGAAGCAGAAGTAAATGTTTTCCTGAAATTCTCTAGCTTTTTCTATGATCCAGTGAATGTTGGCAATTTGATCTCTGGTTTCTCTGCCTTTTCTAAATCCAGTTTGTACATCTGGAAGTTCTCAGTTCACATGCTATTGAAACCTAGCTTGAAGGAATTTGAGCATTAGTTTGCTAGCATGTGAAATGAGTGAGGTTGGGCAGTAGTTTGAATATTCTTTAGCATTGCCTTTCTTTGGGATTGGAATGAAAATTGACCTTTTCCAGTCCTGTGGCCACTGCTGAGTTTTCCACATTTGCTGGCATATTGAGTGCAGCACTTTTATAGCATCATCTTTTAGGATTTGAAATAGTTCAGCTGCAATTCCATCATCTCTACTAGCTTTGTTTGTAGTGATGTTTCCTAATGCCCACTTGACTTCACATTCCAGGATGTCTGGCTCTAGGTGAGTGATTACTTAGATCACCATCATGGTTATCCAGGTCATTAAAATCTTTATTGTGTAGTCCTTCTCTGTATTCTTGCCACCTCTTCCTAGTATCTTCTGCTTCTGCTTGAATAGATAACTAAAATATCACACCCCCAAAGGAGACCACTTTGATATTTTTTTTCAAAATCACTACAGCCCCTCACCGCACTGTGCAACTTTAATACTTGTTGTTAATTGCTAAGTCATGTCTGACTCCTTGTCCCCATGGACTGCAGTATGCGGGCTTTTCTGTCCTCTGCTATGTCCCAGAGTTTGCTCAGTTTCATGTCCATTGATTCAATGATGCTATCTAACCATCTCATCCTCTGCCAACCCTTCTCCTTTTGCCTTCAATCTTTCCCAGCATGAGGGTCTTTTCCAGTGAATCAGCTCTTCAGATCAAGGTGGCCAAAGTATTGGAGCTTCAGCTTCAGTCCTTCAAATGAATATTCACGGTTGATTTTCTTTTAGATTGACTGTTTTGATCTCCTTGCTGTCCAAGGGACTCACAAGTCTTCCTCAGCACCACAATTTGAAAGCATCAATTCTTCAGCCCTCAGCTTTCTTTATGATCCAACTCTCACATTCTTATATGACTAATGGAAAAACCATAGCTTTGGCTATAAGGACCTTTGTCAGCAAAGTGATGTCTCTGCTTTTTAATATGTTGTCTAGGTTTTTCATAGCTTTCCTTCCAACAAGCAAGTGACTTTTAATTTCATGGTTAATTTATTAAGTCACCATCCCCATGATTTTGGAGATCAAGAAAATAAAATCTGTCACTGCTTCCACTTTTTTCCTTCTATTTGTCATGATGTGATGGGACCAGGTGCCATAATCTTAATTTTTTTAATGTTGAGTTTTAAGCCAGCTTTTTCACTCTCCTTTTTTACCCTCATCAAGAGGCTCTTTAATTCCTCTTCACTTTCTACCATTAAAGTTTATCATCTGTGTTTATATTGTTGATATTTCTCTGTGCATTCTTGGTTCCAGCCTGTGATTCATCCAACCCAGCATTTTGCATAATGTAGTCTGCATAGACATTAAATAAGCAGGGTGACAATATGGAGCCTTGTTCTCCTTCTTGAACTTGGAATCAGTCATTTGTTCCATATCTGGTTCTAACTGCTGCTTCTTGACCCTCGTACAGATTTCTCAGGAGTCCGGTAAGGTGGTCTGGTACTCTCATCTCTTTTAAGAAATTCCCACAGTTTGTTGTGATCCACATAGTCGAAGGTTTTAGTGTAGTCAATGAAGCAGATGTTTTTCTGGAATTCCTTTGCTTTCTCCATGATCTGATGAATGTTGGCAATTGGATCTCTGGTTCTCTTACCTTTTCTAAATCCATCTTGTACATTTGGAAGTTCTCAGTTCACATACCCTTGAAGTCTAACTTGAAGGATTTTTAGCATAATCTTGCTAGCATGTGAAATGAGCACAATTGTATGGTAGCTTGAACATTCTTTGGCGTTACCCTTCTTTGGGATTGGAATGAAAACTTACCTGATCCATTCCTATGACCAGGAATAGATTTATGAGTTTTCCAAATTTGCCCACATATTTAGTGCAGCCTATCTTTTAGGATTTTAAATAGCTCAGCTGGAATTCAATCACCTCCACTAGCTAGTAATGCTTCCTAAGGCTCACTGGACTTGACACTCCAGGATGTCTGGCTCTAGGTTAATGACCACACTATCATGGTTATCCAGGTCATTAGGACTTTTTTGTGTAGTTCTTCTGTGTATTCTTGCCACATCTTCTTAGTCTCTTCTGCTTCTGTTAGTTCCTTACCATTTCTGTCCTTTATCATGTCCATTCTTGCGTTATATGTTCCCTTGATATCTCTAATTGTCCTGAAAAAAATGTCTAGTCTTTGCTATTCTATTGTTTCCTTCTATTTCCTTGCTTTGTTCATTTAAGAAGGCTTTCTTATCTCTCTTTGCTATTCTCTCGAATTCTGCATTCAGTTGGCTATATCTTTCCCTTTCTCCCTTGCCTTTCACTTCTTTTATTTCCTCAGCTATTTGTAATGCCTCCTCAGGGAACAACTTTGCCTTCTTGCATTTTTTTTCTTAGGATGGCTTTGGTCATTGCTTCTTGTGAAATGTTATGAACTTCTGTCTATTGTTTCAGACACTCTGTCTATGAGATCTGATCCCTTGAATCTATTCATCACCTGCACTGTATAATTATAAGGGATTTTCTTTAGATCATATCTGAATGGCTTAGTGGTTTTCCCTACTTTCTTCAATTTCAACCTGAATTTTGCATAAGGAGCTGATGATCTGAGTCACAGGTAGCTCCAGGTCTTGTTTTTGGTGACTCTATGAAGTTTCTCCATCTTTGGCAGCAATGAACATAATCAACCTGATTATGAAATTTACTATCTGGTGATGTCTATGTGTAGAGTCATCTCTTAGGTTGTTCAAATTCATATACATCTGTTTATGTACTATCAGTTCAGATGAGTTCAGTTGCTCAGTTGTGTCCGACTCATTGGAACCCCATGGACTGCAACACACCAGGCCTCCCTGTCCATCACCAGTTCCCAGAGTTTACCCAAACTCATGTCCGTTGAGTTGGTGATGCCATCCAACCATCTCATCTTCTGTTGTTCCCTTCTTCTCCTGCCCTCAATCTTTCCCAGCATCAGGGTCTTTTCAAATGAGTCAGCTCTTCGCATCAGGTAGCCAAAGTATTGGAGTTTCAGCTTCAAATAAGTCTTTCCAATGAACACCCAGGACTGATCTCCTTTAGGATGGACTGGTTGGATCTCCTTGCAGTCCAAGGGACTCTCAAGAGTCTTCTCCAACGCCACAGTTCAAAAGCATCAATTCTTCGGTGCTCAGCTTTCTTCACAGTCCAACTCTCACATCCATACATGACTACTGGAAAAACCATAGCCTTGACTAGACGGATCTTTGTTGACAAAGTAATGTCTCTACTTTTTAATATGTGTCTAGGTTGGTCATAACATTCCTTCTAAGGAGTAAGTATCTTTTAATTTTGTGGCTATAGTCACCATCTGCAGAGATTTTGCAGTGCCAAAAAATAAAATTAGCCACTGTTTCCCCATCTGTTTGTCATGAAGTGATGGGACCTACTGCCATGATCTTAGTTTTCTGAATGTTGAGCTTTAAGCCAAATTTTCACTCTCCCCTTTCACTTTCATTAAGAGGCTCTTTAATTCTTCTTCACTTTGTGCCATAAGGGTGGTGTCATCTGCATATCTGAGGTTATTGACATTTCTCCTGGCAGTCTTGATTCCAGCTTGTGCTTCATCCAGCCCAGCGTTTCTCATGATGTACTCTGCATATAAGTTAAATAAGCAGGGTGACAACATACAGCCTTGAGGTACTCCTTTTCCTATTTGGAACCAGTCTGTTGTTCCATGTCCAGTTCTAACTGTTGCTTCCTGACCTGCAGACAGGTTTCTCAAGAGGCAGGTCAGGTGGTCTGGTATTCCATCTCTTCAAGAATTTTCCACAGTTTATTGTGATCCACACAGTCAAAGGCTTTGGCATAGTCAATAAAACAGAAATAGATGTTTTTTCTGGAACTCTCTTGTTTTTTTGATGATCCAGCAGATGTTGGCAATTTGATCTCTGGTTCCTCTGCCTTTTCTAAAACCAGCTTGAACATCTGGAAGTTCACGGTTCATGCATTGCTGAAGGCTGGCTTGGAGAATTTTGAGCATTAGTTTACTAGCGTGTGAGATGAGTGCAATTGTGTGGTAGTTTGAGCATTCTTTGGCATTGCCTTTCTTAGAGATTGGAATGAAAACTGACCTTTTCTAGTCCTGTGGTCACTGCTGAGTTTTCCAGATTTGCTGGTGTATTGAGAGCAACACTTTCACAGCATCGTCTTTTCGGATTTGAAATAGTTCAACTGGAATGCCATCACATCCACTAGCTTTGTTTGTAGTGATGCTTCCTAAGGCCCACTTGACTTCACATCCAGGATGTCTGGCCACAGGTGAGTGATCACTCCATCATGATTATCTGAGTCATGAAGATCATTTTTGTACAGTTCTTCTGTGTATTCTTGCCACCTCTTTTTAATATCTTCTTCTTCTGTTAGGTCCATACCATTTCTGTCCTTTATAAAGCCCTTCTTTGTATGAAATGTTCCCTTGGTATCTCTAATTTTCCTGAAGAGATCTCTAGTCTTTCTCATTCTATATGTATTATATGTGTATCTTATTCTTCAAATGTTTTTTTTTTCTCCCAGAGAACTATTTTCAGCCCCCTGAGGGAAATATCACTTTTGTTGACAATGCATAAGTTGACATCAGCAAATTAAAACCTACCACCATTTTGGAAAAAAGTTTTATTGAACACAGCCATGCATGCGCCTTACTATATTGACTATGACTGGCTGATTTTGTGCTGCAATAGGAGAGTTGAGTAGTTGCAACAAAGACCAAATAGCTTGCAAAACATTAAGTATTTACCATCTAACTATAGAAAATATTTGCCAGTCACTGTTCTAAAAGTTCACAATCCACCTGAAGTTTAATTTTTGCCAATGATACTAGGTAAAGGTCAAGATTCTTTATTTTCCATGTAGATTCCCAACTTACTCAGCATTATTTGCTGAAAATCCATCTTGTCTCCACTGCAAGGTATTGTCACCTTTATCTAAATCAATGACTGTATGTGTGGGTCTCTGATGGGTACATATTTGCAGACAATTGATAGCTTTACAATATTGAGCTTTCTAATTGTTAACATGATATATACTTCCATTTATTTAAATCTTTTAATTTTTTCTTGGTATTTTTACTTTTCTTATAGAGGTCATATATCTATTATATTAAATAAAATCCTTAATATTTAATTTATTTTATCAATCATAAGTAGTACCATATGGTCATTTCTATTCTTTAATGTTATGCTGTTAGTATATGGAGGTACAGTTGATTTTCCTATATTGATTTTGTTTTTAATGTCTTTGGTAAATCCATTACTAATTGTAATAGTTTACCTGTAAATTATTTCTGATTGTTTATGAGCACAATCATGTCATTTGTGAATGACATCTTTATTTCTCCTTTTCTAATTTTCGAATCTTTGAATTTGTTTTTATTTTCTTACCTTAACTCATCAACTAAAATTATTAAAAAAAAACATTAGGTAGAAGTAATAGCAGATATCTTTGTCATATTCTGGATCTCAGTTGGGAAAATTTTCAATATTTCATCTTTAAGTATGATGTTTAGTGTAAATCTTTCATTGAAACTACTTATCAGATTAAGGAAATTCTGTCCTACTCCTATTTTCTAACAGTTTTTATTTTATTTTATCATAAGTATGTATATTAACCTTTATAATTTTTCTACATCTATGAGATAATTACTTGATTCTTCTTATATATTGTAATTAATGTAAAATTACATTGCTTGAGTTTAACATCCAGTTAAACTAACCTTTTACCTTGAGTTCTTGGACTAAATCCACCTTGGTTTTTTGTACACATCATTTCTATAATTGGCTTATTTTTACATCTATATTCATAAAACAACTTGGGAAGTGCTTACTCCTTTTTTCATTCTTTGGAACAGCTTGTAAGACATTGGTGTTAGCCATATTAACAAATTGAAAGATAAAAACTATATAATTATCTCAATAGATGCAGATAAAACCTTTGACAAAATTCAATACTTACTTATGATAAAAACTCTCCAGAAGGCAGGCATAGAAGGAACATACCTCAAAATAATAAAAGCCATATATGACAAACTCACAGAATACATTATCCTCAATGGTGGGAAATTGAAAGTATTTCCTCTAAAATCAGATATAAGACAAGGATTTCCACTCTTACTACTACTATTCAGCATAGTTTTGGAAGTCCTAGCCACAGCAATCAGAGAAGAAAAAGAAATAAAAGGAATCCAGACTGGAAAAGAAGTAAAACTCTCACTGTTTGCAGATGACATGATCCTTTACATAGAAAACTCTAAAGATACCACCCCAAAATTACTAGAGCTAATCAATGAATAAGGTAAAGTTACATGATTTAAAATTAATATACAGAAATACCTTGTATTTCTATACACTAACAATGAAAAAACAGAAAGATAGTAAGGAAACAATCCCATTTACTATTGCATTGAGAAGAATAAAATAGGAATAAATTTACCTAAAGAAAGAAAAGACCTATATACAGAAAACTATAAAACACTGATGAATGAAGTCAAAGATGACACAAATAGATGAAGAAATATATGATGTTTGTGGATTGGAAGACTCAATATAGTGAAAATTAATATACTACCCAAAGTAATCTGTAGATTCAATGCAATCCTTATCAAACTACCAACAGTATTTTCCAAAGAACTAGAACAAATAATTTTGCAATTTGTATGGAAACACAAAAAGTTTCAAATAGCCAAAGAAATCTTGAGAAAGAGAATGGGCCTGGAGGAATCACCTTCCTGACTTCAGACTATACTACAAAGCTACAGTCATCAAGACAGTATGGTACTGGCACAAAGACAGAAATACAGATCAATGGAACAAAATAGAAAGTCTAGAGATAAATCTACACACCTATGGACACCTTAAGAGGGCAAAAATATACAATGGAGACAAGACAGTCTCTTTAAAAAGTGGTGTTGGGAAAACTGGCTTACCACGTGTAAAAGTTGATATTTTTATCAACTTTCAAATTGATAAAAATTGTCAATTTAAACTTTCTAACACCATACACAAAATTAAACTCAAAATGGATTAAAGATCTAAATGTAAGATCAGAAACTATAAAAGTCTTAGAGGAAAACATAGGCAGGACACTCTCTGACATAAATTACAGCAGGATTCTCTACAAGCCACCTCCCAGAGTGATGGAAATAAAAGTAAAAATAAACAAATGGGACCTAATTAAACTAAAGTTTTTGCACAATGAAGGAAATTATAAGCAAGGTGTAAAGACAGCCTTCAGAATGGGAGAAAATGATACCAAATGAAACAACTGACAAAGAATTAATCTCAAAAATACAGAAGCAGTACATGTAACCCAATACCAGAAAAACAAACAACCCAATCAAAAAGTGGGCAAAAGAACTAAACAGACATTTCTCCAAAGAAGACATACAGATGGCTAACAAACACATGCAAAGATGCTCAACATCACTCATTAGGAGAGAAATGCAAATCAAAACCACAATGAAGTATCATCTCACATTGGTTAGAATGGCTATCATCAGAAAGTCTACAAACAATAAATGCTGGAGAGGGTATGGAGAAACGGGAACTCTTTTACATTATTGGTGGGAATGCAAACTGGTCCAACCACTACAGAGAATAGTTGAAGATTCCTTAAAAAACTGGGAATAGAACTGCCATCAATTCAGTTCAGTCAGTTCAGTTGCTCAGTCATGTCCAACTCTTTGCGACCCCATGCGTCACAGCACGCCAGGCCTCCCTGTCCATCACCAGCTACTAGAGTCCACCCAAACCCATGTTCATCGAGTTGGTGATGCCATCCAGCCATCTCATCCTCTGTTGTCCCTTTCTCCTCCTGCCCCCAATCCTTCCCAGCATCAGGGTCTTTTCCAATGAGTAAACTCTTCACATGAGGTGGCCAAAGTATTGGAGTTTCAGCTTCAACATCAGTCCTTCCAATGAACACCCAGGACTGATCTCCTTTAAGGTGGACTGATTGGATCTCCTTGCAGCCCAAGGGACTCTCAAGAGTCTTCTCCAACACTACAGTTCAAAAGCATCAATTCTTTGGCACTCAGCTTTCTTCACTGTCCAACTCTCACATCCATACATGACTACTGGAAAAACCATAGCCTTGACTAGACAGACCTTTGTTGGTAAAGTAGTGTCTCTGCTTTTCAATATGCTGTCTAGGTTGGTCATAACTTTCCTTCCAGGGAGTAAATGTCTTTTAATTTAATGGCTACAATCACCATCTGCAGTGATTTTGGAGCCCCCCAAAATAAAGTCTGACACTGTTTCCACTGTTTCCCCATCTATTTGCCATGAAGTAATGGGACCAGATGCCATGATCTTAGTTTTCTGAATGTTGAGCTTTAAGCCAACTTTTTCACTCTCCTTTTTTACTTTCATCAAGAGGCTTTTTGTACAACCCAGCAATCTTACTCCTGGGCACATACCCTGAGGAAACAAAAGCTGAAAGAGGCATATGTACCCAAATGTTCATTGCAGCACTGTTTACAACAGCTAGGACATGGAATCAACCTAGATGTCCATCAGCAGATGAATGGGTAAGAAAGCTGTGGTATGTATACACAATGAGGTATTACTCAGCTATAAAAAGGGATGTATTTGAGTCAGTTCTAATAAGATAAATGAAACTAGCCTATTATACAGAGTGAAGTAAGGCAGAAAGAGAAACACAAATACTGTATATTAATGCATATATATGGAATTTAAAAAGACAGTGATGACGATCCTATATGCAAGGCAGCAAAAGAGACTCAGATGTAAAGAACAGACTTTTGGACTCTGTGGGCAAAGGGGAGGGTCAGATGATTTAAGAGAACAGGACTGAAACATGTATCTCACCATATGTAAAATAGATGACCAGTGCAAGTTTGATGCATGAAGGCAGGTACTCAAAGCCTGTGCTCTGGGACAACCCAGTGGGCTGAGGTGGGGAGGGGGTGGGGGAGGGGGACTCAGGATGACAGGACACGTGTGTACCTATGGCTGATTCATGTCACTGTATGGCAAAACCCACCACAATATTGTAAAGTAATCTGTCTCCAATTAAAATAAATAATTTAAAAAAAGAGTGGAGTCTTTTTTCCTACAGCCTTCTGGCTCTCCCAAGCATAAACCCTACTAGTTTTCAAAGCTAGATACTATTTTCCTGGTGCAAGAACACTGGGTTGGCAAGCCTAATGTGGGGCTTGGACCCCTTCCTTCTTGGGAAAGAGTTTTGTGGTTGTGATATGTTTCCAATTTGTGATTAGCCAACCTGGATGTATGAGTCTTGACTAAACTATATCTTCACCTCTCCTATTTACCTTGCTGTTGCTCCTTCTTTATATCCTTTGTTGTGGAAACAAAGGATGGAAAATCTTTTGTGGAAAGTTGTGGAAAATCTTTTCTGCTAATCTTCAGATTGCTCTTGTAGATAGTTACTCTGCACACAGTTGTAATTTTACTGTGTCCATGAAAGGAGGCAAGTTCAGAAACTTCCCACTTCACCATTCTGCCCTTTGAGTTCACATTCTTTTCAAATATGCATGTCATGTTCTCTACGATATACATATTCTGAGTCATATAATATGTCTTAACAAATGTAAAAGAATTGAGATCATATAAAGTATGTTGCCTGACAATAATGGAATGTACTAGAAATCAATATTAGAAGGATAACAAGAAGAGCTCTGAATTCATGGGCATTAAACATTATACTGCTAAATAATACTTGGGTCAAACAAAAAGTCTCAGAGATATTAGACAATATTTTGAAATGAATAGAAATGAAAATATAGCATTTGTAGAATGCAGCTGAAGCAGTGTTGAGAGGGAAATTCATTGCATTGGATGCTTATATTACAAAAGAAGAAAATCTTATATCAAACATCTAATCTTATGAATTTAAGAAACCAAAATAAGTTATGATGAAATAAGCCTGATTTAAGCAGAAACAAAGATGTGATAAAGAGAGGAGCAGATATCAATGAAATTTACAAAAACAGCAACAAAAACCAATTGACTCAAATCTGATTATTTAAAAAGTCAATAAAAATATCAGCAAGATTGACAAAGGAAAAAAGATAGAAGACAAATTCCTGATATGTGATAAAAACAGTACAGCACTAGACTTAGTATGCACATATCTGATACGGTTTAGTTTCTGGAATACACACAAAATACTCCTACAACTTAATAATAAAGGGACAAATAGCCCAATTCAAAACTGGGCAAAGGATCTCTATAGACATTTCTCTAACAAGATATACAAATGGCCAAATAAACACATGAAAAGCTGCTCAGCATCACATCACCAGTTGTTAGGGAAACACAAATCGAAACCACAATGACATTCTACTTCACATATACTAGGATGGCTACAATCAAAAAGTTCTATAATTACAAGTGTTGGTGAGGATTTGGTGAAACTGGAATCCTCATTGACTGCTAGTGGAAATGTAAAATGGTGCAGCCACTTTGTAAAACATTTTGGCAGCTCCTCAATAAGTTAAACACAAAGTTACCATATGACCCTCTAATTCCACTCATAGGTATATATTTAAGAGAAATGAAAACATATTTGCACAAATGTTCATAGCAGCATTATTCACAATAAATCAGAGCAGTTGTTGTTTAGTTGTATCTGATGCTTTGTGACCCCGTGGACTATAGCCTGCCAGATTTTTCTGTCCATGGGATTTCCTAGGCAAGAATACTGGAGTGGGTTGCCATTTCCTTCTCCATACCGGACGATGGAACAACCCAAATGTCCACCAACTGATCCAAACTGATGAATGGAAAAACAAAATGTGATACTATACAGTGGAATATTCAGGTATCAAAAGGAAAGAAGTACTGATACGTGCTCCAACATGGAAGGACCATGAACACTAAGTTAAAAAAGTCAGTCATCAAGTATCACACATTATAATATTTTACATGTGCAAGTCCAGAACAGCAAAATCTATAGAGACAAAATGTAGAATTGTGGTTGCTTAGGGCTGGGAGGATGAAGATAATAACTAAAAAATAAGGATTTCATTTTGATGTTATAAAAATGTTCTAAAATTGACTGTGGGGATGGTTGTCCCTATATGTGAATATACTGCTGCTGCTGCTGCTGCTAAGTCGCCTCGGTCGTGTCCGACTCTGTGCGACCCCACAGACGGCAGCCCACCAGGCTCCGCCGTCCCTGGGATTCTCCAGGCAAGAACACTGGAGTGGGTTGCCATTGCCTTCTCTGATGAATATACTAAGACCATTGAATTGGACCCTCGAAATGGGTGAATTTAAGTGATAAGGAAATTATATCTCAATAAAGCTGTTAAAAATGTATGTGAAAAACAAAAGAACCAGAGAATAGCCAGGACAAATTTGAAAAAGAATAAAGTTGAAGAAATCACACTTTCTAGTTTTAAGATTTACTACAAAAATTTTAAATTTACTAAAGCTACAGTAATCAATAGTGTGAAATGAAGGAAGAGGTAGATATAAAAATCAATGACACAATGAAGAGTTCAGGAATCACCCACCACAAATGTGGCCAATTGCTATTCTTGTGTGTGGTAAAATATGCATAACATAAAATTACCATTTAAATCATTTAAAGGGCACAGTTTATGGGCAATTAATACATTCACCGTGTTATGTAATCATTATTATCCAATTCAAGACCAATTTAATCACCTTAAAAAGAAATGCTGTTGCCATTAAATGTTTTTCATTACCTTCTGGCCCCAGACCCCGTCAACACTAATCTGATTTCTGTCTCTGTGGGTTTGCCTATTCTGGATATTTCATATAAATGGAATCATACAATATATAGCTTTTTCTGTCTGACTTCTTTTACTTACTATAATGTTTCCAAGGTTTATCCATGTTGGAGCATGTATCAGTACTTCACTCCTTTTGATGACCAAATAATGTATCATTGTATGGATATGCCATATTTTACTTGTTTATTCATCTGTTAATGGACATTTCCATCTTTTGGTTGTTGTGAGTAGTGCTCCAATGAACTTTAGTGCACAAATTGTATTTGAGCATCTGCTTTCAAGTCTTTAGACTATATACCTAGAAATGAAATTGCTGGGTCACATGGTTATTATATGTTTAATCTATTGAGGAACTGATAAACTGTTCTACATAGCTGCTATATCTTTGTATATCCCACCTGCAGTCAATGAGGGTTCTAATTTTGCACATCCTCACCAACAAATATGATTTTCTAGTTTTGCTTCATTTTTTTATGGGTACCCTAGTCTGAAACTTAAGTACAGTCTTATTGTGGTTTGGATTAGCTTTCCATAAGACTAGTGATATTGAGCATCTTTCCATGTGTTTATAGTTCATTAGTATATCTTCCTTAGAGAAATGCCTGTTCAGATGCTTAGCACATTTTTAAATTCAGCTGTCTTTTTTTTTAATTGGCATTTTTTTTATTGGTTTTGCCATACAATGACATGATATCGCCATGAGTGTACATATGTTCCCCCTCCAGAACCCCCCTCCCTCCACCCTCCCGACTCCCTCCCCCCGGGAAATCTCGGTGCAGCAGCTCCGAGCAACAATCCTGGGCTGGTGATTGATTTCACATATGATACTTAACATGTTTCAATGCCATTCTCCCAAATCATCCCACCCCTGCCCTCATCCACAGAGTCCATGAGTCTGTTCTATACATCTGCGTTCCTTTTGCTGTCTTGCATGCAGGGTTCTCGTTACCATCTTTCTAAATTCCATATATATGCGTTAGTATACTGTATTGTTGTTTTTCCTTCTGGCTTACTTCACTCTGGATAATAGGCTCCAGTTCCGTCCACCTGAGTAGAACTGCTTCAAATGAATTTTTTTTTAATGCTGAGTAATATTCCATTGTGTATATGTACCACAGCTTTCTTATCCATTCGTCAGTTGATGGGCATCTAGGTTACTTCCATGTCCTGGCTATTGTAAATAAAGCAGCGATGAACATTGGGGTACACATGGCTCTTTCAATTCTGGTTTCCTCGGTGTATATGCCCAGCAGTGGGATTGTTGGGTCATATGGCAGGTCTATTTGCAGCTTTTTAAGGAATCTCCACACTGTTTTCCATAGTGGCTGTACTAGTTTGCATTCCCACCAACAGTGTAAGAGGGTTCCCTTTTCTCCACATCCTCTCCAGCATTTATTGCTTGTAGATTTTTGGATTGCAGCCATTCTGACTGGTGTAAAGTGGTACCTCATTGTGGTTTTGATTTGCATTTCTCTGATAATGAGTGATGTTGAGCATCTTTTCATGTGTTTGTTAGCCATTTTTATGTCTTCTTTGGAGAAATGTCTGTTGAGTTCTTTGGCCCACTTTTTGATTGGGTCGTTTATTTAGGCTATACTACAAATCCACAGTCATTAAGACAGTATGGTACTGGCACAAAGACAGAAATATAGATCAATGGAACAAAATAGAAAGCCCAGAGATAAATCCACGCATCTATGGACACCTTATCTTTGACAAAGGAGGCAAGAATATACAATGGAGAAAAGACAACCTCTTCAACAAGTGGTGCTGGGAAAACTGGACAGCCACTTGTAAAAGAATGAAACTAGAACACTCTCTAACACCATACACAAAGATAAACTCAAAATGGATCAAAGATCTAAGCATAAGACCAGAAACTATAAAACTCCTAGAGGATAACATAGGCAAAACACTCTCTGACATAAACCAAAGCAGGATCCTCTATGACCCACCTCCCAGAATATTGGAAATAAAAGCACGAATAAACAAATTGGACCTAATTAAAATTAAAAGCTTCTGCACAACAAAGGAAACTATAAGCAAGGTGAAAAGACAGCCTTCAGAATGGGAGAAAATAATAGTCAATGAAGCAACAGACAAACAATTCATCTCAAAAATATACAAACAACTCCTGCAGCTCCATTCTAGAAAAATCGGCTGTCTTTTTATTATTGAGCTATGAGAGTTTTTTTTAATGTATTCTGGATACTAGACCCTTATCAGATATATAATTTATAAATACTTCCCTCCTATTTTGTGGGTTGCCTTTTCACTTTCTTGATAGTGTTCTTCGATGCACAGAAGTTTTTAATCTTGTTGCAGTCCAATTTAGTTTTTGTTCTATTGGTTCTGTTTTGTTGTCATATCTACACACCAAGGTTATAAAGACTTACAGTCATCTTCTTCTAAGAATTCTGCCATTTCAACTCTTAAATTTATATAGATTTAGGTATTTGGTCCATTTAAGTTAGTTTTTATATAAGGTGTGAGGTTGGTTAATTGATTTTTGACAAAGGTGCAAAAGCACTTCTATGGAGAAAGAATAATCTTTTCAATTAATGGTTTGTAAAAACTGGGTATTCAAATTCAAAACACTAATCTCAACCCATACCTATACCCTAAGAGAGAGAAGTCTATAAATTAGCTCAAAGAGAAACGTAATAGAAAACAACAGCATCCAAAGTTGTTTGGGGGTCAAATGGCAATCAATGGAGAAGGAGGTTATTCTCTTCTTTTTTACATAAAACTCAGCAAAGCTTTGTTACTCCAAGGACTGGAGACTTCAGGAGTGCGTGGAATATGCACCTTGGCATGGGACTTATTCAGGACAACAGCAGCAACAATTTACTGTTTTGGGGGATGGGATAATTTCATTGTGCACCATTCAAAGTGCTGGTCCAAAGCAGCCCTCTGAAAGTAAGCCCAGGAAAGCACAAATTGGAGCCCTCATCAAGTGATAATGACAATCCAATGATATCCAAGAACTGGATGCATTTACTAATCCAGTACATTTTCTTCAATCCTTGAAAAGCATCAAAACAATCCAAAGTTTCTACAGTTCTTTTCTCCTGTTGCTCACCATTGGTATGCAGAGAGAAATAGGAATCCCACCAGGGAATATAAGTTTCTTTGAATCAAGGGAGTTGTAAAGAGGCTGTCTGGCAATGGCATCTGAGTCATAAATATTTGACTATGTGCATGATGTACCTTAGTCTTCCAAGGCCTATTTCTTTGACAGCAAGAAGCTGAAGTTTTTCCTTTTCCTATTACTCATAAATCCCCAAAGCCAAGAGCTCCTGGCCATTCCTCAGAACCCTGGAATGAAGTCCAGTTGTAAACAACAGTTGCTGTGATGACAAGATGTTATGCTTTATCTATTTGTTTCCCAAAGGCGCACAGGTTCTAGAGAATATGAGGTGATTAAGGTCTTTACGTAGGCTTACTCTTGGCCCAGTTGGGAGTCTCTTTTCTGTTCACTCATCTTCAGAAGATTGACATGAAGGGAACCTGGGCTTTGGAGTCAGATAGATACATCCTGTTTCAAACCTCAATCTCATTAGGGTTTTAGCTATGTGACTGTGAACAAACTTCTTAAGCTAATTGAACCTCAGTCTCCTCATGAGTAACAGTGTAGATAATAGCACCCATTTTGCAGAACTGTTGAGAAGATTAAATGCAGTAATACAGGTGGAAAGACAGAGAAGGTGCTCAGAGAATGTTAATCTCTATTTGCTTTTCCTCTTTAAATGAATGATGAGAATTCTGCTCTTTGATATCTGCAACAGTTTGCAACTAGCTTTGGGGTAACACTCCAAATACAGTAGCTTAAATTTGAGAGAGAAGATTATGTCATTTCTATTAGGGATTTATTAACAGTGTGGAGTCTTTGTGCTGGACACCTATGCTCCCCTCTGGATCCACTCTTCATCTCCTTGCTGTGCTGAGGCCCAGGAGACTGACCTGTGGGGACCACACTGGCAATCTCCTTGCCCTTGTTGCACTGGGTTTGGCCAATAGAAAGCATCAGCAGGAGACTGAAGGGTCCTAGGAGGCTGAGAATGGGCGTTTAGTTGCCCAGAAGCCTTCCTGCAAGGGTGTCACAGATTATCTCTGTCCCTCCTGAGCCTGCCTTTTCCATATGGGAGCTCATTCCATATGGTTGCTCCCTATTTCCAGGTTCCCTTACAGGTTGTCACCCTTGCCCCTTCCAGCCTAAGGAAGATAATGATTCCCTGCTGTTTCTAGCCCTAGGGTGCTGTACTACCACTGTGGTTTTTCTACAGCAGAACCACACCTTGCATATAGTTTATTAAACCTTCAAATTACCCACTTAGAGTAGGTCATCTGTTTCCTTTAAGAATGTAGATGATGCTTAATGTCCCAAACACTATAATATCAAAAGGCTGAAAAAAATCTATCAGAATTATAGAATAATATTTACAAAAGCAAACTTTTTTGAGATATTTTTAACCAACAATGATCCATCTAAACAATTTAAGGAGTAATGTAAAATTTGCATCTCAGATAAAAAGAATATGTACTATTTTCAAAAGCCCAATTTAGATCATTGAACAATATGTTCAATAAATATGGAAAGAAGATAATGTTCTTAAATCACAGAGAACTTGGAAACAAAGTTATGAAAGGTTAATAAACACATTAAAAGTTTTTTAATATGGTTGGTAATCAAAATATGCAAATTAAAGCATAAAGTATCTTCTTTAGCCTATCAAATTAACAAAGACTGAAAAAAATAGTGCTTGCAAGAGTGTGATATGACACTGTTACAGCTGGTGAGAGTATGAACTGATAAAAATTTTCTAGAAAGAAATCTGTCCTCTATGTATCAAGGGCCTTATAAATATTTATAGTCTTTGAAACCAGTAATTCCACTTCTAGAAATTTATTATAAAGAAATAATAAATAATACAGAAGTGCTTATGGAGGTTTAGCACACATATTTATAAGAAAAAAAATGGAAATAGTCTAGATAACTGACAACAGTTGATGGTTACTCTGTTATATCAATGGAGAAATAAAGGCTTCCCAGGTAGCTCGGTGGCAAAGAATGTGCTTGGCAATGCAGGAGAATGTGGGTTCGATCCACTCCAGTATTCTTGCCTAGGAAATTCTGTGGACAGAGGAGCCTGGCAGACTACAGTCTATGAGGTCACAAAAAGAGTAGGACACAACTTAGCAACTAAACAACAACATGGAAAAATACAGAGACATTAAACTAGGGTTTTATAAAAAGTTAAATGAAACAGGACAATAATCCCCAAATAATATTAATTTATCATAGTGAGACATAAAACCGTAGAAACAGTTTGATTCTTAAGTTTAAAATATACATAAAAACATTAACAGCGTTCATACAAGTAGTGAATTACAGATAAGTTTTACATCTCTCTCCCTTTTCCTGCATGTTCCAATTGCTCTACACTGAATGTTA
This sequence comes from Antilocapra americana, assembly GCA_007570785.1. Taxonomy (NCBI): domain Eukaryota; kingdom Metazoa; phylum Chordata; class Mammalia; order Artiodactyla; family Antilocapridae; genus Antilocapra; species Antilocapra americana. Next base: position 1,703,569 of record ML664195.1, read on the forward strand.
CTTTCATCACACTATGTAATTTTTCACTAAAAATAGTGAAAGGGCCAAACTACCTAAAAAGCAAGTCATTTTCACAAAACTATAATGTCCCAGGAGACAAGTGATTCTGATGCACAACATACCCTTTCCACCTTCCTCACTCCACACACGGCATTATCTTGGGAAGAAGCATTCATCTCACCTGGGAAGAGAGTTTGAGCTGTCTCGGTCCAGTTCATGTTGAGCACATCAGTTACCAGGGTGAGGGAGTGGTCAGGCAAAAGGAAGGGGAAGGAAGCCAATGGGAGGAGGACAGGAGGGTATGGCTCAGAGAACTTGGGGGTAGCTTAAATAGCATGGCTGGGTGTGGGCCATGTGCAGCTGTGCAAGGTAATGCAGACCAATAGCAGCTGTGTTGTTCAGAGCAACCCAGGTGAGCAGGGGTCAGCAGCCTGAACAGATACACAGGAACATATATGATACCCATGGGTGGGTCTTAGGAATGCCTGACAGGTGGGGCTGCTGCTGCAAATCCTGGGACTGTACATATTAAAGTTACTATTCTTTTACTACTTTTCTTTAGGAATCAGTCTCTTTCTAAATTCTTTTTTATATGCAAACATCTTTTTTTTTCAATTAACATGTTTTCATTATTTTAGCTCTAAGAAATCCTATAAAATCTAGTTTTAATGCCTGCTAGTACAAATTCATCCTATAGAACAAAGATAAACCCAAAGATATATTCAGATATATGTAATCCTAAATACCTTCATTGATAACCAAGAAAAACTAAAAGTGAAAAATTTAAAGCTAAACATTCAAGAAGGTAAAAACTAATAATTGTTTTAAGATTTCTTAAACAGTAACAGAAAATAAGACAGTATCATATTAGCATAATGGTAGACATGTAGATTAATGAAACAGAATAAAAAATTTAGCCAAAGACCCATATGTATATGACCAACTGAGTTGGTTAAACAACAAAGAGGACAAACTAATTTACTATGGGGAAGGATAGTCTTTTCAACAAATAGCACTGGATCAATCAGATATTCATGTAGAAAAAATATTAACCTAAACCCTTACCTCACACCATACTAAAACATTCCTCAAAATGAGTCAGAAATCTAAAACATAAAAGCCAAAGTGATAAAATTTTTCAAAGAAATCATAGAAGACCTTTGGGTAAGCAAAAAGCATGAATGAACCATAGGAGAAAAAAATTGAAGATTTAATCATCAAAATGAAAAACTACTGCTTTTAAAAAATACCATTAAGAAAATGAAAAGAAAAGCCACAGACCAGGGAAAAATATTTGCACTACACATATCTGACAAAGTACTTATGTCAAGAATATACAAAGAACTCTTAAGATCTAAATGTTAGAAGGAAAACAACCCAATAAAAATCTACAAAATATAATATTTTCCCTTTATTCCTTATCTGGCTCCCAAATATTTGAACAGAGTATTTTATAGTACATTCCCAATACTAGACAAATATATTATTTTTAACATTAATGGCTGAGAAAGAATATTGCTAGCAAAAAAAACAGAGTCAGATCACTTATTTACTGCCAATGGGGTGTAAAGTGGTACAACCTTCCTGAAGGACAGTTTTGGTTTTTAGAGATTTTTCTAACAAGTTATATTTCTAGGAATTTGTTGTAAGCTAAGTGTTATGTGCATAAAAATTTAGCTACAGAAAAATTATAAGAAGTTAGATATTGCCTAAATGGCCCCAGGAGAGAATGTTAAATAAATAGTGATATATACATACAATAGAATTTATATGTCAATAAAAATATTGTCATAGAAATATAAGCATTGACATGAAAAGATGTTTACATTGTTGTTAAGTGGGAGGCCACTTATAAAAGAATAGGTAAAATAAGAATAAATTTTTGCAAAAAATGTAATTTTTTTAAAGTAATGTGAAATTTAATAGTATCCCCTCTGGCAACTGTGATAACAGCTAATTTTTCCTTTTGCACATCAATATTTTCTTTATTTTCCTTACCTATTATGCTAGTAACACTATCAAAGAATGAGGCATGTTTCTATGGGCCTTAAGGATGACCACTTATTTCCCAGAGAACCTAGCCTAGATCTCTCTACCAGCTCCTCCCCTCAGTTCACCTAGCTCATCTGACCAATCATGGTTCCCTTTCGATGCCTTCCTGTCCTTGAGGAAAGAATACTTTCTGGCTCTTCTGTAAGCCGAGAGTCTGGATTTAGCATGACCTCAATTTCAAGATACAACTTGGCAACTGAACAACAATTTCAAGTGGTGCTCGAAACTATCTATTTTCTCTCCTCTTTATCTTGCTCTGGGTTTCCCTGGTAACTCAGATGGTACAAAATCCATCTGCAATGCAGGAGACCTGGGTTCAATTCCTGGGTTGTCCCTGGGTTGGGAAGATCCCCTGGAGAAGAGAACAGCTATCCACTCCAATATTCTTGCCTGGACAATCTCGTGAACGGAGGAGCCTGATGGGCTGCAGTCCATGGGGTCGAAAAGAATTGGACACAACTGAGAGACTAAGCTCACCTAATCTTTTCCTATTTTTCCCTCCCTTATATGTCATTCTTCGCAGACACCTTCTAAGATGTTCCCCACACTCTCAACCTATAAATCACCTGGTTGTGCCCTGAGCCTTCCCTCCTTCATCCTCCTCATGTTGCTTATCCTGGATGCTCAGGCTTTCTGGTCTGTGTTCAAAGCTTTTTTTGAGAGTATCAGAGGAGCTCTTGATTCTTTCCCCCCAGCATTGCTCACCCCCATCCCTACTTCCAAATTTCCTGTGATGTCATAGTCATGCAATGTCCTGTATACCATAGTGTTTTGGTTAGGTAATGAAATGTGATGAGAGTTGGTCAATCAAAGCCTCTTTCTGAGAATGTCCGTTTCCTTTGTGGGCGAAAGCTACAAGGAGTCTGGAGTTTGCCTGTGGCCAGGTAGCCCATCCTGTGTGCAAATGAGGCTTAGAGAATCCAGTTCACACACAGAGAGAAGAGACACATGAAAGAAACAGTCCAGATGGTATTTGGTCCCTCAAACCAGTTCTCCCTGAAAGCCAGTTCCATTCCCAGCCTCACTATGAGTTGGTTACATGAATTTGGCCTTTAATACTTTGAATTAGTTTGAAATAAATTTCTGACACTATCAATCTAGTGCTCTAATGTAACTATTCCAGCGCTCTCAGAGTCCCCATGATTTACCTTTGCAATAGTCCCTTGCATACCTCCCTCTGGAAGCTGTCTTATCTGTCTTCATATTCTCAGCACCCATCCCTCTGCAGGAACAGGAGTTCTGGACTCAGAATAGAGACCAGAATTCTTCTACTATCAGATAGAAAGAGCTAGCTAAAGCCGTGGGAGCTTAAGGATAGCCTTGAATGTATGTGGGCCTCTATCCCCTCATCAATAAAAGGAAGTATCAAATTAGGTGAAGCCCAAAATTCTTTCCAGCTCTAGCATTTTTAAATTTTATGATTCTGAATTCTATCTCTCTAGGTTGAATTAGTCAAAGCTCTGATACAAAATCTGCCTGCTTAGGGTTTGCAGCTTTACCTCCCAACATGATTCCAGGCTCAAAACCTCTGAAACCAGTCATCATTTGTCCCCAGCAACATGGTATTTTTTGTTTCTGCCAATGTGAAGTGATCACCAATTAATATTATTTCTTCCTTTAAAAATTCTTGTAGTCATTCTGTGTTGGGTTCTTTGTGCTGTTTGCTAAGATCAACCTAGGCCTATATATCTCAGTCTCTGTCTGTTTCTCATTTATAATTACAGTGATATTTGTGTCTGTATTTATGTCTACATCCACATCTACATTTATATCATCTGTATCCCCAATCTCTGCCTGAAGTTTCAGGCCCATATCTTCAAATATGTATTGAAATGTCTCCCTGGCTATCTCTCAGATGTCTCAAATTCATTATCCTCTTCTCAGATAGCTACTTCTTTTTTTTGTATATATTTATTTATTTTTCTTTACATTATTATGTTGGTTTTGCTGTACATTGGCATGAATCCGCCATGGGTATACGTGTGTCCCCCTTCCAGAACTTCTTCTTCTGTGTCACATGTCTTGCATGGAGTTGTCACCATGCGCTGGATTTCCCAAGCTCTAACCTTGGACATAACCTTAACTGCCCCTCTAATCCCCTTGGTTCTATCTCAGAAACAGCTTTCAAACCTTTCGCTACTCTCTTGAACCTACACCCTCTCAAATTATGCTAGGTCAGACTTTCGTTATCTCTCGCTGAAATACTGCAACAGCCTCTTAACAAAACCCCTGCCAAAGTTCGCAGCCTACCCTATTCTTGACATTGATGCCAGAGAGTACTTTTCAGGGCACTAAATCCCCCAAGTTCATCTACTGCTTGGCAACTTTAAAGGCTCACCCTTTTCCTGTAGAATTAAATCCAAATGTCTTAACATTGCCTGAAATGACATAATGATAAGAATAGGGTGTTCTAAGATGGGTAGAAGGTGTTCAGAAATTATTTCAAATGGTGAAGCTCCCAAACCAATCTCAATTCTTTCATGAACAGAGATAAAATAAGACATAAACAAAGATGGAGACTGGTGCAGCCAAGGAAAACCAGATTTCAGGGAGGACTCAGGCTTGAAGAAAAGTGCAAAACACTAACTCAACTATTGATCTTTAGTGGAAGGACCAGGCTTTTATCTGATTTTTTCCCTCCTATAGTGAGGATCCTCAAGGTTTAAGACTGCTCCACAGGGCCAGAGGCATGATCTGCTTCCTCTCCTGAATTCAGTGGTGACTCAACTTTCATGGGAATGGCAAGTTGGGGTGGGCCTCCTGGATCACTGCTGATCTGAGTTCTAGGGCCAACATCTTCTTTAATGCACACCCTCCTTTTCTTCCCTGGGCAGAAATGTTCAGAATTGCCCTTCCTCACATGGCAACAGCTCCAGGATCTGAGATGGGGCTCACCTGCAGAGGAGAAAGTCCCAGGGTAGCCAAGGAACACCTGGCTCTGCCCAGCACTGGGGTCTGGGACAAAATCCCCACTAGAAACAAAGGGATCCTCTGCCTAATTTTGTCTTCTTTGTGCTTCTTTTCCCTTTGGGAGAGTCTGGGGAAGGCATATAATTGAAAGCCAGATTAGGGAACCCATACCTGGGTCACTTATGTCTCCATGCACTTATCAGTATGTTATTCTGATACAACTCAAAACTCTCATGATTACTTTGTGTCATACAAAGCAAGAGGAATAAGGAAGGGATAGGAACACGTTTTCTGGCAGATGGTATCTGGGAACAGATGACAAAGAGAAGACAGGTCAGTCAACTCCTACTGAGAGGAAAAAATTGGCTTTCTCTGTTCAAGACAGAGATCTTCATTCTTGGAAGTGTAGAACAAATGTGGTCAGAAAGGAATGTGGATGTAAAAATAGAAGCAGGTGGTAATAGAGCAATTTATTGCTTTTGAAAAATATTTAATGGTAAAGCTTTTTTTTTTTCAACTTTAAAGAGCAGTTTGAAATTGAAATGTAGAAAGAAGGAAAGTCACTGCTAGCCCCACCAGCCAGAAAAGAATTTTATTAACAGCTATTATCAAATTCCTCCCATACTCCACTTATTTTAATGGTACATACATTTTTATCCTTTTTATTTTTCAAATTGTAATCTTAATAGACACAAAATTTTGTATTCTTTTTTTTTTACTGGAATATTACAGAATTGTCATATCTATGTTCCATGGCACAGCATATACTCATCAAACACCTACAATGCCCAGGTATGGGCCAACCACAATGAGGCCTCTTGTCTCATGGTGTTAACAGTCAAGCGAAGCACTGAGGCAGAGAACACGAAGCCTGCAGGTGCCCATGTGAGACAAGGGCCAGAGAGGGAATACGGGCTCTGGGGGAGCACGTACGAGGGGCGCAGATGTCTGTGGGACGAGTGTCACAGAAGCTTCTTGGAGAAGGCGGTGGCTAAGCTGAGTCCTGCAGGGTGAGTAAGACTTGGCCAGGAAAAGAAGGTGAAGGAAGAAAAGAGTGTCTGGGGGTCTGGGAGAGAGTGAGAGCATGAGCAAGTGATGGGAGTTTGCTCCCTGGAGCATATGGAGAGCTGGGGTGTGAGCACAGATGGGGGCAGTCTTCATAAGAGGGAGGAGCAGGAGGGGAGCCCAGTGTGGGGGAGGGGGCACGAAAGTCCCTGCCAGCCGTGCCCAGGAGTCTGCTCACTGTCTGGAAGGCAATGGGGAGCAGGAAGGGCTTTAAGAAAGGGAGTGACAGGTGAGGGCTGCGTTGTGGAAAGATTGCCTAGGCTGTGCAATCTGGCACACTGGGGTGGGGTGAGGATTGTCAGGGAGAAGGCCCAGGACCCCCGGCAGTACTCCAGTGATAGCTGGTGCATTTCTGACCCGTCTCCTCCCCTTCCAGCCCTGCTCCCCACCACGTGCAGAGGAAGCAGCCTTCCACAGGCTTCTCCACAGACTTTCCTTTGGGCCCTCTCCTGGCTGGGCACGCCTGAGTCAGGGGACTGTTTGGTGACTTTCTTCCAATCTTCCAATTCTCCCTTTAGGACTGCTGCCTCCTAGATTTCCCCACACCGTTGTAGTGTCTTATTCCTATATTGTATCCCATTTCTTAATGCTCACAGCACCTCTGCTTCCTGATTCATCCTCATGAATGCAGCCCCCAGTCACGCTGGCCCATGACTCTGTTGGTTCTTATCCTGCATGGAGTGGTCTTATCTCCCCATATCGAGTGTGTCTCTGCCATACTGTGAAGCCCCCAAGTGCAGGGGCTTGATCGGCTTTGTTCCTGACAGCAGTTCCTGGTTCATGGCAAGTGTACAATCTTTTTGAGTGAAGGAGTGCATGAATGAGTGACTGTGTCAGCTGAGGAGAGAGCTCTGGGCTGTAGATGAAGGTCCGAGTCACTTAGGCCATGGAAGTGAATGAGATCACCCTATGGAGAGTGGGGAGTGAAAAGAAAAAAGGAGGAGGGTCAAATCCAGAATTCTGAAAAGGGCCCACGATGGAGACACAGCCAGAGGTAAGAGCCAAATCAGAGGCGCTGTGCCAGAAAGATAGGGGTAAGAGCACTGTGAGCTGGAGAGGTTGGGGCCATGTGCTGCGGAAATCAGATTTAGCAGCAAGAAAGCCTTTGACTGTTGGGAGAGAGGTTTCAGGAAAGTGCTGGGGACAGAAGCCACACTACTATGTACTGAGGAGAAAGTAAAAGTCATGGAAAGAAAGCCAGAAAGTGTGTTTTTTCAGGAAGCCAGCTGTAAAAGGGAGAAAGCTGGGAGGGTGGCAGCTGGCACTGTGTTGCTTTAACACGGCAGATGCTTTAACATCACAAATGCTGAGGGGAGGGGCAAATAGTTGTGCCATGCTTAGTCGCTCAGTCGTGCCTGATTCTTTGTGACCCCACGGACTCTAGCCCACCAGGCTCCTCTGTCCATGGGGATTCTCCAGGCAAGAATAGTGGAGTGGGTTGCCATGCCCTCCTCCAGGGGATCTTCGCAACCCAGGGATCCAACCCAGGTCTCCAGCAATGCAGGCGGATTCTTTACCATCTGAGCCACCAGGAAAGCCCAAGAGAGCAGAGATTAAATCATGCAAGGGGACTGGGGTGCTAATTGCAAGAGGGATGGCTCCAAGGAGGCAGAGAGGACGCCTGTGTGACTCTCAGTGGGGATGAGGTCCTGAGGGAGCAGAGGCGTGGGGCAGACAGCTCCCCCATGTTAACGTGGGTGGAAGACCGAGGTTGTGATAGGCTGGGTGCAGTGAGCCCTGTGTGTCTGGGGACAGGAGATCCTGGGAGTTAACATTCTTCTTCTTCCCCTCCCAGGGAGGTAGGAACCAAGGCCATCTGCTCCGAGAGCTGGGCAATGGTGGGATAAATGTATTTGGCTCCTGTCCCAGTAGTGCCCTGAATTCTTCCTAAGGAGGGTACCTCCTGAGGTCAGAATGTTGCTGGTCCCTCAACTAAACCTTGAAAGTGTTAATTCCCATCCAGAGTCTGCCAAGAGCAGTTTCCCCATTTTTAGGAAAAGACCATTTCTGAAGCTCTTCTGAGCCTCTTCCCATGCTTCGTCAGGGGATAGCCAAGGGCCTGGCCCACCCTCCCACCGGGGGCAGTGCCCAGAGAAGACGTTCTCACAGGTGGGCCCTGCTGTGAGGAGCCCCCTTGTGAGAAGACTCTGGTTTTCTAAACTGGGGCCAATAAAAGAATTTGCCAAGAGGGTCTTTGAAGTAATGACCTCCCTAGTTAGTGCCTTGAAACATATTTTTACTTCTTGGAGGAGAGATTATGAGCTGGCAGGGCCCAAGAGCCATGGGAGGGTGAAAGACCCTCAAGGGTGGCAGAGCTTGGCTCCTGTCCAGAGGCCCCACCAGGCGAGCTGCAGTTGCTGGTCCTGGAGAGCCCCACGGCCTAGGGAAGTCAGCCTCACAGAAGTCTACGTGTCTAAGCCCCAGCTCCAGTGCAAAGCGAGGTTTGTCTGGATGAGATCTGTTTATTCTCCATAAGCCCGCCCAGTGTGGGGCCCAGGCCAGCTGAAGGGGCTGTGTGGAGCAGCCCCTTTCCTTGTGTCCCATGAGGATGAGCAAGGTGTGAGCAAGGTGAGGGGTGAGGGCAGGAGTGTGGAGGTGATTTGGGGAGATGGGCCCAGAGGGAGGATGATGCATGTGGCAGTAAGGATCTTTAGCATGATTTAAAAAATTGTCTCATTTTCCCATCCATTCATTCCCCAAATCTTTATTGAACACCTACATATGACACGCTCTTTGCAGAGTAAAATAGGTCTGGTCCTGGCCCCACAGAGCTTACATTCTGTGGGATAGACACACCATGAACAAGCGGGTGTGCCAGTGTGTAAGAAGGAACCCTGAAAGAGCTACAGAGAGGAACAACCGTGGATCATGAGAGCCTATGACAAGGGCCCTGAAGTGTGGAGAGTGTGGTGGCTGGGCTCTGGGGAGCTGGAATCTGACACGTAGGTGACATTCACCAGGGTTGTGTAGGATTCGAAGCTGAGGGAACAGCACTTGGAAAGGTCCTCAGGAGCCAGAAGTGGGCTGTTCCAGGAAGCAGAGGGCCACCGGGACAGCAGGACACAGAGATGGAGAGGGGTAGAGGAGGAGGAGATGAGGGAGGCTGGCAGGGGCCAGATCACACAGGGCCTTGTGGGTGGCAGTAAAAGGTCTGGATTTTATTCTGGGCATAGATAGGAAGCTCTTGGCTGCCATGCCATGGACGGCAGAGGTTTGTGAGTAGAGACCTCCTCCTGGCAATGATAAGGTGACCCATCTTGTCAGGAAGTGGAAACAGAAGTCGGCCCACCACTCCCAGCCTCCCTTTCCATTTGATTTCTCACCACCCAGGAATGCCTTCCAGGGAACAGTTGAAAACAGAAGGACCTCAGGTTTCCCCCTGCTCTGGGCTCTCAGGCTCCCCTGTAGGACTGCAGCATCGCCTGCAGGCAGATGGCAGGTGTGGTGAAGGGCTGTCCTCCTATGCTTTTAGGGATGTACAGACTAATGTGGGAGGCAGGCGAGAGCTCTCGGCTCCCACGGGGGATTCGAGGTGCCAGAATGCTTCACCCAGAGGCCTCAAGTGCCTCCCACCTGCGTCTCTGGTGAATCTTTACTGTGCGCAAAATGCTGTAGGAGGAAAAAAAGCAAGACAAGATGTGTGTGTGTGTGTGTGTGTGTGTGTGTGTGTGTGTGTGTGTGTGTGAAAAGAGGCTCAGAAATGTAATGCTATTTCGGGAGGTTCGGGAGGAGTAGAGGCTGGGGCACTGCTGGCAGAGGCCCCAGTGAAACTTGTTGAGAGATGAGGCCCAAGACACTCTTAGATGATTGTGGAGTTTTGTCCAGGTGTGGGAGAGAGGTGTGGATCACTTTGACCAGGCCCAGGTGCTAATAGACTCATCTCAGGGAGTCAAGTGGAGAATTGGAAAGTTAATCCTGGAACTCAAAAGGGAGGAGCTCAAGGGTTAACTAGCTTCCGGTATGAATTCATTACCAATTAACTTATTATCCTACAAGCAAAATGCTCTGTGAATTCCCACACTTCCCAGTCAAACCCTGCCACCCCAGTTATTGAATTTTGACTTGTCATTCCTAAGGTCAACCCCACCCTTGACTATCAGTAAGAACAACATTAGTTCATCCTTCATTCTCTACACCTCTACCTCCTCTTCCAACTCTGGGTGGAAACATACAGGAAAACTCACCTCTCAAATCCCATCTGATATATCTCCTGAGCTTCCCTAAGGTTCCCTGGCAACCCCTGGGGAAATTGCATGGCCTAGTCTGTTTAAGTTCTCACCAACATTTTTGCTCATGTGTTTGGCCCATCATGGTGCTTCTGCTGGGATGTCCACCCTTCTCCCGGCTTATCTCAGCTTTCCCAGGTGGGCAGCCGATAATTCTTATAGGTTGAAAACCACAAGGCTATGCGAACTCTGCCCATTTCCCAAGGCCCATCACTAGTTTTACCTCCTCCAGGGGCTCTCCCATGATTATGCTTTAGTCAGCTCCCCCTGTAAGACCAGGAGGGTGCCCAACACTGTATCACATGGATTGCTTGGGTTGCATATGGCATTTGCCCAGCAAGCTAAAACTTGGTCTTGTTCGGCCTGATTTTGCTGCTCCCTGCTCATTTTGTGCAGATGGGCTGTGCTAGTCTGACTAGCCTGGAAGGTTGGGCTCTAGGGGAGCAAAACCTTCACCCTGAAATATCAGTAGCTTCACATGATGCAAGTTTATTTCTTGCTGATGCTCAAGGTCCCCTGTGGGCTGCTGGGAGGTTCTGCTCCCTTTTCACTTGAGGACCTGGGCTGATAGTGACTGAAATCTTGGAGCTTCACCACTTGGGATGGTGTTTTCCAGTAGAACTTTCTGTGAGGATGGAGATGTCCTAGATGAGCTGTGCGATGCCATCTCTGCACCTCAGCTTGCCACGTGTAACTATCAAGAACTTGAAATGGAGCTAGTGTGACTAAGACACAGAATTTGAAATTCCATTTAATTATAAGTAATTTAAATTGCCACACGTGGCTGCCACATTTGGCAGTGCAGAGCTGTACTATGAGATCTCCGTGTTTACCTTCAGGAGGAGAGAGTATATGGAGGATTGTACCTGCCTGTCTGTGCTCAGCTAAGGAGTCATCATTTGTCAGAACTGGACACCAGGCTAAACCTAACTGCGAGGCTTCTAGAAAAGGTGCGGGACCGCACAAATATTCAGAGAGCAAAAAAATTGCTTTGCCACAGAACTCTTCCAAGTGCAGTCAAAACTTTCCGAGGCTAAGATGCATGCAATTTTGCGGGGAGTGCAGCTTGAGATACTCTGGGTGGAGAGGAAGGTTGGGGGTGGACTGAGATAGTGCAGAGGCATTATAGCTTAGAGATGCAGAGACAGGCCCAGAGAGGGCAAGAAGTACACACAGCCAGACTGGAGTCTCAAAGTGCTGGCTCAGGGAAGAAGGAAGGGGAAGGTGGATGCTCTATATGCCCTTAGGGAACAACAGCCCTGGCTGGGACACGTCTAGTCTTCCATTCTGCATCCCTGGGAAGGGAAGAGTTCGGAGCGGCCAAAGGTCTGTTCTTGAAGCCCTTGGATGGAAAGGGCCCCACAGGGCTTCAGTTTTCAAATGGCCTTGGCTCTCTCCCTCTGAGGTGAGTCACTGAGCTGCCTGCCGAGAGATGAACAGATGAACAGCAGAGCAAGAGCCCAGCATGAGGTCATCTGGGCCACACTTCCCGCCTGACCCTGGCCCTAGGGCCAAGTTCAGGGAGTTTCCAAGGCCAGCAAGGCAGGGGGTCATGCCCTGACTGTTGTGGTGCTCCAGCCACTGCAAAGTGAGTGGAGGTGGGTGGGATGTACGCTGTTAGGGTCAGGGCCCAAGAGCTATGCGATGGATCTCAGCTGAGGTGGGGAACTGAGACCCAGAGAGAGGCCCCAAGACACACTGGGGGTTGCAGTGGAAGGCCCTTTGCATCCCACATGCAGAACCTCTGGGGCAGTCTTGCCCAGATTTCATCCTCACCGTCTCCAGGTTGGTGCTTGCTCCAGCTGTTTCTATTTTTCCTAGAGACCCACATAACTCAGGATCTGTCCACTTCTGATTTAAATCTTTGCTGCTGTTGGAAAACATTTCTTTCCCTCTCACCCCCCGAGGACAGACGGCAAAGCTCCAGATGGCAGAGAAAAACCCATGTGAGCAAAGGAACTGGAGCCAGGGAAGGTAGCCTCTGGTTCCCCTGACCAGGCTAACACAAATCTGTATTTAAAAAAAAAAAAAAGCTACAGCTGGAGAAATTCTTCACTTCACAAGCTACTCTTCATTTTAGAGCAGGCTTTACCATAGGAGTCCATTAAAGCAAGGAGTTCCTGGTATATTTCATATGGAGTTTGATTCACAAACCATCTAATTTCATCAGCAAAATGCTATTAACAATTACCATCTGTAAGACACCAGAGTTCTTTTTAAAATGTGGCATCTCATTAAAGCCAGGCCTGTCTGTGAATTCTTCAAGCTTCAGGGAACCCCAAATCAATTTGGACTATGCCGGCCTCCAATCTGCCCAAATTGGGAGAATATAGTCCCTATTTCATAAAGCAAAAACTGATATTGGAGTAAAGAATTAGAGCTAAGGCCAGGCTCTACTGTGCAGGGAAGGGTGTGCTGGGAATCTGGTGCATACAAAGCTTCTCCTTGCCTGAATCCTCTCATCTAGTCCCATGAGTCCTGTGGGCTGGGGCTCCCATTGTGTCAGAGGCCAGTGTGCATTCCAGAAACAAACTCTCTTCCCCCCTTTCTAAATGCTGCTCAGAAAGCCCAAACCACAGTCCAGTCTGACCTGCCCTCTGCTGGCATCTGTGGCAGATGGTATTTTTCAGAGACTTCCCAATATCTCTGATCCACCTGTCCTCCTCGGTGACCACGCCACACCCCCATGGACTGTGGAATCCAATTCCCCTTCCCTTGATTCTTATTTCCTCCCCATCCCTTGATTGCTTGAACAATAGAGCACAGTGGAAGTGGTGCTTCTGAGGCTGGGTCAGAGAAGGTGATGCAACTTCTGCCTATTTCCTGTAACTTAGGGGCTCATGGAAGAAATCCAGACACCTTGAGGCCAGCCGCCACGCTAGGAGGAAGCCAAGCCACATGGCGAGGCCACATGCAGGTGCTCTGGCCAACGGTCATGGCCCAGGTGCCAGACGTGTGACTGCGGAGCCATCAGATGAGTCTCGTCCTCAGCCGTAGAGCCACTCCCAGCCTTGGGATCTGCCCAGATGAACCCCAGACAGTGCAGAGCAGAGACTAGCCATCCCCACCAGGCCTTTCCAATTCCCAGCCCACAGAGTCTGTGAGCATAACAAATGGTTGTCTGAAGCTACAGAGTTATGGGATCATTTGCTCCATGGCCACAATAACTCAATAACTGAACAATACCTCGTTCTCTTCCATAGCATGAGGTGCAATGGTAATTAATGACCCCACCATCGGGTGATTTCTTAATTGTCTTTCCCATTCGACTCTGAGTTCCAGGAAGACGAGGGATGCTGTCAGGCACATCACTGCACTCCTCGGGAGTCAGCCAGGGAGACACTCAGTGAATGTTTAATGGATGACTGATCTTAACACTGTCCCCGGATTGACCCCTAAACTTGACCTCAGGATGACTCTGGCCCTGAATTCAGACTGACTTTAACCTTGGCCGCAGACCAACCCCTAATTCTGGCATCGAAGACCTAACCCTGGCCACAGCCTGAGCACAGCCTCTTGCTCTGGTGCCTGCTCACTAAGCCCAGCTTCAGACTGACCCTTAAACTTGACCTCAGAATGACCCCTGGCCTCATCATAGCCCAGATGGACTGGCCCCAGCCTGCCTCTCCTGGCTCGCCTCTCCCTTTATCCCACCGCCCTGCCATGTTCCTGCCTCATGAGCCTTCTTTCAGTCGCTTCAAGGAATAAAGCTCTTCCAGGAGTCAGAACCCCAGCATATACTTGCCCCTGCCAGGAACACTTTCCCTGCTAACTCTGCTATTTCTTTCAATCTTTCCTTCAGGATCAGCTCATTTCAGTTAGACCCCTGTACCTAGAATTAAGTAGACTGCATGTGGCCCAATGGCCAGGGGTAGAGATGTGTGTGGTATTTGTTCCATCTATTAAATATTTATACATGAAAAAATAAAAAATAATGAGACCCCTTTATAAATGCTGTTAGCATTTTCACACTTTATAACTATGTATGTATTTGCTATTTGCTTGGTGTCCCTCTTCCTAGAGACTGGACTCCTTCCATGAGTACAGGAACCACATCTGCTTTGCTCACCACTCCATCCATACACAGTATACCCAGGACAGGGTCTATACCCCCGGTCTATACTGGGGCTGCTGATTAACTGTGGGATGACCAAAGGAACCAGTGACTGGTTTACATCTTCCAGGAGGCCATCTCTGTGACCTCTCCTGGCCCTGGTCGAGCTCCTGATAGTCCCTGTTTCCCTTCCCTGGGCCCCGCAAACAACCCAGTGGGAGCGGTTGACCAGGAGCTGCGTGATTTTCATGCCTTCCCGTCTCTCCCACCAGTGTGTGGCCTCCTCCAGTCCTGAGCCCGGCCTCTCCCCTCAGCAGCTCCAGCATGCACAGGCCCGGGCAGCTCAATAAATGTTGATTGAACTGTTGAACTAAACCAATTCCTTCTCTCCAGCCTCCTTTCTGGCCTCAGCTCTCGACTGGTTCATGTAAGGGGCCATCAGCAGCAGCGCTTCAAAACAAACGAAGCAGCTGAGAAATCGGCAGGAGGAGACAGGCGGGGACATTCATCTCCTCCTGCCCTCTGTCCTCATCGCCATCCCCTTGAGGGTTGCAGGCAGTCAAAAGTTCAGGCTCCACATTTTCTGGAAGAGGGAGGGAAATCTATGTGTGGGGGATAAAAAAAAAGTCCCCAAACTCAAATCACGCACACAGAACAACAAGCCATAAAACAGAACACCATTGGGAGAAGATGGGGTCACATGGTGGGAATCTGGATTGCAATGGCGGGGGGCGGGGGGGGCAGCACTTGAGAAAACGCAGCCTGCTCAATGGGAACCAGATGGGCTGCGCGTTCTTAAATAGAATCCCAGACTCGCAGCGCTGGCGGGAACCGGGCTGGGGGCTCTCCCCTTGGCCCCTTAGTGGGCAGAGGGGACGTGGAGATGGAGGGAGATGGTGGCAGGTCCTGAGGCTGGGACAGGACGGCATCTAGACCCAGTCTTCTGGCTCTGGGTCAGTGCTCCATTCCCCCTGCCACGCTGTCTCCCAGCCTTTTGCCAGGATCTCCAAATTAGAAGCATATCGAGAAGCAATACTGTCATTTCCCCCCCCTTTTCCATCCTTTCTTTGAATTCTTTCTCTTCGCAGTATAATTTTAGAGGTGCCAGGAAGTCCTCCTCTTCCAATATCCCCCCCTGCCCCCACCCCATCACAGAACACACGATAAGACCTGTGATGGACACTCTGGCCGGGGGTGGGGTGCTCTACAGCTCTTAAAGTCCTCCCTACACCTGTGGGGGGGTGGGGCGGTGGTTGGTCTATTAGTTCACCATCTTGCAGAATGGGAGGGAGGATGGGGTCAAATATTGTTTATTTGCCTTATATTGACTACTTAAGATTTAGTATCTTAACCAGAGATTTTTGTAGCAAGAAGAAAAAAAAAAAAACATCAAACTGTCCCTGCAGAAACCACTGTGTGGAGACATGAAAATGGTCACGCATTTTCTTTCCTCCCTGCACTCTCCTCCCAGGACAAAGGTATCATCATTGGTCTCTTTCCCAGCTCCCTGAAACAGACCCTAGCAATAACCTTCGCGGGCACTGGGGCACTGCGTATCGCCCTGTATACACAATAGCCCCAGGGGCAGCATTCAGTGATGTGAATGTCACCCCGGCCCCTCACAGAGACTTCTTGCTGCTAGAACAGGCAGGAGGCAGGACCTCATCCTCAGGGCGTGCTGAGGAAGCCCTGCTCATCTAGGGACTCAGACGAGTTTGGGTCTCCTAACAGGAGGGGTAAAACATTAGCCATTTTTATGTCTTCTTTGGAGAAATGCCTGTTTAGTTCTTTGGCCCACTTTTTGATTTGGTCGTTATTTTTCTGGAATGGAGCTGCAGGAGTTGCTTGTATATTTTTGAGATTAATTGCTTGTCCGTTGCTTCGTTTGCTATTATTTTCTCCCATTCTGAAGGCTGCCTTTTCACCTTGCTTTTAGTTTCCTTTGTTGTGTAGAAGCTTTTCATTTTAATCAGATCCCATTTGTTTATTTGTACTTTTATTTCCGATATTCTGGGAGGTGGGTCATTGAGGATCCCGCTTTGGTTTATGTCCGAGAGTGTTTTGCCTATGTTATCCTCTAGGAGTTTTATAGTTTCTGGTCTTATGTTTAGATCTTTGATCCATTTTGAGTTTATATTTGTGTATGGTGTTAGAAAGTGTTCTAGTTTCATTCTTTTACAAGTGGCTGTCCAGTTTTCCCAGCACCACTTGTTAAAGAGGTTGTCTTTTCTCCATTGTATATTCTTGCCTCCTTTGTCAAAGATAAGGTGTCCATAGATGTGTGGATTTATCTCTGGGCTTTCTATTTTGTTCCATTGATCTATATTTCTGTCTTTGTGCCAGTACCATACTGTCTTGATGACTGTGGCTTTGTAGTATAACCTAAAGTCAGGTAGGTTGATTCCTCCAGTTCCATTCTTCTTTCTCAAGATTGCTTTGGCTACACAAGGTTTTTTTTTTGCATTTCCATACAAATTGTGAAATTATTTGTTCTAATTCTCTGAAAAAGACCTCTGGTAGCTTGATAGGAATTGCATTGAATCTATAGATTGCTCTGGGTAGTATGCTCATTTTCACTATATTGATTCTTCCAATCCAAGAACACGGTATATTTCTCCATCTATTTGTGTCCTCTTTGATTTCTTTCATCAGTGTTTTATAGTTTTATATATATAAGTCTTTTGTTTCTGTAGGTAGAAATACTCCTAAGTATTATATTCTTTTTGTTTTGATGGTGAATGGAAGTGTTTCCTTAATTTCTCTTTCTGTTTTCTCATTGTTAGTGTATAGGAATGCAAGGGATTTCTGTGTGTTGATTTTGTATCCTGCAACTTTACTATATTCACTGATTAGCTCTAGTAATTTTCTGGTAGAGTGGGCCAAAGAACTAAACAGACATTTCTCCAAAGAAGACATAAAAATGGCTAACAAACACATGAAAAGATGCTTAACATCACTCATTATCAGAGAAATGCAAATCAAAACCACAATGAGGTACCACTTTACACCAGTCAGAATGGCTGCCATCCAAAAGTCTACAAGCAATAAATGCTGGAGAGGATGTGGAGAAAAGGGAACCCTCTTACACTGTTGGTGGGAATGCAAACTAGTACAGCCACTATGGAGAACAGTGTAGAGATTCCTTAAAAAACTGGAAATAGAACTGCCATATGACCCAGAAATCCCACTGCTGGGCATACACACGGAGGAAACCAGAATTGAAAGAGACACGTGTACCCCAATGTTCATCGCCACATTGCTTACAATAGCCAGGACATGGAAGCAACCTAGATGTCCATCGGCAGATGAATGGATAAGAAAGCTGTGGTACATATACACAATGGAATATTAGTCAGCCATTAAAAAGAATTCATTTGAATCAGTTCTACTTAGGTAGATGGAACTGGAGCCTATTATTCAGAGTGAAGTAAGCCAGAAAGAAAAACAAAAATACAGTATACTAACACATATATATGGAATTTAGAAAGATGGTAATGAGAACCTTGTATGCGAGACAGCAAAAGAAATGCAGATGTATAGAACAGTCTTTTGGACTCTATGGGAGAGGGCAAGTGTGGGATGATATGGGAGAACGGCATTGAAACATGTTAATTATCATATGTGAAATCAATCGCCAGCCAAGGTTTGATGCTCAGGGCTGGTGCACCGGGATGACCCAGGGAGAGGGAATTGGGAGGGAGGAGGGAGGGGGGTTCTGGAAGGGGAACATATGTATACTCATGGCAGATTCATGTCATTGTATGGCAAAACCAACACAATAAAGTAAAGAAAATTTAAAAAAGGAAGGCCCAGCACAGCCAAAAAGAAAAAAAAAAAAAAACAGGAGGGGTAAAAAATTAGGCATCCACTTACATTTGAAATCTTTGTCCTCTAGGGTTCCCTGGGGCTGGAAATTCTTCATTTTTAATCCCTCCAAGGGTTAGAGTGTCTCAAAAATCAGTCACTCAGCCATCCAACCAGTGGTGGCCAGCACCTTGGAGTGTGCTTCTGAATTGTGGGTGAGCAAGGCTGCCAGATACAGTCTCAGGGTGGGTGCCCTGACAGAGGAAGGGTCAGAGCAGAAAGGCCAGCGGGGAAAGGGCTGGACTGCAGCGGGGCAGATGTGGCCTTGGTACAGGGAGCAGAAAGGGCAGTGGGAGGGGAACCAGGAGGTGTGAGGTTGGAGTGGGGACTGACCCAGGAAGGGTCTGGAAGGCTGTGGCCAGGAGTCTTGACTCAATTTGCAGAGTGGTGGGGACACTTTGAAAGGCTCTAAGTTGGAAAGTGATGTGACTGATATTTTTGTAGCATCCTTCTGGCTGGAGTGGGTTAGGAGAAACAGAAGTGGAGCAGAGCACCATGAAAGAAGACTATTTCAGGGCTCCAGGTGGGTGGAGAAGGTGGCCTGGCCAAGGGCACTGTCAGACAGAAGTGGATGGATTTGAGGACATGTGGGAGAAAGATGTCTGGATTTCCTATGGGATTGGATGTGGGTGTGAGGGATGAAGAGGGTCCTAAGTTTGGGGCCTGGATAAGCAGGGTAGCTGGAGGGGCTCTTCCCTGGGACAGGAAGGTTGCCTCCTTTCCTCACCCCCATCTCTGCTGCAACCCGTGACTCCAGCAAGTGAGTAACACATGCTGTGGCCTCTCTCTGCTCCCTTCCTTGCAAAACAGATGGCGAGAGAAGGAAGAGGTCCAAGCCTCTGCCGCTGTGATTGTACTTTCCACTTTTAGCTCAGCAGTTGGGAGCCTGTGGCCTTGCCATTCCTTGCCTCCCACTCCTGGTTCTCCCAGCTCTACCCTAAATCAAACTCGCCTCAGAATTATTTACCGAGCACCTGCTGTGGCTCAGCCACATGAAGGCACTGGAGGCCAAACAGGAGGAGTATGTGGGGGTCCAGCCATTATGGCATGAGGACAGCTGGGGGCATGGGCAGAGGAGGACTGAGCAGCCAGGGAGACCTTCCTGGAGGAGGCAGGTATTTGGCTTGGCATGAGAGATGGGTGTGAGCTGAACAGCAGAGAAACCAGGAGGGGAATCCCCATGAAATTATTTCCATGGAAGAGAGAGTCCTAGAAAGCTGTGGACACTTATTTGAGGTCAAACAGTGGGAACTGGAGGAAGAGTCAGCAGTTTGGACGAGCCCCTGAGGCAGGGAAAAGCCAGTGTCAGTTCCATTACGTGCGCCCTCTCTCTCTCTCTCTCTCACACACACACACACGCATGCATGCACAAGTGTGCGTACTTCCAGGAGGCCACTCCTGATTTCTCACCTCAGCCATATGCCTCCCTGTTCCCCAGTGGGGTGGGAAGAAGGAAGGAGATGGACCGGTCTGTTGTCCACTTGTCTGCCTCACCATCCCAGACTGCCCCACCATCCCAGACTGCCCCCAGAGGGTCAGCTAGAAGATCTTTGAAGACAGCCATTTGCTGATCTTCTGTTCTGAGCTTCCCCACATGGCAGGTCACCTTGTCCATGCCTCTAGAAAGCTCCAGTGATCCTCAAGGTGCGGACCCAGATCAGTAGCATCAGCATCAGCCTGTCAACCTGTTGGAAACAAATGTTCTCGGACCCCACCCCAGACCTGCTGAGTCAGCAACTCTGAGGGTGGGGCCTTGGAATCTGTGTTTTCATACACCACCCCACACCCCTGGGGGGTGGGGAGTGGCGGTCCTGAGACAAAACTTCCCTAGAAAGGGGGGATGTTTCTCTTCTGCCACCGCCCCTGAGGGGAAGCTCCCACGTGGCTCTCTAGGGCCTAACTGTGCTCCTCCCCAGAAGTCATTTCCGCCCATATGGACTCTTTAGCTCTTCAAGTTTATTGCCCACTCCCACCCCACCCAGGGCTGTGGGAGTGAAAGCCAGGTGGCTGCATCTGCTCCCTTTTCCCCCCTGCCCACCCCACCCAGCCTGTTCTGCCACATCCACATAGGGTCCACAGAGAAGCCAGCATTGTCCATGGAGAACATTTCAGGCAGTGGAATAAATGAGATGGCTTGTGAAAAGGGAAGTGGAGTACGCTGATGGCCCCATTCCAATTCAGTTTATCCAGTTCCCCCTTCTTCCCCAGAACCCTGTTCTCGCCGTGGAGAGGGGCAACACCAAGCCATTGGCATGGTGCTGGACTCCTGTAGGTTAGAGATGAAAGGCTGGTGTGCATCACAGACAAAATCAGCTGTCTGCTGGCTGCTTCCTGGGATGGGACAGCTTCAGTGCCCCTAGGGAGCTCATATGACAATGCTAACTCCAACTAGGGGCCCTGTTTTCTTTAAAACCACAAGCATTCGTCTCCCACTGAAGGGAACCCCTATTTGGTGGGGCTCTTGGCTGAGCCCTACGGGAGGCACTGGGTAGGGGTGGGGGTTTGGTGCTATACTGGGCAGGGCTGAGCAGACAGAGAAGGCTGTGTGTGTGAGCCACACATGTCCAACCAGCCCCTGTTGGCAGAAGAACCAGGGGTTATAGCCCAGGCTCCATTGCCAATAGACTGAGTGGCTCTGAGAGAGTCAGCCTCTTAGGGTCTCAGTTTACTTGGCAGGCAAATGGGAACAATGCTAGCTCTGTCTCCCCTTCAGGATTATCATGACACCCAAATGAGCTCATGTCTAGAATGGCCTTGAAAATACTGATGGCTACATAAAGCAAGACAATGTATTCACAAGGTCATTGCCTCTTACTTGCAGGCAAAGACTGTGGCTTTCCCATGTTTTATATTCCCCAGGGCGCCTGGTACCACCCATAGCAGGTGGTCAATCAGTACTTGTTGAATGGATGAAATAGAAGACACGGTCCCCATCTCCACAGAATTTAAGGTCTGGCTGGTGGACGGCAGTGGGGATGAGAAACACATAATGGAAGAAACTTAAGAAGAGGATAGAGGCTTTTGTTAACTCAGACACCTCTGATTTAGAATTTGTGATGCTTTCTCAGGGCCAGAGAGGAATTGGACCCTGCTGATTGGAACGTGCGCTGAACAAACTCCTAGTGAGAACCAGATAATAAGAACAGGAGCTCCCAGCCTCCAAGCTCGGGTTGTGTTCCAGATGGCAGAGAGAGTGCCGTGCCCTTCGGCAACACCTGATTGCAAGGGAACAGTTAGCATGCCAATCACAAGTGAACTCTGACCTCATCTCTGAAGCAGCCAGCACCTTTCCTTGACCATGTTTTGTTAATGGCCGTTCAGGGTGACTTCATGTATTTAAGGAACATAAAATTTTATTTTGCTAAGACTAGACCATTACTGGCCTCCCTCTCCCTCCTCCTAAGCATCTCAGATCCATTCACAGTTTTCAAATAGATTTGGTGACAGGGAGCCTGCAATCTACTCTATCTTATCTTCCCTGGAGGAGCAGACATGGGTTCCCTCGGCAGCAACTGGGGGGTTAGTGGACCTGGCAGAGAGCTCTTATCTGTTGGGACTTGAGCCAGCCACTGGCCCTTCTGGGCTACAGTTGCCCCAATAAAATGAGGAGATTGGGTCAAATGAACCTCAAGGTAGGTGCCCACCACACTGAACTCCCCTGTCCAGTGTGAGAGGATGACAGTCCCTCTGCCGGTTGCTGCCTCCTCGTGTCCTGTTCTCTGGCCAGGAGGCGAGGGAGGTCCTGCAGGCAAGAGACAGATGGCTCAGGTAGTTTTGTCCATCCTTCCTGGTGCCAGATGCTTGGGCCAGGCTGCAGGTGGGACTGGGCTCAGGTGGAAGGAGTCCCCAGTTAAGCCATGCCAACAGGCGTGCTGGAGAGCACGGGTAAACGCCTGAACATTGGTGTGGCAGCGGGAAGGTGAGAGCTCAGGTCCCTGCTGGAGAGAGGGGGTGGTGGGCAGTATGGAGATACAGTAATGGGACGGGATGTGAAAGTCCCAGCTTCAGGGAGAGGGGCTCAGTCTTAACTGGTACGAGGGAGTCATTGCCTGTTGTGAGCAAGGAGGGCCTGTGATGGAGGTTCGGCACGATGGTCTGCAGCCACTCCAGTGAGTCAAGCTGGAGCCTGAGGCTCTGGGTGTGAGACCTGATGGGGCTGACTGGTTGCAGAGGTTCAGCCCCACTGCAGGGCAGACAGTAGACGTGCAGAGCTGGAAATCCTTCTCAAGTCAGAAGTGCTAACTAGTGGCAGTGAGAGGGGCCCTGGAGAGAGACCCCTCTGCCCAGAAATATCTCACACAACTGAGACTCAGTAATCCCCAAGCCCACAGGCATCTACATCTCATTTCCCTATTGAATCCTCACACAGCCCAGCAACACACCATCATGATCACCGTCTCGAGAGTGAAAACACCCGAACAGGAAGAACGAGCAACGTAACTGGAGGTCATAGGCTGGGAAGGGTCTGAGGCAGGCTTTGAACCCTTGCCTGTCTGACTGACTCTAGAGCCCCTGCTCTTTCCATCACACTCCCCTCCACCATCATGCCTGGAACAGCCCCCACCTCCAGGCCCAGAGCTGGCATGGGGATTGGACTTCTAGGGAGGGTCTGGCACCCGCTGGGCAGAGGGTCTTGTCCCACACCCCAGCCCTGGAGGTAAGCTGGGCCCTATCAGAGGAGAGGCTGGGTCTAGCCCTGGTGGCCACCACTGTGGAGTCTCTGGGTCTGAGTGGCAGAGGAGACTCAGCGACACCCTGTGCTAAACACACCCCGTGCTTTCTGCTCTTCATGCCCTTACTCAGTGCTTTCTTCTGCCAGTTCTGCCACTTTCTGACTGAGTTTCCACACGAGTGTCCTCATGTATCATCATCCCTCTGTTTTCTCATCAATAAACCGGGGCTAATAATAGCGTATGATGGTCATGAGAGAATCAGTGGAGTAATATGCGCTGAAGTGCATATTGTAAGTGGACTGGCTTTGTTCAGGGAGCCTTATCTGCAGGCTTCTCCCCACTTCCCTTTGCCCACCTGTTGCACATTCCACTCATCTTTTAAAGCCCAGTGTAAATGCCTCTCATCCCTCTTGGCAGAATCTGCTTCCCTGATTTCTGTCCTGCTAGAAGCTTGGTAACAGCTTTATTGCATGATTTATCTAGGTCTGGGTGTAATCAGTTGAAGACATGTCTGTCCTTCCAGACAGCACGCCCCCAGGGGCAGGGCCTCTACTCACCTTGTATGCTTTCTCCTCCTTGGCTCAGGAGGGAACAGCTGTCTGGACAGCTCTCAGCAGTCTCCAGACAAGTACCCTTTGGCCATGCCCACCCAGGCTCCCTCCTTCTTTCAAAGGAAAGGCCTCTAGTCTCAACCCTCTGCTTCCTTAAGGCCTCCTCAGCTCCCCAACAGCCTGCTTCCTGCCTCTCAGGCCACCTGTGACCCTAATAGCTATTCCTTATTTGGCTCACTCTTTCAATGCCTGATAATACAGACCACTCCCTATTTCTAGAAATGAATTTTTCCTTTTGTCACTATTTTCCTAAGTTTTTCCTTGCTCTGACCACTCCTTTTCTCTGTCCCTCATAACAGAGATGGAAATTCATAGGACTTCAAGGTGATTCCAACTCAAGGCAGTTCTGAGAAAGGTCCCCCTTCATGGACTTTCCATGTGGCTGTCCTTCTCTCATGTCTGCATGTTCTGCTTCCCTGCTGTCACATACAATTACACCAACTGCCCTGAGCCGTCAACACAGAGCGAAAGGTAAACTCAATGTGTTTATATTCAGGATGGCAGAGATGGTAATATGTTCTCCAGACCTCACTCCCTCTGCCTCCTGGACCAGGCATCTCCCACCTCCTTGTAGGGACCAAATTCTGACCGATGTGACATGAGCAGACATGATGGAGGGCACTCCAGGCCTGGCCCTGAGAACCTCCCTGACAATATTCCATCCTGGCTGGATGTGGAGAGTCCAGCAGAGAACTCTGGAACTATGGAGTTGGCAGATTCCAGGTCCCTGAATCATAAGAGAAGGAGAGTCACCCAATCAGCAACACTTCATTGGATTGGATTGCTATAGTAGAGAGAAAGAAACTCTAATTTCTGTTAAACCATTTTCAGTAAGGTGACCCTACGCTGAATACTACAACCCTAAGAGTACTTACACAGCGTACACACACACACGTGTGTGCTTCTAGCTTGGAATCACCTGGGCTTCCTAGGTGGTGCTGGTTGTAAAGAACCTGCCTGCCAATGCAGGAGATTGAGAGGCTAGTTTGATCCCTGGGTCAGGAAGATCTCCTGGAGATGGGCAGGGCAACCCACTCCAGTATTCTTTCCTGGGGAATCCCCATGAAGGAGAGGAGCCTGGCAGGTTACAGTCCATAGAGTTGCACAGAGTCATACATGACTGAAGTGCCTTGTGACTTTTAGCACGCATGCATGCATGCCAAGGATAGAAATATAAACAGTTAAGGAAATCAAGATGGAGGCAAAACAGACTAGGGAGATAAGACAATGTCAAGAGTAAAAGAAAGTCCACAAGTCTTGCTAATCTTACAGAAAAAGAATAATATTCCAATAGGATAATGAGACAAAGGCTCTGAGTGAATAGCTTCCAAGTGAGTTAACGCTAAGTGCATACATGAAAAAGATATCCCTGAGTAATTAGAGAAAAGCAGTTTAAATAAAGAATGAGATAACCACTCCTTCGAGGTTTATCTTTCTTTATACTCCAACACTCACATCCACACATGACCACTGGAAAAACCATAGCCTTGACCAGATGGACCTTTGTTGGCAAAGTAATGTCTCTGCTTTTTAATATGCTGTAGGTTGCTCATAACTTTCCTTACAAGGAGTAAGTGTCTTTTAATTTTATGGCTGCAATCACCATCTGCAGTGATTTTGGAGCCCAGAAAAATAAAATCAGCCACTGTTTCCCCATCTATCTGCCATGAAGTGATGGGACCAGAGGCCATGATTTTAGTTTTCTGAATGTTGAGCTTTAAGTCAACTTTTTCACTCTCCTCTTTCACTTTCATCAAAAGGCTCTTTAGTTCCTCTTCACTTTCTTTCATAAGGGTGGTATCATCTGCATAACTGAGGTTATTGATATTTCTCCCGGCAATCTGGATTCCAGCTTGTGCTTCCTCCAGCCCAGCGTTTCTCATGATGTACTCTGCATAGAAGTTAAGTAAGTAGGGTGACAACATACAGCCTTGACGTACTCCTTTTCCTATTTGGAACCAGTCTGTTGTTCCATGTCCAGTTCTAACTGTTGCTCAAGAGGCAGGTCAGATGGTCTGGTATGCCCATCTCTTTCAGAATTTTCCACAGTTTATTGTGATCCACACGGTCAAAGGCTTTGGCATAGTCAATAAGGCAGAACTAGATGCTTTTATGGAACTCTCTTGCTTTTTTGATGATCCATCAGATGTTGGCAATTTGATCTCTGGTTCCTCTGTGTTTTCTAAAACCAGATTGAACATCTGGATGTTCATGGTTCACATATTGCTGAAGCCTGGCTTGGAAAATTTTGAGCATTAGTTTACTAGCATGTGAGATTAGTGCAATTGTGTGATAGTTTGAGCATTCTTTGGCATTGCCTTTCTTAGAGATTGGAATGAAAACTGACCTTTTCTAGTCCTGTGGTCACTGCTGAGTTTTCCAGATTTGCTGGCATATTGAGTGCAGCACTTTCACAGCATCATCTTTCAGGATTTGAAATAGCTCAACTGAAATTCCATCACCTCAACTAGCTTTGTTCCTAGTGATGCTTCCTATGGCCCACTTGACTTCACATTCCAGGATGTCTAGCTCTAGGTGAGTGATCACACCATTGTGGTTATCTGGGTCATGAATATCTTTTTTGTACAATACTTCCGTGTATTCTTGCCATCTCTTCTTAATATCTTCTGCTTCTGTTATGTCCCTACCATTTTTGTCCTTTATTGAGCCCATCTTTGCATGAAATGTTCCCTTAGTATCTCTAATTTTCTTGAACAGATCTCTAGTCTTTCCCATTCTACTGTTTTCCTCTATTTCTTTGCATTGATCACTGAAGAAGGCTTGATCGCTTGAGGAAGGGTCTCTTGATGGGAGGGTTAATAGCTTCAACCTCCTTGGACAACAATTTGACAATATCTAGTAAAACTGAAGATGAGCACCCAGCTGTTCTATAGAAACTCTCACACATGCACAGCTGATACAGAAGGGATGCTAATCTGGTTCTGAGCTTCCTACCTGCCAATGTAAAGAGGAGCAGATGATTAATTACAAGATTCTCAATGTCCATATAATAATAAAAGACTGGCTTTTGGCCATGAGTTTGGAGAAAATGTTCTCCTCTGAATTGCTCCTGGGAGCAATGTGCACTTTAATAGAAAAGATCTTATGCAACCTTCCCATAATAAATAGTAAATTGGATACTGCTAAGTTTCAAAGCACATATGCAGTCATATGAAACTTACTATCGATTATAAGGATGAAATTCAGAGGCTCAAAAGACAATTCAGTATCAACAATTATGAGAGAGAGTTCAAAGCCATGTGGTCCATGTATGAGCTCTCCAGTGGCTTAAAATAGCCTGGCTTAATTCAGGAATAAGACTTTTAGTATTACCAGGAACCCTCACTCCCTGCCCCCATGATGGCTATTTCTTCAAAGCAAGCTGCTGAATAGAGCTAAATAGCAGAGAGTTCAGGTTATAATATCAGGCAAGCAACCAGAGTGGAGATGTCCTCTACTATTGATTTAAGACATTAACCATGAGCTGTGTTAATGACATAAGCAAGAAAATGGCTGTCTTTTCATAAAAATGAAGGAGTCCTCATGGGGAACAGTGTCTAGATAGCTAGCTCCAAATCCAAAGCTATGTGTTGCTGTTGTTTAGTTGCCTGGTCATGTCCAACTCTTTGCAACCCCATGGACTGCAGCTCACCAGGCCTCCCTGTCCCTGCTTATCTCCCAGAGTTTACCCAAGTTCATGTTCATTGCATTGGTGATGCCATACAGCCACTCATCCTTTGATGCCCTCTTCTGTTTCCACCCTCAATCTTTCTCAGCATGAGGGACTTTTCCAATGTGTTGTCTGTTCACATAAGATGACCAAAATATTGGAGCTTCAGTTTCAGCATCAGTCTTACCAGTGAATATTCAGGGTTGATCTCCCTTAAGATTGACTGGTTTAATCTCCTTGCTGTCCAAGGGACTTTCAGCTGTCTTCTCCAGCACCACAGTTCGAAGGCATCAGTTCTTTGGTGTTCTGCCTTCTTTACAGTCCAGCTTTTGCAACGATACATGACCACTGGGAAGATCATAGCCTTAACTATACAGACCTTTGTCGGCAGAATAATGTCTCTGCTTTCAACACAGTGTCTAGATTTTCATTGCTTTCCTGCCAAGAAGCAATCGTCTTCTGATTTCATGGCTGCAGTCACCATCTGCAGTGATTTTAGAGCCCAAGAAGAGGAAATTGGTCACTACGTCCACCTTTTCCCCTTCTATTTGCTATGCAGTAATGGGGTCAGATGCCATAATCAGTTCTTTTAATATTCGGTTTTAAGCAAGCTCTTAAGTTCACCTTCATCAAGAGGCTCTTTAGTTCACCTTCATCAAGAGGCTCTTTAGTTCCTCTTCACTTCCTGCCATTAGAGTGGTATCATCTACACATCTGAGGTTGTTGATATTTCTCTCACCTATCTTGATTCCAGCCCAGCATTTCTCATGATGTGCTCAGTGTATAGGTTAAGCAAACAGGGCAACAGCAGACAGGCCTGTCATACTCCTTTCTTGACCCGAACCAATCAGTTGTTCCATACAGGGTTCTAAGTGTTGCTTCTTGACCCACATACAGGTTTCTCAGGAGACAGGTAAGATGGTTTGGTATTCCCACCTCTCTAAGAGCTTTCCACAGTTTGTCATGATCCACCAGAGTCGAAGGCTTTAGCATAGTTGATGAAACAGAGATAGATGTTTTTCTGAAATTCCTTTGCTTTCTCTATAATCCAATGAATGTTGCCAATTTGATCTCTAGTTCCTCTTCGTTTTCTAAACCCAGCTTGGACACAAGGAAGTTCTTGGATTGCATAATGCTGAAGCCTAGCCTGCAAGATTTTAAGCATGACCTTACTAGCATGGGCTGCTGCTGCTAAGACGCTGCAGTCCTGTCCAACTCTGTGCGACCCCATAGACAGAAGCCCACAAGGCTCCCCCATCCCTGGGATTCTCCAGGCAAGAACACTGGAGTGGGTTGCCATTTCCTTCTCCAATGCATTAATGTGAAAAGTGAAAGTGAAGTCGCCCAGTCATGTCTGACTCTCTGCGACCCCATGGACTGCAGCCCACCAGGCTCCTCCGTCCATGGGATCCTCTAGGCAAGAGCACTGGGGTGGTTCAGCATGGGAGAGGAATGCAATTGTCCAATGGTTAGTACATTCTTTGGTACTACCCTTCTGGGGAACTGGGACGAGGACTGACCTTTTCCAGTTCTGTGGCCACTGCTGGGTCTTCCAGATTTGCTGACATAATGAATGTAGTACTTTGATGACATCATCTTTGGGGATTTGAATAGTTCTGCTGGAATTTCATCACATCCACTAGTTTTATTAATAGCAGTGCTTCTTAAGGCCCACTTGACTTCACAATCCAGAATATCTGGCTCTGGGTGACTAATCATATCATAGTAGTAATCCAGTTCATTAAGATCTTTTTTATACTGTTCTTCCATATATTCTTTCCATCTCTTCTTGATCTCTTCAGCATCTACTAGGTCTCTACCATTTTTATCCTTTATTGTGCCAAACTTTGGGCGGAATGCTCCCTTGATATTTCCAATTTTCCTGAAGAGATCTCTAGCCTTTCCTCTTTTTATTGTATTCTTCTATTATTAAGCACTGTTCATTGAGGAAGGGCTTCTTGTCTTTTCTAGCTAATTTTTGAAACTCTGTGTTTAATCAAATGTACCTTTCTCTCCCTCCATTGCTTTTCACTTCACTTCATTCTTCCACTATTTGTAAGCCTCCTCAGATAACCACTTCACCTTCTTATTTTCCTTTGGGATGGTTTTGTTTGCCACCTCCTGTACAATATCACAGACCTCTGTGCATAGGTCTTCAGGCACGCTGTTAACTAGGTCTAATCCCTTGAATCTACTCATTATCACTACTGCAAATTCATACAGGATTTGATTTCAGTCATACTTGGCCGGCCTATTGTTTTTCCTAGTTTTCTTTAGGTTAAGCCTGAATTTTGCTATGTATAAAAGGCAAGTGGTGTGTGGAGGGGATATAAATAAATAAGGGAAAGCTATATCAAGAAATCACATAATTGCAAGCTACGGCTGGTTCCTAATCACAAACTTTTGATAGAAGTGTCCTTACAGCCTAAGGGAAAATGGACAATGCCCACATGTGGTGCTGTATTACATTACTTCTCCACAGGAGCTCACAGACATTTGTCCTGAAAGAGCTAGGTCATGGTCCAAGTGCCCAGACTAGGCAAAGCTAGGTGCCCCTAGAGGAATGAGTACTTGCCTTATTCTTTTAGGTCAGTCTTTTTAATGGTCAAGACAAAAGCTGTAACCAAATACTTGGTTCAGGGCAAGAAGGTGCCTCCAAATCAGTCTTCCTTTATTGCATTTCAAAAAGGGACACTCTCTGTCAGATGGTTACTCCTAGGACTCCCAGTGTGGTAGGATGGTCAGAGAGGTTCTCAGGGCATACCTGAGCCATACTAAAACCACATAATTGGCCCCAAAGTGGTTCCTGCCTAGGAGTTAAAGACAAAGACAGTGGGACCCAAACTAGGAAGAGGATGCCCTATTTTTAGCTGTTGCCCATGTTGGGTGGAAGAGGGTGATGGGCATCAGCGAGAGGGTATTGCCATCCCAGATTTGGGGCTTACAGAAAAGGACCTTCTGCTAAGCTTGAAAGCAGCTTTAAGGATCTGTTAGGTCTTCTATGTAGAGAAGAGCTGTCCCTTCCTTTGGTGACATGAGACTCTGCTTTTTGTTCAGCCTTTGTTACTTACCCAGGATGCGGAATAGATAGTTTGCAGGAATTTGGCCCCACAGTTTAGGGCAGAAGTTCAAGAGTTCTGAAATCACAGAAGTCCTTCCGTGACATTCCTCAGCTCCAGGAAGCAACCTTAATCAATGATGTCACCAGATGAAAAGGATGATTTGGGGCTCCACCCACATGCCCTTTGCCAGTTCTTTGTGCCCATCTCCTAGCTCTCGTGAGCTTCACTTCTAAGAGTTGGTACCTTTGAAGGCTACCATTGGGTCAACTAAAGCCACATCACCAGGACTCCTAGAGATTTAGAAATGATGAGTTTCTATTTCCCCTGGGGCAGACTAAAGCTACTGCTTAACTGAGGAATACGGCAGCTTGGTTTCCTTATCTCTGTGAGGAGAAACTCTGTGATGTAATTTATGCCCCTGAGCTCCCTGCAGGATCAGGCAGAGGCTGGGACTTACCTGAAATTACACCATTATTGAACTTCTCTCTGACCTTCATGAATCACTTGTACGTGAATCTCCATCTCAGGTTCTGCTCCTGAGAGAGAGCAGGTCCACTAAGGGGACTTTCTGGGGCCTGATGCAGAATGAAGAAGGAGACCTAGGCTTGCACTAACTTGGCCCCCCACATCTCGTTCCTCTCATTCTGCCTGGGTCAAGGGCAGCAGGGTCCTGGGGTCTCTATGAATTGCCAGTCTTTCACGATGCAGCCAAGGACCTCCTCTAAGGCCTGTGACAACTGGCTTGGTGTTGGGGCTCTTGAGGAATGCGTGGCTCACCAAGTGACTGATTTGCAGTGCATTCTGGTCTCCTCCACTGTGTTTCTCTGGGGCTGCCCTGGTAGCCTTGCCAGGGGACTTCTGGCCTCCCAGAGAACCTCATAAAACAAGAATTTTATAGTCAGCATCTGCTGCCCAGATCAGAGAAGTCAGACAGTCAAGCAGCCCCACTGATGCCGTGTGGCCACAGGGAAAGCACGATGGCGAGGCCCAGCAGTGACCACGCATCGACCCCTAAGATGCTGGATGGTTCCAACCTCCCCAGTGTCTTCACGACCACCTGACTGGACCTGTCCAGGTCACCCAGAATTGATCCAAGTCCACCCATGTGCAGAGGGAGTTTGTGAGAAGATGGGCTTCCTTTTTGGAACCCTCTAGAACGCCCATGTCAGAGATATGGCAATTGCACCATCAAAGACACCAGCCCTTTGGCTGACTTGCGAGCCCATTTCCCATCAACATGTGTGATGGGCTGTGTTGAGCAATAATGTGTCAGTTGGATCAGACGGCCCCCTTCAGTCACAATGACTTTCTCAGAGGTGTGGCCCATAGGGAGACGGTCTTCGCAGACGAAGATGGGGTTCAACCTGGGCCTTTTAGCCAGTATTCCTGGCACTGAGGTCACTTTCAATTAGCATGGCAATCAGGAGGGAGCTAGATGGGGAAACTAGGACCCTGCACCCGAGGAGCCTCCTCTGAATGCAACAAAGGAACACAGACCCTGAAGCTGGTCTTTTCAGGCTCAATCAGGTGCCTGACGTCCTCTAGGGGCAGGGCAGCCCGCTGGCCAGCTGGTCACCTTGTCAGCCACTGGCCAGCAAAGGCAGAAAATTCAGGGTTCTTACAAAGAACATCAGCTTGGAAAGAAGGGCCCTGGACTCCCCACACGTTCTAACTGCACCCACTCCCTGCTCTTCCATCAGTTGGGCACGGCCCTCCTCCTCAAGTTCAGAAGCACCTTCCTTCCCATTTCAGAGGAAAAATTGTCTATCGTGTTCTCCAAGGCTGCAAGGGCTTTCTGCTCTGAGAACCAGCCCTCTGGGGGCTTCTCTGAGACCTTGTCCCAGCACTTGGTTTTGTGATCCCATGTCAGTAATGCTGTTCAGCCTGTGATGTTAATCTCATTCTCAGAGTGACACATAGGACCAGTCTGTTCCACCCACCAATGAGGTCTGGCCTCTGCTCTGTCCACTCACACCAGAAAGGCCATTTGTGCCCTCTGCCACCAGGGATGGAGGCATCTCTGTTGTCAGTGCCTTGTTCCCCTTCTTGACACCACCTTCTCTGTCCCCACCACCTCCTGGCCATGCCTTCTCCAGTCTTTTGCCGGCCCTTTGTCCTCAGCTCTTGGCCTGGGCCCCTCTTGCCTCACTGTTCTCACTCTCCCTGGACATGAATGACTGGGCTGTGACCTGACACCAGTCACCTTCTCTGTGACTGCAGCTCTCTGTGCTTACTCCTTATAGTGTCCCTACCGGACATCCCCCTGGGAATCTGGCAAAATCTTTGCCAGTTCACCTGCCCTAAACGAAACCCATCTTATCCCCACTTTCCCCCAAACCCACTCTTCCTCATTAAGCCCATTATATTTTGTACCCACCTGCTTCTTCTCTCCCGGCACCCCTATTCACAGCTAACAGAATCACCAACTGTACAGGTGTTCACAGCAGAAACTGGGACACTGCCCCCATCCCTTACCCTTCCACTCCTTGGCCCTGCATAGAACCCTGTTGGGTTTCCCTACACATGACTTGTCACTTCTGTCCTTAGTCTTTGTGGCAGGAGCCTGGGCTCTACACCAGCCCCATCTTCCTCTTCCAACCCCTCTTGGAGAGCTTTTGCCTCTGAGTGCCCAGAGCAGGGTGCCTGCTCCTTGAGAGAGAATATGAGCAGGGCTGGGAGTGGGCCACAAGCCTAGTTCCTTGCTAATGGAACCGAAAGAAATACTGCTGGACCCAGGTTAAGATCCCACAGTCTATCCAGAGGGATGTGAGCCTTCCTGTGTTGACTGTATGTGTGCAGAAGCCTTGCACCCAGGCAGATTCAATCCTGGGGGTATCTTCACTCCATGGCCACGCAAGGGACTTGTCTGGTGGGTGGGGGAGTGGGGTGGGGTCCCCAACTGTCACCTCATGTGGATGCACACTGCTTACACTGAGCTCGTGCCTCTCCATGGCATGGATAGTTCTGCTCTGCCCACGCTAGCACAGCAGCCCCTCAGCGACACAGGCCCCACTCCAGATCATTGTCCCCTAGCCCAGCCACTGTCACGTCTCCAAACTGGCCCAACTACCAAATGTCCAACTTCTTGGAAAAAAAGCCTTTTCTGCACCTTCACTCCTAAATGAACAATGCCGGGGCCTCGGGAGCGTCGTGAGGCCCCTGGTCCTTCAGAGGAGCTCCCTGCTGTGGTTTATCTTGGGGAACCTATCTTGCTCCCCTCCAACCCCTCTGGTGAGGCACAGCATTCCTAGGAATTCTTCATTTCTCTGGGGCAAATGCCCTTGCGGGCCAAGTCCCACAGGTTTATCAACAGCCATGACTGACCCTACAGAGAAAATGGACTGTGGCCCAAAGGGGATGTGTGTGTGTGTCAAGAGCGGGTGTGGAAAGGCAGGGAACACCCCCAGAGACCTGTGGGCTAAGGGGGTGCTGTGTGGACACGTCAGGGCCCCTGGGAAGTAGGGGAGCTGAGAGAATCTCTGGGCTTTAGGAACCGGGCACGGGGACCTGGGGGAGGGGGAGGAGGAGGAGGCCAGTGGGAGAGAGGCTTTCAGACTTTCAGGGAACGTAAATTTTACCCCCGGCTACTTTCTCTGGGATTTATTTCTCGGTGAACTTGAGACTTTGCCTAATTACGTTTGGGTCTCTTTCAAAGCACATAAATTGCATCCAGTTCTTCTGCCTCCTTCTTAGGAATAAATTGTCCCAGTGTAAGGAGGGGTCTGGGGGAGAGAGTGAGACTTTATTAATTCGACACAGAACTCTGTTCCCCTGCCCTCCCCTCTGCCCCCTGTTGAATAATAAAATAATGAAGATTTGACTTGGACCAGGATGTGTGGATAAATATATTGGTGACATGAATGGAAATGGATTTATTACATAAACAGGAGACTTCATCAATTTAAACCTGGCCTCCTTTCAATGGGCATAAATTACATTTTCTTTTCCTACCAGTTGCTGTTTTTTTGTTGTTTTTTTTTTAAGAAACTGGATTTATCGGAATTGAGATTTCACTAATTTATTTCACGGAGCCTCATGCTTCCTCTTCCTGCCCAACTCATTACAGACAGGTTTTCTTCCAGCCACCCCACTCGGGTCTCCTCCACCGCAGGCCCAGAGCAGTTCTATGGCCTGCTAGGAGGTCGGGGTCATGCCTTTACTCACTCTGGAACTATCCAGTCCACCTTAGGAAGGATGCTGGAACAGGGTGGCCAGCCCAGAAGCAGAAGAAGGTCCCTTTCCAGGCCCCATGCAGAGCCAATGATGAGCTTGGCTGGTCCCAGGATGGGTCAGCAGACAGTGGCAAAGAGGTTCTGCAACCAGGATTGCAGGAAGAGCTTTGGTGTGCTTGGCCAGGAGTCCCAGGTGAGGTGGGGTGGGAGGAGTGCAGAGAGTGTTAGAAGGTTCCATCAAATGCTCACGGCATAAGAGTTGATCTCTTACAAGTTCCAGGTCCAGTTTATACAGACTCACTTCACTCCCCTCCTCCCCCTTCTCCTGCTGCTTTCTCTTAGCAAAATGAGGATTCAGAGCAGCATCAGCCAAAATGTTTGTTTGGAGCAGGGAATATAACTTGAAACTGCCTTATAGTAGACAAAGTGGACTTCGGAGGCTGACTTGTTTTTTCTGTATCTTTGCTGGCATGTCAAGGTTACTGACATGGGAATTCCATCTATGGAGCCTCCCACCTTCCTCACCCCAGGTATCTCCACTCCAACTTAGTGCCAAAAGTCTTGAGTATTCTCATCGACTTAAAGTGGTAAGGAGCTCACTACGTTGACCCTTCTGGGAAATATGGGTGATAAAGAAGTGTGGCTGCCATCTTACTTAGAGAACCTAAAGAGGGCAGTGGCTAACTCAGGGGGTGACTTATGGTGGGGAGCAAGGTTGGCAACTACAAGAACCAGCTGATGAGAGATTCCTGTTCACTGAGTCTTCCTGACACCCGAGCTCCATGTGACAACAGGAAGGGTGCTGCCTTGGGAATGCTGGCCCCATGGGGGCTTAGGGAGGAGGAGAGAGGGATGGAAGACACGACCCTCACCCAAACCCTTACCCCCATCTCCTGAACCACCCTTTTCACCAGCCCCAGGATGGGCAGGGGTGGGGGCAGTGGCAGCTCTGCAAGCTGTCATTCACCAGGCCCGCCGTCTGGCGCAGGTGTTTCTAATAAGGGCTCCTTCAGGCTTGCTTCATCCAGGAGGATGTTTACAAGAAGGTCTGATGAGAAATTGTCTCCAAATGCTGTCTTGTAAGCAAGACGTTAAGAAGGGGGTGGGGGTAGTGCCTCGGGCTGTAAGCAGGCAGGGCTCCTGGAATGGGGCCTGGCCAGTACGCCCTCCACCCCCAGTCCTCTTGGCCAGGCCTGGCAGGCTGGGGCCTGGGCAGGTCTGGGCCCACTGCCAAGGGTGCTGAGTGCCATGGGGGTTGGGTTTCAATAAACAAAAGCAATAACGTTGGAAGAGCCTCTACACTAAACAGAGACTGGGGCATCCCGATATTGCTACCCAAGCCCTGAGGCCTTTTTCTCTGACCCTGTGATCTTTCTTCAGCCCCTCCTCCACAGGTTGGGGGCAGGCAATCACAGGTTTTATTATCAGCATAATGAATAATCCACACATTATTAAGGAGCATCTTTTTGAGAAGTGCAGAACGGGAGAGGAGGTCTCCTGCAGTCACACACAGAATTCTCCAGTGTGATTAGACCCTCTGGGAGAAAGGCAGAGGATGTGCATCCGAGGTGGCACACTTTTTATGCAAAGGCAGATAGTAAGTCTTTTTGACTTTGAGCCCCATACTCTTTCTGTTGCCGCAACTCACATCTCCTGCTGGTGGGGGAAGGCAGCCATAGCCAAAGGCAGCCATAGCCAACAGGTAACTGAGATGGAGGGCTTGGCTGGGTCTGCTCCAACTGTAGTAGTTTGCTGACCTCTGAAGTATAGGAGGGCTTCCCTGGTGGCTCAGACAGAAAGAATCTGCCCACAATGTGAGAGACCCGGGTTCAACCCCTGGGTTGGGAAGATCCCCTGGAGAAGGGAATGGCATCAAGTGAGTCCCAGGGAGGTGAAGTGATCAGCTGAGATCACACAGCCTGTGGGCAAATGAGCAGGACAGTTGTCCAGGTTCCTGACCCCTCACCCAGGCGTGGCCGTGACCCAACTCAGTGTAACACCTGAGATGGCTCTCTGGAGACGTGGAATTGGCATAAGGAAATTTTAGCCCATAGAAGAGGTTGGTATGCTCAACGATGGAGAGAAATTTGAGACTTGGTCTAGTTAGAATTAGAAATAATAGGAGGAATGTAGCTGGCGGTCTCAGTGTTGCTGAGTAAGAACTTCTGGTGCCTTCCCTGGGTCGTGGAGCTAGGCCATAAGAAGAACATCAAGGCCCTAGGTCTAGGCATTGCTTCCCACAGGAGTCTGGAGAGAAGCCCTCTCTGAGTATCATGCTTGTGTGTACTGGCTTGTGTGGGGTCACAGGATCCACGGGGCCAGGTTGTATTGGAAAATAGGGTACAGTTGAACTTGGGTGGTCTCTGTGAAGATGCAATCACAGGTCCCTTCAGGTGTGAGTGAGGTTGAAGGGCACAGAGTGAGGCTGGGCTGGCAGTGTTTTGTGGTGGGTTGGTGTGTGGACAGGATTTGAAGGCCCCATGTAGCTGGGGGTTCAGTGTGGTTGGGGGAACCAGTGAACAGTGTGTGAACTTACACTGCTATCAGAGTGCCCTTTCTCTCTGGAGGGGCAGTGAGGTTTGGAATGGGGTGTTCAGCTTGTAGTGAGGTTAGGGCTTCAGTTTAGTTAAGTTGCTCAGTTGTGTCCGACTCTTTGTGACCCCATGGACTGCAGCATGCCAGGCTTCCCTGTCCATCACTAACTCCTGGAATTTACTTAAATGCATGTCCATTGAGTCGGTGATGCCTCCAACCATCTCATCCTCTGTCGTCCCTTTCTCCTCCCACCTTTAATGTTTCCCAGCATCAGGGTGTTTTCCAATGAGTCAGTTCTTCGCATCAGGTGGCCAAAGTATTGGATTTCAGCTTCAGCATCAGTCCAGGTTGGGAGTTAGGATGGTATTTCGTTCTGGGGTCAGCATGTCTTTGCTGGCTTGGGCTGGGATTAAGAGCATGGAGAGACAGGGTGGAGGGGGGGGTCAGTGTATGTTTGGGACATGGTCACTTTGAGGTTAAGTTTGGTGGATCGTACTTTGTTGGGGTTGAGATTGAGATGAAGTTCTGCAGTTGAGGATAAGGCCTGGTTTGGGGTCAGAATGGTTGGTTTGAGGTAGCTAGGACTGAGGTCTTTGGTTGATATTCCTGGCTGGAATTCAAGTCATTGGTTGAAGGTCATGAGCTCAATGAATATTCAGGTTGGGGTGTCTGTGTCAGTGGCTCTAACCAGGTGGTGGGCATCCATGTGGGGCTGAGATAGGCTGACAGGCAGTGATTGGGATGGGGGTCAGCTTGTGGTTGGAAAGCTGGCAGTCAGCACCCTTTGGGCTTTAGTGGATCAGTGTCATGTTGCATTGAGAGAGTTAGTGTATGTGCTGTTTGAAAGTGAAAGTGAAAGTCACTCAGTCGTGTCTGACTCTTGGCGACCCCATGGACTATACAGTCCATGGAATTCTCCAGGCCAGAATACTGGAGTGGGTAGCCTTTCCCTTCTTCAGGGGATCTTCCCAACCCAGAGATTGAACTCAGGTCTCCCACATTGCAGGTGGATTCTTTACCAGTTGAGTCACCAGGGAAGCCCAAGAATACTGGAGTGGGTAGCCTATCTCTTCTCCAGCAGATCTTCCCAACCCAGGAATGAACGGGGTCTCCTGCCTTACAGGTGGATTCTTTACCAACTGAGCTATCAGGGAGGCCATGTGCTGTTTGGTACTGGGAAACTGATGTGTGCCTTGATGATCCTGCCAACTACGCCAGCTGTCTTGCTGTATCTCACTGTTTGTTGAACGCAGGGCGAGGCGCAAGCAGGGAAGCTGGAAGAAAATGCGAGGAGCTGTAAGAACTGCAGACATGTTTATTCTCTCCTGACTGGCACAGCAGCTGTAGCAGCAGGCATGCTGCATTCTCTCATGAGAATGCAGTGGATGAGCAAGTGGATGCAATAAGGCAGACACAACACAGCCATGGTGCGGACACATGGGCTTTTCAGGTGGTGATTGTATAGGACCACGCCATGATGTGTGTGTGCAGTGCCACAGAGGGTCTCAGATGTTCCGTAATCATTATCTACCAAACGTGAGGCAAAAGCAAGAGGCCATGGGGCGAGAGAGCCTGACCACTTCCATCTTGGCTAATTTGCTCTTTCCCTACAGTGTGTATCAGGGGTTGGGGGTACCATGCGTTCAGAGATAAATGCGTGCTCCAGTGTGGTTGTGGCTGTGGGTCAGTGTAGCCAAGGATGGCACTGGGGCATTCGTGTGTGGTTGGTGTCAGGGGAATCAATGTGGTTTCGGGTCATTCATGGTTAAGAATTCAAGATATCGTGGGTCTTGCAGTGTGTGGGTTTTTGCAAGTTGTGTTATTAGGTTGGAAGAACAAAGTGCAGGCAGGTTTGGGTGGTCAGTGTGGGTTGGGGATCAGTTGGTTATTTTGAACTCCAGTGGGAGTAGTTAGGATATGGAGGAAACTGGGATGGGGATGGATGAATGGTCTCCCGGGAAGGCTCCCAGAGGAAGGGAGAACTTTAAGCAGAGATTCCAAGGCTGTCTTGGCATCAGTTTGTGATTTTGGCAGTAGGTTCCACACGCAGTGGGGTTTACAGGTCAGCTGGTCAGCATGTGGCCTTGAGGGCAAGAAAGGGTCCTAGGAATTGGTATAAAGAGTGTATTTGGAGAGTCAGTGCCTTGTTTGGGGTGGAGAGTTCTGGGTGTGATCTTTTCAAACTGAGCTTCTTAGAGTATGCAGAAACCAGGGGATATATATGGGTCAGGTTTACTTGAATATTTGGGTAAAACTACTGTAATAAATTATACCATTGCCCTGCCACATGACTTTTCAAGGTAAAGCAAAAACTAGGATAGAGAGCTGCGTAGGCTCCTGGCAGCTCACCAAAGTGAAAAGTGTTATTCACTCAGTGGTGTCCAACTCTTTCTGCAATCCCATGAACTGCAGCCCACCAGACTCCTCAGCCCATGGGACTCTCCAGGCAAGAACACTGGAGTGGGTGGCCATTCCCTTCTCCAGGGGATCTTCCAGACCCGAGGATAGAACCCAGGTCTCCTGCATTGCAGGCAGACCCTTTATCATCCGAGCAAACAGGGAAGCCCTCACTTCACCAAAAGGAACTCTACTTTGGGAATCTGGTTGTAAGTCAGAGGGCAAGGGGGGGCACAATGCGGTCCCTAGAGGTCAGCTTCCTGAGCACCAGTAGCACAGAGAAGGATGAGGCAGGAATCTGGCAGCCATGGAGGGGGATTGGAAAATTCTGAGCACAGCCGTGCACTGGAGTCTGTGGGTCGGCATGTGGCTGGGGTACAGTAAGAGCAACAGTGAGACTTCCTCTTCTATTTCCTCTATTGCAGAGTCAGTTGGGGACTGAGGTGGCTCGGCTTAGAGAGCAGTTACATTTGGGGCGGTCTGTGTCCTGATGACTTTGTGGGAATCAGTATGCAATTGCTCTGGGATGACCAGTTTGAGTCACTGTGTGGTGAGTGGACAACTGAGGCACACTTAGGACTGAGGGGTCAGCAAGTCTCTGATGTTGGAACTTGTGGACTGTCATGAACTTTGCCAGGGGAAGGGCTGTGAAATTTGGGAGTACAGTGAGTCGTTGGATCTGGGAGTCAGTATTTGGAGCAGTTAATGTAGAGATCTGGATTTACCCAAGGGACCTGGGCACATGGCTACCAGTCACATAGCACCTTTGCGTGGGTTCTAGAAATGCCCCAGTCTGGGCAGATGTCACCCTGCCCAAGGGGACAGGTGCGGTGAACAGAACCTGTGGGGACTTCAGCCCTCACTTCTGTTTGTGTGGGGACCTTCAGGCAGTGACCAATGGGTACGTCAGCCCTGGGGTCTCTGAGCTGGGGATCCCCACTGACCCAGCATCCTCCACCCCTCCCCCCGCTGTCCTGACCTTCCAGAGGAGCCTGGGTAGGTTTCTGCAGTGTGAGCCCCTGCACCCTGTGAGGCTTGGGAGCTGGCTTCCTGGAGTGAGGGTCAGGGTCAGAGTTCGAGTCCTGGCCACGTCGTATATGTGTCAGAATGAGCAATGCCTTTTTAGGTCACATATACTTTGGACTTCAACACTGCTTTATGTAGGCCGTAAAATTAATAGGTGGGAACGGGATTTATGGGCCCCACTGGGCTGTTCTTTGCTTGTTAGGTTAAACACACTGATTTCCTGGTACAAAAGTGCTTGTTAAAATAATCTCCCCCAGCATGTTCAGAGGGGACATATCTGTCTTGTTTGGGGGGTGGGGGGAAGACCAAGGCGCCCCATCCCCACCTCCCGGGCTGGCCCACCTGCCATGGCCTCCCCCAGCCCCAGCTGTGTGTGTGATGGAATGAATAATGATGTTTCTGGGTGGGGGCGGGCCAGGGAAGAATGTGCCTCTGTGCAGATAACGCTAGAGCCAGACATGCACTCCCGTCACCCCCTCCCACCCTGAAGA
Organism: Antilocapra americana; assembly: GCA_007570785.1. NCBI lineage: Eukaryota > Metazoa > Chordata > Mammalia > Artiodactyla > Antilocapridae > Antilocapra > Antilocapra americana. The sequence goes on from ML664195.1 coordinate 1,744,377, forward strand.
GCCGCTCGCCTTTGTTCTTGCCATATCTTGAGAAGGAAGGCTAGAAGCACGGGGCATGTGTGGGAGAGTCGTGCTGGAGCGGGTGGGAGGATGTCCGCTTCTGAATATTCACAAGTCAGAAATGGGAGCAGAGGGAAGGAGTGGCAGGCCCTGCCGCCTGAGCGCCTCTCCACTTCTTCCAGCTCAGGTGGCAGCCCCAGGTGGCACCATGTTCGCAGGTACATAGGGCTTGACTCTGCCTCTCTGCCCACTGTCCCTCACTTCCCACCATGCTCAGGGATGGGCACTCGCTTTTCCACTCGCTGGGATGGCTGAGGCATTCAGAGGATGCCCACCCCTGAGCATGGTGGGAGGTGAGGGACAGTGGGTGGAGAGGCAGAGTCAAGCCCTATGCCATCCCAGGGAGTAGAAACTGTCTTGTCATCTCCTGCCCTGGTAGATACCCCTCTCCTCCTGAAGGTGTGACAATGGAATGGATTGTGCAGAGCGTGTAGAGAACTTTTGACAGGTCCAGGTTACTCACAGATGTGAGGGGCAGAGATGGGAGATGGGCCTGGATGGGGCCTGTGTGGGCCTGATGCAAGTGATGGCAAAGCAGTGCTGTGGGTATATCTACAATACAGAAGAAAGACCCAGGTTGAGCCAACCCAAGACTGGTGTCTGGCCCTTAGGAGGCCCACAAAATGCTTGTTAAACCATGGTCTGCTGACTGGGGCACTCCGAGTCCTCCACTTCCTTGTTAGTCTGGCTCGCTGTGAGATCCTCTAAAGATCACATTTCCCAGCCCTGGCTTCGTGGGACAGAAGGGCACCCCCTGGGATTCTGTCAGTCAGCTGCACCTGGGAAGCTCATCTCATGGCCCCTACTGCGGACACTCTCTGTCTTTCATGTTTGATACTTGTGGTCATCTCAGTGAAGCACACAGCCCACTCCATGCCTGATTCTTCTCCCACTTGACCCTAATTATAGACAGATTAAAAAAACTGCAGGCCTGAGACATCTGTCAATTACCAAGGCCACCCCCTACTGAGCAGAGGAGCCGGGCTTGAGCCAGGTCTGAGGACCCAGTCAGTGCCCGGCCCCTTAGCCTCTGCCTACCTCCATCGTCCCAGAGAAGCAGTCTGAGTGGGACGCAGTCTAGACCTCTTTGGGGTCTCTAACCCCCAGCACAACACTTAATCCGTGATGAAAATCCAGTATATGCTGTGGACTGAGGCATGATGTTACCTCTGTATGGAGTTTAGGTCTGGACCTGGAGTTGGCTGCCTGGGTGAGAGTCTGAGCTCCAGTACTTCCTGGCTCTGCGGCTTTGAACAAACTACTAAACCGGTCTCATGTGTAAAATGAGGCTAATAATAGTACGTACCTCACTGAATTGCTGTGAAGGTTCAGTGAGACGCTCTGTACAAAACATTTATGACAATACCCGGCGCATAGTAAGAGCTCTCTGCCGTGGTCCCATTGTCACCCTCTCGTTCTGAAATGCTGCCACCTGCTGGTAGGCTTCTGGTGCGACCACCCTGTACCGTCAGCGTCCGGAGCCTCTGAGCCGCCCACGGGCAGGGTCCTTGATTCATCCGTTTGGACCATCCTGCTCCCGTCCACAGTAAGCCCTCCTCCTCTTCTTCTTTAAGGGCCTGCATAACAGCACCTCCTTCTGGGAGCTTCCCTGTTTATCAGCCCTGCACAACAGGAGCACAGAGCCATCTCTAGCTTCCCCGCTCTATCTACCCACCCTGTTTCTTTGGTTGCATGGATTTTAGAGCCAGAAAGATGCAGATTTTGACCCTGGTGTCAAAACCTAGTAGCTGGTGACATGGAGTAAATGAATGAACCTTTCTGAGCTTCCTGATGAAAGGACCGCCCCATAAAAGGTCACTAGTGGCATTTATCTTCTGTCCCCTTGTTGCATTCAGTCCCTGATGTCCCCCTCTCAGGTCCCCACAGGGCACTACTTGCCTCCTGCCAGTACCAAAGGGGAAAGGGAGCAGCATGCACACAAAGCAGGGGGTTACTGCATCAGTTACAATGTACGTCATTGGGATGGAAATGAAAGGACTCGGTGTCCACTCTCCTGGTTCCATTCTCGCTCCCATGTGTTTTATTGCAGGCATCGCTTGGGAGGATCCGAGCCCTTGGTGTCTTCTGACCACACCCTGTGCTCTTCCAAAGCAGCAAATGAGTGGAGTGAGGAGCTTGGCTTACTGAAAATCCTTCTGGAGGAGGATCTCATGGGAATTGATATACAGTCATGGGGGTTGGACCGCAAAGTTCTTGGAGGTCCTTCCTAGCTCTGGCATGCTTTGCATCTGAGACAACCATTTTTGGCTGAATGACTCCCAAGGGTCTGCTTGGGAGAACTTGCCTTTGTACGTGTAGCTGACACTGAGGACCAGCCACAATGACTCAAGAAAACCTTCTGGGCCTGGTGGTGGTGAGTAGGTGCTTCTTGATGAACAACAATCTCTTTGTTCAAATCCAATGCAAGCTGGTATGCTGAGAAGTGATGGGAGAGACAAACGTGGGCAACAAGGCCCCCTGCCTCTTCTCATCACTTCCTCTGAGATGGGTGCAGGTCCACTGTGATGGACACTGCACACAGGGCACTTTGCCCCCAAACGTGCTTTCTCTGCCTGGAACCTCACTGTTAATGTCCTTCTTTTGGGGTTTCCTCTGCAAGCTCATCTCAAACCCAGCCTTACCCCAGGGAGGATGGCACGTCTGGGGCCCCTTTCCATACCAGGTGAGTTTCCCAGACCCTCACAGGCAGCCTGAGCTCCCAAAGAAATGGAAGGCAGTGGGGAAGGGCTCCAAGGGGGCCAGGCCAGGGAGCGCGGCTCAGACAGCCCTCATCATGGGGCAGAGCCTGCGCCCAGGCCTGGTGGATTAGAAGGGGTGTTTGGTGAGCCCACAACCAGCCCGCAGCAGCGGGAGCTCTGCTCAGACTTTGTAGACCATCCAATGGTCTCTTTCAAAACAGGGTTTTGATGAGTTAGTGTAAATGAATCAGAAACACATGGGTTGGATTTCCCTCCAAATGCAACGGGGTTTGAACACAGCTCCGGGAGGGTACGGTGGGGGAAAGAAGGGCAACTTGGAGGAAGAAAGACATGTCTTTCTTTCTTCTTTCATGTCTAATTACACAAGTCTTTTCTTTTTCAGTTAACATTTGCCACCAGTGCCCCGGGGCTCCCTGTCCTACACCGTCTCCTCCACCCCAGCTCCAGGGGTGGGAGGCTGGGGTCTATGCGGCGGTGCTCAGCGGTGGACCCGGGGCCAGCCCTGCTGGCATCAGACGCGGAAAGAGCCGGTTGCTCCCAGCCTCCCTCCAGGCCGCCGTCCGGGATGACTGGCAGAAGCAGCTGGAAGGCTTTTCTCTGGAGACTGTTTCTCAGCTCATCCTAAACTTCTGAGGTGGGTGACCCCAGGTGGGAGGGCAGAGCCAAGGCCCTTATCAGGATAGCCCCCAGGGACACACAGGGACTAGACCCCTTCTTAGAATGTGGTGTCTCATGAGGGGGCAATTTTTCCAGGCAAGACTGGGTCTTTACCTATTTAAATATCATGTATTATTCTACTTCTTTTTATAAACGTTTTTTTCTTTTGGTATAAATCTTAAAAGCACAGAAAAGTAAAATAAAGGTTCTCTGTTACCCCACCAAAATGTGAGTGTGTTAACATTTTGGTACAGTTGCTTCCAGGCCCATGTTGTATGTTTTTAAAAAAAAATACAGATTCAGTCACACAGGATGCAGACAATAAAGTGTACTGGTTAGAACTGGAGTCCAGGACGAGACAACCTCGGTTCAGATCCAAGCTCCACCATTTGCTGCATGTTCGATCACTTTCCCTAAACTTCAGGTCCTGGATCTCAAGTTGATAACCACAGCTATGACAATAGCAATATGGTGGTTGCCAGAAATGAATGGGATAGCGTTTATAGAGCACTTAGAGGAACCCCAGCATATGACTACACAACAGTTGTTAGCTTTTAGCATTTCTATTGTGTATCCTGTCTTTTCTCCTGTATGGATGACATCAACGTTTCCATGTCATTAATATTCTCTGTAACATGATTGAATGGCTGTATTCTTATCATACATTATTTGACCAACTTTTTACTTTAAGCATCTATTATAAATAATGCAGTGATGAACATCCTTCTGCATTCTAAAAGGGAACAAACTTGAGTTTGATTTGTTGTCATACAAGTTTATTTTTGTATAAGTTCATTTGCCTGAGGAAAATTAACTTGAAGAATATTTATGCTTATGAACTTGGAGGATATATTGGAGATTTCTAATCCCTATGGTTTTGCCTTTCCTAGAATGGCAAATAAATGGAATCATATTATACACATTGTTTTGTGTCTGGCTTCTTTCACTTTGCATGATACTTTTAAGATTCATTCATATAGTATCAATACTGCATTTCTTTCTATTGCCATGTAGTATTCCATTATATGGATGTAACATAATTCGTTTATCCATTTACTATTTGATAAACCTTTGTATTATTTCCAATTTGGGTCTATTATTTTTTCAATTTTATTGAAATATAGTATACAATGTTGTGTTCATTTCTTCTGTACAGAAAAATGACTCAGTTATGCATACATATATTCTCCTTCATATTCTTTTCTATTATGGTTTATCACAGAATATTGAATGTAGTTCTCTGTGCTGTATAATAAGACTGTGTTGTTTATTTATCCTATATATATTAGTTTGCATCTGCTAATCCCAAACTCCCATCCACCCTCCTTGGCAACCATAAGTTTGTTCTCTATGTCTGTGAGCCTGTTTTTGTTTTGTAGATATGTTGATTTGTGCTGTATTTTAGATTCCACATGTAAGTGATTATCATATGGTATTTGTCTTTTTCTGATTTATTTCACTTAGTATGATAATCTCTTGGTCCATCCATGTTGCTGCAAATGGCATTCTATTTCATTCTTTTTGAGGACTGAATAATATTCCATTACTTACACACACACACACACACAACATCTTCTTTATCCATTCATCTTTTGATGGGCATTTAGGTTGTTTACATGTCTTGGGTATTGTAAATAGCATTGCTATGAACATAGGGGTGTATGTATCTTCTCAAATTATAGTTTTTTTCTGGATATATGCCCAGGAGTCAGATTGCTAGATCATATGGCGGCTGTGTTTTTAGCTTTCTGAGGAACCACCATACTGTTTTCCATAGAGGCTACACTAATTTATATTCCCACAAACAGTGTAAGACGGTTCCAATTTGGGCCTATTATAAATAAAGCTTCTAAAAATTTACATTCCAGTCATTGGGTAGACATATGTTTTCATTCTCTGAGTAAATTCCTAGGAATAGAATTTCTGAGTCTCATATAAGAGTAAATGTATCTTTTAACTTTATAAGAACCTGCCAAACATTTTGTTCAGAGGCTGTATTATTTTGCATTTCCACCAAAAAATGTTCCAGACTTCTTATTAATCATATTCCTCAGCAGCACTTGGTATTATCAGTTTTTAAAACTTTAGCCATTCTAATAGAAATGCAGTGGTACCATATTGTGTTTGTAATTTACTTTTTCCTAACCATTAATGGTGTTGAGCCTCTGTTTATGTGTTTACTTGCTATCCATACATTGTCTTTGGTTAAGTGCTTAAATCATTTGTACATTTTTGGTTGGGTTCATTATTTTCCTATTATTAAGTTATAAGTATTCCTCATATATTCTAGACACAGATTCTTTTTTTTTTTTTATTGTTTTTGCCATACAATGACATGATATCACCATGGGTTTACATATGCTTCCCCTCCAGAACCCCCCTCCCTCCTCCCTCCCCCCCGGGAAATCTCGCTGCACCAGCCCCGAGCATCGATCCTGGGCTGGCGATTGATTAGACATATGATAATTAACATGTTTCAATGCCCTTCTCCCATATCATCCCACCCTTACCCTCATTCACAAAGTCCACGAGTCTATTCTAGACACAGATTCTTTATTGTATATGTATTTTGCAAGTATTTCTTTACAATCTGTGTCCTGGCTTTTCATTTTCTAAACTGTGCCTTTTGAAAAGCAGAATATTTTAATTAGACCAAGTCTAACTTATTGATTTTTTTCTTTTATGAATTGTGCTTTTTAGGTTATAGCTATAAAACCTTACTCAGTCCAAAGTCACAAATATTTCCTTTAAATTTTTTTCTAGAAGTTTTATAGTTTTAGAATTTATATTTAGGTTTATGATACATTTTGAGTTAATTTTTATATGGAGTGAAGTATGGATTGAAGTAAATTATTTTGCATATAGATGCCTAATTATTTCAGGACCATTTATTGAAAAAGCTATCCTTTATCTAATGAATCATTTTTAATCCTTCACCAAAAATCAGTTAACCATATTTGTGAGGCTGTATCTTTATTCTGTTCTGTTGATCATAGTTTCTGTCTTTTCACCAGCATCACTATCTTGATTACTATAGCTTTATATGAACCTTGAATTCAGATAATGTGAGTCTTTTAACTTTCTTTTTCAAAATTATTTTGGCTATTTTGGTTCCTTTGCTTTTCCATATATGGGCATACCTTCAGAGATATTTCTGGTTTGGTTCCAGATCACCACAATAAAGTGAATATCTCAGTAAAGCAAGTCACATGAATTTTTGGTTTCTCAGTGCACATAAAGTTGTATTTACACTATACTATAGTCTAAGTTTTGTGTGTGCAATTCTTACATTGGTAAGAAGAAACTCTTACTTTTCATCCATGAAAAGTTTTATTATGAAATTACAGAAATTCAGCCACAGCTTTAGTCTCCACTTATTCTACTTTGCTTGCTATTTCCATCACATATACAGTTGCTTCCTTCATGGAAATCTTGAGTCCCTCAAAGTCACCTATGAGGGTTAGCATCAACTTCTTCCAAATTTCTGTTAGTGTTGATATTTTCACATCTTTCCGTGAATCACAGATGTTCTTAATTACATCTAGAATGGTGAAGCATTTCCAGAAGACTTACAATTTACTTGGCTCAGATCCATCCAAGGGATCACTACCTATGGCATCTAGAGTCTTATGAAATGTATTTCTTAAATAATAAGACTTTAAAGTTAAAATTACTCCTTGATCCATGAATTGCAAAATGGATGCTATGGTAGCTGGAATAAAAAGTTTAATCTATTGTATATTCAATCAGATCTCTTGGGTGGCCAGGTATATTATCAGTGAAATATATCTGATATATCCCTTTGATACTTTTTTCTGCCCAGTAGGTCTCAATAGTGGGCTTAAAATATCCAATAAACCAATTATAAACAGATTTGCTGTCACTTAGCCTTTGTTGTTCTATTTCTAGAGCACAGAAAGAGTAGATTAGCAAAATTCTTAAGGGTCCTGGGATTTTCCATTGGGTAAGTGAGCATTGGCTTCAACTTAAAGTCACCAGCTTCATTAACCCCCAACAAGAGTGTCAGCCTGTCCTTTGAAACTTCAAAGCCAAGCATTCATATCTCTGTAGCTATGAAAGTCCTACATGATTGCAAGGATGTTTCATCTACATTGAAAATCTGTTATTTAGTGGACCACCTTTGTTAATTGTATTAGATGGATTTTCTGGAAAACTTGTTGCAGCTTCTGCATCAGTACTTGCAGCTTCCCCCTGCAATTTTATGTTATTAAGATGGTTTCTTTTCTTAAATTTCAGGAACCAACCTCTGCTACCTTCAAACTTTTTCTTCCGCAGCCTCCTCGCCTCTGTCTTCACAGTATTGAACAGAGTTAGAGCCTTACTCAGGATTAGACTGTAGCTCACGAGAATGTTGTGACTGATTTGACCTTTTATCCAGGCCACTAAAACTCCATCCATATCAGCAATAAAACTGTCTCACTTTCTTATTATTCATGTGTTCACTACAGTGGCACTTTTAGCTTCCCTCAAGAACTTCTTTTCATTCACAAGTTAACTTGATTAACTTGTGCAGAAGGCCTAGCTTTTGGCCTGTCTCAACCCTTGACATGCCTTCCTCACTAAGCTTAATCATTTCTAGCTTTTGAGTTAAGGTGAGAGACACAAGATTCTTCCTTTCACTGGAATAGTTAGACACCATTGTAGGGGTATCAGTTGACCTAATCTCAATATTATTGTGTCTCTGGGGATAAGGGAGGCTCAAGAAGAGGGAGAGAGAGAGAGGGACAGCCAGCTGGTGCAGCAGTAAGAACATATACAACATATATCAATTAAGTTTATGATCTTAAATGGACATGGGTTGTGGTGCCCAAAACACTTCTGATAGTGGCATCAAAAATCACTGAGTACAGATCACCATAACAAAGACAATCATAATGAAAATATTTGAAATACTGCAAGAATTTCCAAAGTGTAACAGAGACATGAAGTGAGCAAATGTTTCCAGAAAAATGGCACTGTTACACCTTCTCAGTGCAGGGTTGCCACAAGCCTTCAATTTATTAAAGAAACAGATGCAATATCTGCAAGGCACAATAAAGCAGAGCACAACTGAACAGGGTATGCCAGTAAATTTTAGGGTTATCTTGCCAATTTCTACCAAAAACTTACTGGGATTTCTTTTTAATATTTTTTCTCCAAGTTTCTTGACCCTGTGGTTTGTTGTCCTTCAGTAATTTGGAAAAGTTCTCAGCCACTACCTCTTCAAATATTTCTTCTTGTAAGTTCTTTCTATTTTCTTCTGTAACTCAGATTGATATTACACTAAAGCTTTAGAATATTTTTTATATTCTCTCCGTCCCTCAGTTTGGAAAACAGCTATTGACCTATCTTTAAGTTCCGTGATTCTTTTCTACATCTAGTCTACTGATAAACCTATCAAAGCAATTCTGTATTTTTGATATAATGTCCTCCCCACCCCAGTATTTCTACCTGATTTTTTAAATAGTTTTCATCTCTATATTTAAATTCCCCATATATTTAAGCATGCTTTTCCCACTAGATCCTTTAATGAATTAATCAGTTATTTTAAGGTGATCATTCCAACATCTGGATCATCTCTTGGTCTAGTCCTATGGATTGCCTTATCTCTTGACAAATTTTTATAGCTTTTAAAAATGCATCTTGTAATTTTTTGTTGAATGTTGGACATGGTGTGAAGAAAATAGTGCAGACCGAGACAAAGAGTCAAATAGTTCTTCTGCCTGAGATGGACATGACTTTTTCTATGAGACCATTAGTGTGTGTGTGTGTGTGTGTGTGTGTGTGAGGGGAAGTTGTTGAGTTAATCTAATTTCTGTTTGAACTGGGTTTGAGTATTTCTTGCTACAGGTGTCTTCACAATATCAGTTCAGTTGAGCTCAGTCGCTCAGTCATGTCCAACTCTTTGCGACCCCATGAATCGCAGCATGCCAGGCCTCCCTGTCCATCACTAACTCCCAGAGTCCACCCAAATTCATGTCCATCGAGTCAGTGATGCCATCCAGCCACAGTTTCCTGTGACCTTTCCCAGTTAATCACTACCTTCTACCCCTCCCTGACATCAGGAAACCATTAATCTGTTTTCTACATCTCTAGATTAGTTTTCCTAGAGTTTAATACAAATGGAATCATGTAGTATATACTCTTTTGCACCTGGCTTCTTTTCTTCACTATAATTAGTAAGATTTGACATCAAGTATTAGAAGTTCTCCAACTTTGTTCTTTTTTTTTAGCAAAATCATTTTATCTATCCTAGTTCCTTTATTTATTCATGTAACTTTGAGAATCAACTTGTCAATTCTATTTTAAAAACCTACTAGAATTTTGGTTGAATTTCCTGTTGAATCTATAAATTGATTTAGGCAGAAAATGCATCTCAACATCCTGAGTCTTCCAATACATGAATATAACCTCTTTATATCCACTTACTTAAATTTTCTTTAATTTTTCTCAGCAGTGTTCTATATGTTTTAATTTTATGTCTAAATATTTCATATTTTAATGGTGATATAAGTGATATTTTTAAAAGTTTAATTCCTAGTAATCCGCTGCTACTATATGAAAATACAATGTACATTTGTTTATTGACATTTTATTCTGAAACACTTCTAATTTGCTTATTCATTTCAGTAGGATTTTTGTAGATTGACTCCTTATTTTATGAACCTAACTATGTCATCCATAAACAGAGTTTAATACTTATCAAAACTATATCCCTTTTGTTTCTTTTTATTGCCTTATTGTACTTGCTAGGAGAAGAGGGCAACAGAGGATGAGATGGTTAGATGGCATCGCCAATTCAATGGACATGAATTTGGGCAAACTCTGGGAGATGGTGCGGACAGGGAAGCCCAGCGTGCTGCAGTCCATGGGGTTGTGAAGAATCGGATATGACATGGTGACTGAACAACAGCAAACTTACTAGGATTTCTAACCAAGTGCTAAATATAAGAGGTGAAAGTGAATATCATTTCATTGTTTCCCATGTTACGGGGTAAGAATCGTCACTGTTATTAATAAGTATTATAAAAGGTATAGGTTTTTTTCGGATTCATGTTCACAGCAAAATTAAGAGAAGCATAAAGAAATGTCCTATACTAACTACCTCTCTCACATGTGAGTTACTCCATTACCAACATCTCCTACCAGAATGCTACGTTTGTTACAACTGATGAATCTACATTGACACATAATTACGTTAAGTCCGTAGTTTACATTAGGATTCACTCTTGGCTGTTGATAACTACATGCTTCAACAAAAGTATAATAACACATATTCATCATTGTACTATCATTCAGAATATTTTCACTGCCCTAAAATTCCTCTCTCCTTTACATATTCACCTCCCCAATCCATAGCAATCACTGATTCTTTTTAACTGTCTCCATAGTTTTGCTTTTTCTATAATATTCTATAGTTGGAATCATACACTCTGTTGCCTTTTCAGATTAGCTTCTTTCATTTAGTAGTATGTATTTAAGGTTTCTTCAGATCTTTTCTTGCCTTCATAGCTTATTTATTTAGTTCTGTATATTATTCCATTGTCTAGATGTTCCACAGTTTGTTTATCCATTCACTTACTGAAAGACATATTAGTTACCGCCAAGTTTTGGCAATTATTAATAACACTTCTATAAACATTCATGTGTAGGTTTTTGTGTGGACACAAGGTTTCAACTAATTGGGGTAAATTGCCATGGCATGCAATTAATGGGCTCTATGACGAGAGTATATTTAATTTTGTAAGAAACTGCTAAGCTATATTCCGAAGTGGATGTACCATTTTGCATTCCCATAATAAATAAATAAGATTTACTATTGTTCCATATCCTTGCCAGCATTCAATATCGGTGTTCTGAATTTTGGCTTTTAAAATAGGTATATAGTGATATCTTATTGTTTTAATTTGCAATTAGGTAATGACATATGATATGGAGCATTTTGTCATATGCTTATTTTCTATCTGTGTATCTTCTTTGGTGAGATGTTAAGGTATTTGGCACATTTTAAAATCAGGTTGTTTCTTTTCTTATTGTTTTACAAATTCTTCATGTATTTTAGATAATAGTTCTTTATCAGATGCATCTTTTAGAAGTAATTTCTCTCAGTCTCTGGCTTGTCTTTCTATTCTCTGGACAGTGAGTTTCACAAAGCAGATGTTTTAAATTTTAATGAAGCCCAGGTTGTCAATTATTTATTTTGTGAGTTCTGCCTTTGATGTTACATGTAAAGAGTAAGTGCCATACCCAATGTAATCTAGGTTTTCTCTCTTATTTTCTAGGAGTTGTATAGTTTTGTTTTATACTTATGTTTATGATTCATTTTGAGTTAAATTTTGTGAAGGATTTAAGGTCCATGTCTAGATTATTTTTTTCATGTGAATGTCCAGTTGTATGTACCAGCACCATTTATTGAGAAGACTGTCTTTGAGTCATTGCATTGCCTTTTCTTCTGGGTCAAAGATCAACTCACAGTGTCAACGGGGGTCTGTTCCTGGACTCTCTAGTCGGTTTCATTCATCTGTCCTTCTGCCAGTACCACATGTCTTGATTACTGTAGCTTTATAATAAGTCTTCTTGCAGTAGCATCAATCTTCCAGTTTTGTTCCCAATACTGTGTTGGGTGTTCTGGGTCTTTCGTCTCTCCATATAAACTTTAGAATTAGCCTGTTCATATCCACAAAATAACTTGCTGTGATTTTTATTGGGATTACATTGAATGTCTAGATCAAGCTGGAAAGAACTAACATCTTGACATTATTGAGTTTTCCTATCCATGAACATTAATTATCTTTCTATTTAGTTTTAAAATTTTCTTCTTCAGAGTTTTGCAGTTTTCCTCATATAAATCTTATACGTATTTGCTAGATTATATCCGAGCATTTAAGTTTTGGGGGTACTAATGTGAATGGCATTATATTTTTAATTTCAAGTTTTGCTTGTTTATTGCTGGTATATAGGAAAGCAATGGACTTTCATATTGATATACTAATCTTCTATCTTACAGCCTTGCTATAATCGTTTACAAATTCCAGGATTTTTTGTTGTTGATTCCTTCAGATTACCTACATAGACTATCATGTCATCTGTGAACAGTTTTAATTTTTCCTTCTCAATCTGTATGCTCTTCCCCACTCTTTTCTCATCTCTAGCTAGTACTTTCAGTATGATGTTGAAAAGGAGTGGGGAGTGGGACAGTCTTGCCTTATTCTTGACCCTAATGGGAAAGCTTCCAGTTTCTTACCATTAAGTGTGATGTTAACTGTAGGACTTTTGGATAGATATTCTTATCAAGTTGAGATAAGATATAAGTAAATTGTATATCTAGTTTACTGAGAGTTTTTATGATGAATGGGTGATGAATTTTCTCAAATGCTTATTCTGTATCTATTAACATGATCATGTGGTTTTTCTTTTCTAATGTATTGATGTGATGGATTCAGTTCAGTTCAGTTCAGTCACTCAGTCGTGTCCGACTCTTTGCAACCCCATGTATCGCAGCAGGCCAGGCAACTACCAGAGTTTACCCAAACTCGTGTCCATTGAGTCAGTGATGCCATCCAACCATCTCATCCTTGTTGTCCCCTTCTCCTCCTGCCCCTAGTCCTTCCCAGCATCGGGGTCTTCTCCAATGAGTCAACTGTTCACATGAGGTGGCCAAAGTATTGGAGTTTCAGTTTCAACATCAGTCCTTCCAATGAACACCCAGGACTGATCTCTTTTAGGATGGACTGGTTGGATCTCCTTGCAGTCCAAGGGACTCTCAAGAGTCTTCTCCAACACCACAGTTCAAAAGCATCAATTCTTCGGTGCTCAGCTTTCTTCACCGTCCAACTCTCACATCCATACATGACTACTGGAAAAAGTATGGACCTTTGTTGACAAAGTAATGTCTCTGCTTTTAAATATGCTATCTAGGTTGGTCATAACTTTCCTTCCAAGGAGTAAGTGTCTTTTAATTTCATGGCTGCAATCACCATCTGCAGTGATTTTGGAGTCTAAAAAAATAAAGTCTGACACTGTTTCCCCATCTATTTCCCATGAAGTGATAGGACCAGATGCCATGATCTTAGTTTTCTGAATGTTGAGCTTTAAGCCAACTGTTTCATTCTCCTCTTTCACTTTCATTAAGAGGCTTTTTAGCTCCTCTTCACTTTCTGCCATAAGGGTGGTGTCATCTGCATATCTGAGGTTATTGATATTTCTCCCAGCAATCTTGATTCCAGCTTGTGCTTCTTCCAGTCCAACATTTCTCATGATGTACTCTGCATAGAAGTTAAATAAGCAGGGTGACAATATACAGCCTTAATGTATATTGCCCCTATTTGGAACCAGTCTGTTGTTCCATGTCCAGTTCTAACTGTTGCTTCCTGACCTGCATACGGGTTTCTCAAGAGACAGGTCAGGTGGTCTGGTATTCCCATCTCTTTCAGAATTTTCCACAGTTTATAGTGATCCACACAGTCAAAGACTTTGGCATAGTCAATAAAGTGATGGATTAAATAATTGATTTTTGAATGCTGAACTAGCCTTGCATATCTAGATAAATTCCACTTGATCAAGGTGTACAATTCTCTTTATACATTGTTGAATTTTATTTGCTAAGATATTGTTGAGAATTTTTGCTCTATGCTCTTGAGATATACTGGCATGTAATTTTCTTTTTTCATAATGTTTTTGTCTGGGTTTTGGTGATATAGAATTCTATTATTTTTCTGCTGATCAATCATATGATGGTGTTAAGTGAGTAATAGTTACATAATCACAATAATAGATGCTTAATAGTTTTTACAATCAGTAGCCTGACAAAAAATAAAGAGAATCACAATTGCAAGTCATAATGGGAATATGGTTAAGCTAACAATATAAAATAATCACATACGATTCGGGGGGTCAAGCAGACCGATGTGGTAAGTGCCAGTGCCTGCATGCACATGCTTTCACCTGCCCAGCCAGTCTATGTCTTTGGGTTGGTGAGTTTAATCTATTTACGTTTAAGGTACTTATCAACATGTATGACCCTATTACCATTTTCTTAATTGTTTGGGACTTATTTTCTCCAGATCTTCTCCTTCTCTTGTCTTTCCTGCCTAGAGAAGTTCCCTTAACATTTGTTATAAAGCTGGTTTGGTGGTGCTGAATCCCCTTAACCTCTGCTTGTCTGGAAAGCTTTTGATTTCTCCAGCAAATCTGAGTGAGTCTTGTTGGGTAGAGTATTCTTGGTTGTAGCTTCTTCTCTTTCATCACTTTAAATATATCATGCCATTCCCTTCTGGCTTGTAGAGTTTCTGTTGAGAAATCAGCTGATAACCTGATGGGATTCTCTTGTATGTTATTTGTCATTTTTCACTTGTTGCTTTTAATATTTTATCTTTGCCTTTAATTTTTGTTAGTTTGATTACTGTGTGTCTTGGGCTGTTTCTCCTTGGTTTATCCTGCCTGGGACTCTGCGCTTTCTGGGCTTGATTGACTTTCCCATGTTATGGATGTATTCATCTATTATCTCTTCAGATATTTTCCCAGGTCCTTTTTCTCTCTCTTCTCCTTCTGGGACCCATATAATGTGAATGTATAATGTTGTCTCAGAGGTCTCTTAGGCTATCTTGTTTTTGTTTTTCATTCTTTTTTCTATATTCTACTTAGTCAAGTGATTCTACCATTGTACTCCAAGTCACTTATCCCTTCTTCTGTCTCAGTCATTATGCTATCGATTCCTTCTAGTGTATTGTTCATCTCTGTCTGCTTGTTCTTTAGTTCTTCTAGGTCTTTGGTAAACATTTCTTGCATCATCTCCATTCTGTTTCCGAGATCCTGGATCATCTTCACTATCATTACTCTGAATTCTTTTCTGAAAGATTGCCTATCTCCACTTCATTTAGTTGTTTTCTTGGGGTTTTGTCTTTCTCCTTCATCTGGAACATAACTCTGCTTTTTCATCCTGATTAGCTTTCTGTAATGTGGTTTTTGTTCTAGCCACTGTGGTATTAGGGTTTTTCTGGCTTCTTCTGTGTACCCTCTGGTGGCTGAGGCTAGGAAGCTTCTATAAGCTTCTTGATGGGAGGGACAGGATGGGAAAAACTAACTCTTGCTCTGGTGGGCAGGGCCTTGCCCAGTAAAGCTTTTAATCCAATTATCTGCTGATGGGTGACACTGTCCCTCTCTGTTGGTTGTTCTGCCTGAGGTGATGCAGCCCTGGAGTCTACAGGCCCTATGGGAGGGTTAATGGTGACCTCCAAGAGGGTTTACACCAAGGGGGCTCTTCCAGGAGCGCTGCTACCAGTGCCCCTGCCCCTGAGATGAGCCCCTGCCAACACACGCCTCATGAGAGATCCTCCAACACCCACAGGTAGTTTTGGTTCAGTCTTCTATGGGGTCCCTGCTCCTTTCCTCTGGGTATTGGTGAGCACAAAATTTTCCTTGTACCCTCTAAGACTGGAGTCTCTGTTTCCTCCAGCCCTGTGAGAGTCCTGTAATCAAATCCCATTGGCCTTCAAGGCTAGGTTCCCTGGGATTCCCAGTCCATTTTTGGATCCCCAGGCTAGGAAGCCTGACATGGGGCTCAAAACCTTCACAGCAGTGGGAGAGTTTCTTTGGTAATACTGTTCCCCAGCTTGCGGGTCATCCACCCAATGGGTACGGGATTCGATTTGTTCCAGCAGACTCCTGTCAATGGTTGTGATTTTGGTGCTCTTGCTAGGGCAGATGAACACACATCCTTCTACTCCACCATCTTGAACCTGAAGGTTTTCTCTGCTTGCTTTTGATTTAGTTTGTTCTTCTTTCTTCTATTTTGCTAAGGTGGAAACTTAGATGATCTATTTTAGATCTTTCTTCTTTCCTAATATACATTTAATGCTATAAGTATCCTTCTAAGTACTGCTTTCACTGTATTCCACAAAATTTGATAACTAGCATTTTCATTTTCATTTAGTTTAAAACATTTTTAAATTTTACTTGAGATTTCTTCTTTGACCCATGTGTTATTTAGAAGTATATCATTTAATCCCCATATATTTTGGGGTTCTCTAATCGTCATTCTTTTATTAATTGCTAGTTTAATTTCACTGTCATCCAAGAGAATACAGTGTATAATTTTTATTCTTTTATATATGTTAAGGTGTGTCTTGTGGCCAAGAATGTGGCCTATCTTGGTTAACATTCCATAAACTCTTAAAAAGAATGCTTATTCTGCATTGATGTATGTTTCACCATAACTTCAATTGGGTCATGTTATTCAGTAGTGTTATTCAGCTTTTCTATATACTTTCTGACATCCTGCCTACTTGGTTTTTTTAAACTGAGGAAAAATTGACAAGAATAATTTTATGTATTTAAAGTGTATGATGTGATGATTTGATACACACATACATTGTGAAATGTTACTAGTATCACATTAATTAACACTACATCATCTCACATAGTTAACTGCTTTTGTTTATGTAATGAAAATAATTAAGATCTACTCTCAGCAACTTTCAAGTATACAGTACTGTATTATTAACTATAGTTACTGTGATATACATGAGATATCTAGAACTTATTCTTCTTATAATTAAAAATGTGTGCCCTTTAATTTATCCACTTTATTTCCCCCTACCTCAGATCCTGGCAACAACCTTTCTATTCTGTTTCTATAAAATTAACTTTAAAAAAATATCACATATAAGTGATATCATACAATATTTGCTCTTTTTTTGTCTGATTATTTCACTTGACATAATGCCCTCCACATTAATCCATGTTGTTACAAATGACAGCATTACCCTTCTTTTTTATGGCTGAATTATATATTGCTTCCATATCTTGACTATTAGTATATAATGCTGCAGTGAACATGGGTGTATAGATATCTCTTTGAGATGCCAGCTTCAATTCCTTTGGATATATATCCCTAGGAGTAGAATTGTTGGACAACATAGTAGTCAATTTTCTTTGAGGAACTGCCATACTGTTTTCCATAATGCTGCTGCTGCTGCTGCTAAGTCGCGTCAGTCGTGTCCGACTCTGTGCGACCCCACAGACGGCAGCCCACCAGGCTCCCCCGTCCCTGATATTCTCCAGGCAAGAACACTGGAGGGGGTTGCCATTTCCTTCTCCAATGCATGAAAGTGAAAAGTGAAAGTACAGTCGCTCAGTCGTGTCTGACTCTTTGTGACCGCATGGACTGCAGCCCACCAGGCTCCTCCTTCCATGGGATTTTCCAGGCAGGAGTACTGGAGTGGGGTGCCATCGCCTTCTCCGGTTTTCCATAATGATTGTACCAATTTACATTCCCACCAACAGTGTATAAGTGTTCTCCTTTCTCCAATTCTTGCCAACATTTGTTATTTCTTCTTTTTTAGAAAATAGTCATTTTAACAGGTGTAAGATGATATCTCGTTGTGATTTTTATTTTTGCATTTCTCTCATGATTAGTTGAGGAGGGCATGGCAACCCACTGAAGTGTTCTTGCTTGGAGAACCCCATGGACAGGGGAGCCTGGTGGGCTGTCATTCATGGGGTCACAAAGTGTCAGACGAGACTGAAGCAAGTTAGTACACACCCATGCATAACTAACTATGTTGAGCAGACTTTCACATATCTGTTGGCTGTTCATATGTTTTCTTTGGGAAAATGTCTATTTAGCTTATTTTCCCATTTTTAAATTGTATTATTTGCTTTTTTGCTACTGTGTTGTATGTTGTTGTTCAGTCATAAAGTTATGTCCAGTAATTTGTGACCCCATGGACTGCAGCACAGCAAGCTCCTGTGTCCTTCACTATCACCCGGAGTTTGCTCATCATCGAGTCAGTGATGCCATCCAACCATCTCATCCTCTGTTGCCCCCTTCTTCTTGCCTTCAATCTTTCCCAGCATCAGGGTCTTTTGCAATGATTTGACTCTGCATCGAGTGGCCAAACTATTGGAACTTCAACTTTAGCATCAGTCCTTCCATTGAATATTCAGTATTGATTTTCTTTAGGATTGACTGGTTTGATTTCCTTGCAGTCCAAGGGACTCTCAAGAGTCCTCTCCCACACCACAGTTCAAAAGCATCAGTTCTTCAGTGCTCAGCCTTGTTTATGGTCCGATTCTCACATTCACACATGACTTCTGGAAAAACCGTAGTTTTGACTATGCAGACCTTTTTCAGCAAAATTATGTCTCTGCTTTTTAATATGCTGTCTAGTTTTGTTGTAGCTTTCCTTCCAAGGAGCAAGTGCCTTTTAATTTCATGGCTGCAGTTACTGTCTGCAGTGATTTTGGAGCCCACGAAAATGAAATCTGTCCCTGCATCCACTTTTCCCCTTTCTATTTGCCTCAAAGCAATGGAACCATATGCCATAATGTTAGTTTTGTTTAATGTTGAATTTTAAGCCAGGCTTTTTTCCCTCTTGTTTTTTCACTCTCCTTTTTGTGTTGTGTGAGTTCTTTATATATTTTAGATATATTCCCACTTACAGATATGTGGTTTGGGAACATTTTCTCTCAATCTAGTTTGTGTTTTCAATTTATAGATTGTTTCCTTTGCTGTGCAGAAGCTCTGTAGTTTGATGTAGTCCCACTTGTTTGTTCTAGCTTATGTTGCTTGTGTTTATACTGCTTAATGAAAAAATCATTAGTAAATCTAATGTCAAGGATATTTGCCCCTGTTTTCTTCTCAGGGGTTTATGGTTTCAGGCCTTATATTGAAGTCTTTTATTCATTTCTGGTTAATTTTTTTAAGTGGTATAATATAGGTGTCCATTTAGAGTTTTTTGCATTTGGATATCCAACTTTCTAAGCACCATTTATTGAAGACACTTCATTTTCCTGTATGTGTTCTTAATGCTCTTGCCCAAAATTGAGTGTACATAAGTGGGCTTGTAACTGGGCTCTCTATTCTGTTCCACTGGTCTGTGTGCCAACTTTTATGCCAGTACCATACTGTTTTGGTAACTAGCTTTGTGATATAGTTTGAAATCAGGAAATATGATACTTTCAGCTTTGTTATTCTTTCTCAGAATTGCCTCAGATATATGGGGTCTTTTGTAGTTCCACACCAATAGTTTTTAACTATTTCTGTGAAAAAATGTCATTGGAATTTTGATAGATATTGCATTGAATCTGTATCTTGCTTTTGGTAGTATGGACATTTTCACAATATTAGTTATTTCAATCCAAGAACACAAGATACTGTTCCATTTTTTTGTGTTTTTTCAGTCTCTTTCATCAATTTTGGATAGTTTTCAGTGTACTTCTTGATTAAATTTAGTCTTAAGTATTTTATTGTTTTGATGCTATCTTAAGTGAGATTGCTTCATTAATTTCTCTTTCAAATAGTTTGTCGTTGGTGTATAGAAATACAGCTGATTCCTATATGTTGATTTTGTATCCTGCAAATTTGCCAGTTTTATTTATTGAATATATTAGATCCAACAGTTTTTGGTAGTATCTTTAGGATTTTCAGTATATAAGAACATATCACCTGAAAACAGAGATGATTTTAGACATTTCTTTCCAATTTGGATGCCTATTATTCTTTATTCTTGCCTAATTGCTCTGGCTAGAACCTCTAGCACTGTTGACTAGAAATCGGAATGGATGTTCTTGAATGGTACCTAATCTTCGAGAAGCGACTTTTCATCTTTCACTATTGAGTATGATGTTAGCTATGGCCTTGATGTAGCTTTTATTATGCTGAGGAACATCCCTTATATACCTAAGTTGTTGAAAGTTTTTATCATGAGAAGATGTTGAATTTTGTCAGGTGCATTTCCTGCATCTAATGAAATGATAACGCTATTTTAATTTTTCATTCTGTTAGTGTGCTGTATCATATTTATTGGCTTGCACTAAGGAATGCATTAATTCTTGCATATTAGGAATGACTCCCATTTGATCAGAGTGTATGATCCTTTTACTATGCTCTTGAATTTAGTTTGCTAACATTTTGTTGAGAATTTTGTATCTCAGTTTATCAGAGATATTGGTCTGTAATTTTATTATCTTGTTTTATTCTTCTGGCTTTAGTATCAGGATATTGCTGACTCCTAAAATGAATTTGCAAGTATTCTTTTCTCTTCAATTTTTTGGAAGAGTTTGAGAAGGATTAGTATTAATTATTCTTTAAATATTTGGTAGAACTCACCTGTGAAGTCATCTCATCCTGAGCTTTTATTGTTGGGAGATTTTTCATTACAAGCTCAATCTCATTGCACATTACCCATCTGTTCCGCTTTTCTATTACTTCAAGCTTCTATCTTGGTAAACTGTGTTTTTCTGGGAATGTATTCATTTTTTCTAAGTTTTCTAATTTGTTGGCATATAATTGTTCTTAATAGTTTCTTACAGATTTTCTGTGGTGTCAGTTGTAATGTCTCTTCTTTCATTTATAATGTCATTAACTTGAATCATCATTTTTTTCTTAGTCTGGCTAACGGTTTGTCAATTTTGTTTTTCTTTTCTAAAAGCACAGCTCTTAGTTTTTGTTGGTCTTTTCCATTGTCATTCTAGTTTCTAATTTATTAATTTCTGCTCTGATCTTTACTCTTCTAACTTTGGGCATAGCTTTTTTTCCCCTTTTTAGTTTCTTGGGATGTAAGTTTAGTTTTTCTGTATAAGATCTTACTTTTTCCTCAATTAAATATTTGTTGTTGCAAATGTCCCACTTGGGGCTACTTTTGCTGTATCCCCAAAGTTTATTATGTTGTGTTGCCATTTTTGTTTTTCCTCAAGATATTTTTAAATTTCTCTTTTGATTTCTTTTTTGACCCATTAGTTATTCATTTAATTTCCACATATTTTTGAATTTTCCAGCTTTCCTGCTGCTATTGATATCTAGCTTTATACCATTGTGTTCAGAAAAGGTACTTGGTATGATTTCAATATATTAAAATTTACTGAATCTTGTTTTGTGACCTATAGTATGATTTATCCTGGGATACGTTTCAGATGGATTTGAAAACAGTATATTCGCCTGCTGTTGGTCTGAATGCTCTGTATATGTCCATTTGGTATAAAGTTTAGTTTTAATATTTTATTTTCATATTGATTTTCTGTCTGGATGATATATTTGTTGTTGAAAGTGCAGTACTGAGGCACACTACTATTATTTCACTGCTGTATACTTTTGTCTTCAGATCTGTTAATAATTTTTTAATAATTTATTTCCTTGTTTGTGATGAGTCTTTTTCCTTTTTCTGCTTTCAAAATTCTCTTTGATGTTTGAGACCTTGATTCACTGTGTCCCAGTGAGGATCTCTTTGGGTTGAAACTCTTTTGACTATTGAGCTTCATGTCTCCAGTTGGCCATATCTCTTCCCGGATTTACAAAGTTTTTAGCCATTATTTTTTTTAGAAAGTTTTCTGTCCCTTTCTCATCCTTCTGAGACTCCTATAAGCATGTATTGTTTTCTTTGATGTTGCCTCATAATTTATGTAAATTATCTTTACTCTTTTTAATTCTAAATTCTTTTTCTCTGACTAGATAATATCAACAGATCTGTCTTCAAGTTTACAAATTCTTTCTTTTGCCTGATTGAGCTTGTTGTTGAAGCTCTCTATTGCATTCTTCATTTGTTAATTGCATTTTTCAGCATCAGAATTTGTTTGATTCTTTTCATGATTTCTATCTCATTGTTGAACTTCTCATTTTATTTATGCTCAGAGCAGCAGTGACTGGGGTAGTAATAGTGGGATAAAGCATGGGGCGTGTGAATGGAGGGTGGGGCACAGAGCAAAAGCAGCTTCATTTCCATTTGGTGAGGTGTTATACCGTCCTGATCCTGGAGAGGCAAGCACAGAGGCAACTGGGCCCCTGAAGGCGGGTATCACTTCAGCAACTGGTCCAGTCCCTGGGAAGAGATGTAGTGGCAGGAACTTTGGGCAGCATCAACAACTAATATCAGTGTTGGTAAAGAATGTAGAGTGCTCAAAATCAAAGGATGCAAATGCCCACAAAGTGAGGTTTGCTGGGATTTCCCTCTCTTCTCTATCTCATGGGGTAAAATGCCTCTAAGGGGATCCCTCTTGGCTATGAGATGCTCTGAAATAAGAGAAGTAGTAATGCGAGTATAATGAGTGCTATACTTTTCTATGTGTCTATCCTCAATTTTTGAGCTCTGCAGGATTTTTGTTGATGGTTCTTTGTAGTCCTGAGGTATATTCATAAGTTTGAAGTTGCTTCTTTATTGGTTTCACAGGAGAAGATGAGTATTAGAAACTCTTTACCCTCCAACTTAATAATGTCACCCTCCTTGTTCTTTCAGTTACTGAGGAACGTGTGTTCAAAATTCTAATTAATAATGGATTTCTCTATTTTTCCACTCATTTCTGTTAGTTTTGGCCTCATTTATTTTGATTCTGTGTTGGTGGGCATCAGAACATTTAGGATTGTTATAACTTTTTTATGCATTACCTTTTCATCATTATGAAATGCCCTTCTTTATGTCTGATAATGTTACTTATTATTAAGTTAAACCTGTTACTAAAATAGCTAACCCAGCTTTCTTATGATTCATGTTTTCATGGCATATATCTTTTCATTTTTCTGCAACTGGTGTGTTAGTCACTCAGTCATATCCACCTCTTTGCAGCCCCATGGACTATAGCCCATCCATGTAGTTCTCCAGGCAAGAATACCAAAGTGTGTTGCCATTTCCTCCTCCAGGGAATTTTCCTGACCCATAGATCAAACCTGAATCTCCTGCATTGCAGGCAGATTCTTTACCATCTGAGCCACCAGGGAAGCCCTGTGGAATTTGTATTTTAAATGGTTAGGGCATAATGTTGGAATTCGATTTTTCATCTAGACCGAAATTTTGTCTTTTGTTGGAATTGTTTAAATTAGAAGTCCGCAAATTATATCCTGACAACTGTGATCATTCATTTACATATTGTCTATCACTACTTTTACGCATTGACCACCTGTGACATTGACTGTATAACCCACAAAAGCCTAAAATATTTACCATCTGGCCCTTTAAATAAAATGTTTACACACTCTAGTTTTGACCATTTACACTGAATGTGATTATCAATACAGTTGTATATAAATCTACCATCCTAGCATTTGTTTTCCTTTTGTCCCATTTATACATTTTCGTCTTCCTGTAAGTTAATTATTTTTTAAAATTCGAAAATACTATGTTTCACCAGCTATGCTTCTTTGGTTTCTTTGTTTTTTTTTTTTTTGAGTATCTGGGTATTTTATTTGTTCACATTTATCCTATTTGAGGTTAACACTACATCACTGGACAGTTTAAAAAAGTCATTCTGTAAACAAAATTAAAAACAGCAGCAACAGCTAAAAATAAAGACAATGGATTCTAAAATAAAGGAATGTATTGGAAAGAATATTCTGAATATGCAAAGAAAATGTGACCATGATTATGTGTTTTTTAAATTTTATTTATTTATTTATTTATTTTTTATTGGTTTTGCCATACAATGACATGAAATCACCATGGGTTTACATATGCTCCCCCTCCAGAACCCCCCTCCCTCCTCCCTCCCGATTCCCTCCCCCTGGGAAATCTCGGTGCACCAGCCCGGAGCATCAACCCTAGGCTGGCGATTAATTTCACATATGATAATTTACATGTTTCAATGCTTCTTTATTTTTAAAGATTGCTCCAGTGTTTTTTTTATGTGTGTCTTTAACTAATCAGCATTCCTTCAGATACCGTGTGTGCTCAGTTGCTCAGTTGTGTCCAACCCTTTGTGACTCTATGGACTATAGCCTGCCAGGCTTCTCTGTCCATGGAGTTCTCCAGGCAAGAACATCGGAATGGGTTTCCATTTCCTCCACCAGAGGATTTTCCCATCCCAGGGATCAAACCAATATCTTCTCTGTTTCCTGCACTGGCAGGGAGATTGTTTACCACTGAGCCACCTGGGAAGCCCTAAGATACCATTACACTCTTTTACATATTACATAAAACCTTACAGAATACTTCCTATTTCCCTATTCACTGTGTTATTGTGGTATGCCTTTTACCACCTTGTTCAGTAGCTCAGTCATGTCTGACATTTTGTGACCCCATGGACCACAGAACTCCAGGCTTCCCTGTTCTTCACTATTTCCCAGAGCTTGCTTAAACTCATGTCCATTGAGTCAGTGATGCCACCTAATGAGTTTTACCACCTAATGAGTTACAAACCTCACATTACATTCTTATTGTTTTAACCAGTCAATTATATTTTAAAGAAATTTATTTTTTCCTTCCAGTTTTATTGAGATGTAATTGATATACAGTACTGTATACACTTAGGCTTCCTGGGTGGTGCTAGTGGTAAAGAACCCTCCTATCAATGCAGGAGATGTAAGACTCAGGTTTGATCTCTGGATTGGGAAGATCCCCTGGAGGAGGACAGGGCAAGCCAATCCAGTATTCTTGCTTGAAGAATCCCATGGACAGAGGAGCCTGGCAGGCTGCAGTCTGCAGCGTCACAAAGAGTTGGGCACACCTAAAGTGATCTAGCATGCATGTACTGCATACAATTAAGGCATATAGCATAATAAGTTGACTTACATACATCAAGAGATGATTATCACAAGTTTGGTGAGCATTCATAATCTTATATGGACACAAAATTATTTTCTTACGATAAGAACTGTTAGGATGTACTTTCTTAACAACTTTCATATGTAATATACAGCAGTGTTAATTATATTTATCATGTTGTACATTGCATCCCTAGAATAAATTTATCTTATAACTGGAAGTTTATACCTTTTGACTGCCTTCATCCACCCCACCCCCATACACACACCCACCTCTGATAACCACAAATTGATCTCTTTCTTTTCTGTCAATTTGTTCACTTGTTTTTGAAGTATAATTGACCTACAACACTATGCTTTTCCTCATTACACAACATAGTGATTCAATATTTCTATGCATTTCAAAACAATGATCACAATGAGTAGTTATGATATGCCACCACACAGAGATATTACAGTTACTGACTATATTACCCACACTGTGCATTTCATACTCATGACTCATTTGTTTTTCAACTGGAGTTTCAACTGGACCCCTTAATCTAATCTACCTCACCTATTTCTTTCCTCCCCCACTCAGTGTACCTCTGGCAACCACCTGTTTGTTCTCTGCATCTATAATGATGTTTCTGTTTTGCTATATTTGTTCATTTGTTTTGTTTTTTTAGATTCCACATATAAGTAAAGTCATACAGTATTTATCTTATTTCATCTTACATTTCATGTAGCATAATACCCTCTAGGTCCATGCATGTTGTCACAAATGGCAAGATTTCATTCATTTTTAAGGCTAATATGCATATGTATATATGTATATAGTCCTGGGTGTTCATTGGAAGGACTGATGTTGAAGCTGAAACTCCAATACTTTGGCCACCTCATGCAAAGAGTCGACTCATTGGAAAAGACCTGATGCTGGGAAGGATTGGGGGCAGGAGGAGAAGAGCAAGACAGAGGATGAGATGGCTGGATGGTATCACCGACTCGATGGACATGGGTTTGGGTGGACTCCGGGAGTTGGTGATGGACAGGGAGGCCTGGCGTGCTGTGGTTCATGGGGTCACAAAGAGTCGGACACGACTGAGAGATTGAACTGAACTAAACTGATTGCATATAACACACACATATATGTATATGTGTGTATATATATATATATATTTAGGTTGCTTCCATATCTTGGTTATTATAAATAATGCTATAATGAACATAGGGGTGCACATATCTTTTCTAATTAGCATTTTTGTTTTGTTTGGATAAATATTCGGGAGTGAATTGCTGGATTATATAGTACTTTTATTTTTAATTTTTGAAGACTCTCCATGCTATTTTTTTTGAGGACTCTCCATAACCTACGCTATGTTATGTTTACATTTCTACCAACAGCTCACAAGGTTTTCCTTTTCTCCATATCCTCGCCAATACTTGTTATTTGTTGCCTTTGATAATAGTCATTCTAACAGGTGTGAGGTGATATCTCATTGCAATTTTTATTTTCATTCCCCTGCTGATTAGTGATGTTGAGCATCTTTTCATGTTCCTCTTGACCATGTGTGTGTCTTTTTGGAAAACATGTATTCAGAGACTTCCCATTTTATTTTTAAATTTCTTTTTATTGGAATATAGTTGCTTACACTGTTGTGTTAGTTTCTGCTCTACAACAAAACAAATCACCCACAAATATACATATATCCCCTCTTTTTAGGATTTAAATCACCATGGAGCACTGAGTAGAGTTCCCTGTGCTATATAGTAGATTCTTATCTATTTTACACATAGTAGTATACACATGGGACTTCTTTGTATGAGCCATGGGACTTCCCTATAGTTCAGATAGTAAAGATTCTGCCTGCAATGCAGAAGACCTGGGTTCGATCCCTTGGTCAGAAAGATCCCCTGGAGAAGGAAATGTCTACCCACTCCAGTATTCTTGCCTGGAGATTTACATGGACAGAGAAGCCTGGTGAGCTAGAGTCCATGGGGTCTCAAAGAATCAGACATGACTGAGCGACTAATACACACATTCTAGCTCTAGTGTATACATGTGAATCCCAATCTCCCGATTCATCTCCCTTTGATATATGCATATTTGTTCTTTATATATATTTGTTCTCTAGGTCTGTATATCTATTTCTTCTTTGCAAATAAATTTCTCTATACTACTTTTCTAGATTCCACATATATGTGTTGATATACGATGTTTGCTTTCATCTTTCTGACTCACTTCACTCTTTTTGACAGTCTCTAGGTCTATCCACATCTCTGCAAATGGCACAATTTCATTCTTGTTTATGGCTGAGTTATAGCCCATTGTGTATATGCATCACATCCTCTTTATCTTCTTATCTATTAATGAGCATTTAGGCTGCATCCATATCTTGCTTATTATAAATAGCGCTACAATGAACATGGGCTTCCCTGATAGCTCAGTTGATAAAGAATCCACCTGCAGTGCAAAAGACCCTGGTTCAATTCCTGGGTCAGGAAGATCTGCTGGAGAAGGGATAGGCTACCCACTCCAGTATTCTGGCCTGGAGAATTCCATGCACTGTATAGTCCATGGGTTCGCAAAGAGTCAGACACAACTGTGGGATTTTCACTTCACTTCACTTACAATGAACATAAGGGTGCATATATCTTTTGTAATTAATTATCTTTGTTTTCTCTTTGGATAAATATTCAAGAGTAGAATTGCTGGATTATGTGGTACTTCTATTTTTAATTTTTGAGGATACTCCATAGTGGCTGTACCAATTTACATTCCCACCAACAGTGCATGAGATTTTCTTTTTCTCCACATCCTCACCAACACTTGCTATTTGTTATCTTTTTGATAGTAGTCATTCTGACAGGTGTGAGGTGATATCTCATTCTGATTTTGATTTGCATTTACCTGATGATTAGTGACGCTGAGTATCTTTTCATGAGCCTGTCAGTCATCTCTGTGTCTTCTTGGAAAAATGTCTGCTTAGAGCCTCTGCCCATTTTAAAGTAAGATTACTTGTTTTTTGCTATGACAAGTGTGCCCTCTCAGTAAAACTCTGTTAGCCTTTGCCCTGCTTCATTTTGTATTCCAAGGCCAAACTTGCCTGTTTTTCCAGGTATCTCTTGACTTCCTACTTTTTCATTCCAATCTCCTATGGTTAAAAAGACATCTGCTTCTGTTTCATTGGCTACACTAAAGCCTTTGACTGTGTAGATCACAACAAACTGAAGAAAATTCTTAAAGAGATGGGAATACCAGATCACTTTACCTGCCTCCTGAGAAAGCTGTATGCAGTTCAAGAAGCAACAGTTAGAATAAGACATGAAACAATGGACTGGTTTCAAATTGGGAAAGGAGTACATTAAGGCTGTATATTATCATCCTGCTTATTGAACTTCTATGCAGAGTACATCATGCGAAGTGCTGGATGAATCACAAGCTGGAATCAAGATTGCTGGGAGAAATATCAATAACCTCAGATATGCAGGTAATACCACTCTAATGGTAGAAAGCAAAGGAGCTTCTTGATAAAGGTGAAATAAGAAAGTAAAAAAGCTGGTTTAAAACTCAACATTAAAAAAAACTAAGACCATGGCAGCTGGTCTCATCACTTCATGTGAAAAAGATGGGGAAACAGTGGAAACAGTGAAAGACTTTATTTTCCTGGGCTCCAAAATCACTGCAGAGATTGACTGAAGTCATGAAATTAAAAGATGCTTGCTCCTTGGAAGAACAGCTATGACAAACCTAGACAGTGTATTAAAAAGCCGAGATACCACTTTGCTGACAAAGGTCTGTATAGTCAAAGCTATAGTTTTTCCAGTAGTCATGTACGGATGTGAGAGGTGGACCATAAAGAAGGCTGTGCAGAGAAGAATTGATGTTTTTGAAAATTTTTTGCTTTTATTTATTTTTAATATAAAATTATTTATTTTAATCGGAGGCTAATTACTTTACAATATTGTAGTGGTTTTGCCATACATTGACATGGATCCGCCATGGGTGTACATGAGTTCCCCATCCTGAATTCCCCTCCCACCTCCCTCCCCATCCCATCCCTCTGGGTCATCCCAGTGCACCAGCCCCGGGAACCCTGTGTCATGCATCAAACCTGGACTGGTGATCGTTTCACATATGATGATAGATTCTTGAGAGTCCCTTGGACTGCAGGAAGATCACACCAGTCAATCCTAAAGGAAACCAACCATGAATATTCATTGGAAGAACTGATGTTAAAGTTCCAATACTTTGGCCACCTGATGTGAAGAGTCAACTCATTGGAAAAGATCGCAGTGCTGGGAAAGATCGAGGCCAGGAGAAGGGGACGATAGAGGATGAGGGGACTGCATGGCATCACTGATTCAATGGGCATGAGTCTGAGCAGACTTCAGGAGGTAGTGAAGGATGTGCTGCTGTCCGTGGGATCTCAAAGAGTCAGACGTGGCTTAGCAACTGAGCAACAAGTTTGTTTTTAACATTGAGTTGTGTGAATTTGTTGTATAGTTTGGGTATTAACCCTTTAACAGATGAACCATTTGCAAATATCTTCTCCCATTTACTAGGCTACTTTTTGTTTGGTTTCCCTCACTGTAAAAAAAGCTTTTTAGTTTGAGATAGTCCCATCTGTTTGTTTTTTATTTTGTTTTTCTTCCCCGAGGTGACATATTAAAAAATGTTATTAAGACCTGTGTCAAAGAAGGTACTGCTGTTCTTGAAGTTTTATGGTTTCAGGTCTTACATTTAAGTCTTTAATCTGTTTGTAATTTAATTTTGTGCATGCTGTGAGACGGTAGACCAGTTTGATTATTTTGCATGTAACTGTCCATTTTTCCCTACACTATTTCTTGAAGAGATGTCTTTTGTCATTATATATTCTTGCCTCCTTTATCACAGATTACTTGCCCAGAAAAGTGTGAGTTCCCTTCTGAATTCTCTCAGAATAGTTTCATTAATCTGTGTGTCTATTTTTGTGCCTGTACTATATTGTTTTGATGCCTGCAGCTCTGTAGAAAAGCTTGTAAAAGGGAGCATGATACCTAAAGTTTTGTTCTTTCTCAAGAAAGTTTTGGCTCTTCAGAATCATTTATATTTCCAAACAAATTTTAGAATTATTTGTTTTATTTCTTTGAAAAACACAATTGGTATTTTGACAGAGATAACTTTTAATCTGTAGGTTGCCTTAGGTAGTATGGTCATTTTAGCAATAGTAATTCTTTTAATCCATTAACACACTATATCTTTCAAAGAAACAGCTTTTGCTTTCATGGATCTTTTCTAATTTTAAAAAGTCTCTAATTTTCTTCTTCTTTGATCTTTTTTATTTCTTTCCTTCTACTAACTTTGGGTATCATTTGTTCTTCTTTTCCTAGTTCCTTTAGGAGAAAAGTTAGATTGTTTATTTGAGATTTGTGCTTCTAAACTACCCTCTTAAAACTTCTTTTGTTGCAGCCCATAGATTTTTGGATTGTTGTATTTCTTTTTTGTTTTTTTGGTGTGTCTCCAACTATTTCTTTAATTAATCTTGGATTTCATCACATACCCACTTGTTGCTTAGTAGCATATTCTATAGCTTCTGCACATTTGTGGGATTTGCAGTTTCTTTCCCCTCAAAGTTGATTTCTATTCTCATAGTGTTGTGGTCAGAAAAGATGCTTGACGACCTCAGTTTTCTTAAATGTGTTGATATTTCATATATGTATGTAAGTCTATGGTTTAATACACCATTTAAAGCCAGTGTCTCCTTGTTGGTTTTCTGTCTGGATGACCTGTACATTGGTGCAAATGGTGTTAAAGTGCCCTACTATTATTGCATTGCTGTCAGTTTATCCCTTTATGACTGTTAACGTTTGCTTTAGGTATTCAGGTGCTCCTATGTTAAGTGCATGTATATTTACAACTGTTACATCTTCTTGTTGAATTGATCCCTTGATCATTATGTAATGTCCTTCTTTATCCCTTGTCTTTGCTTTAAAGTCTGTTTTGTCTGATATAAGTATTTCTACTCCATCTTTCTTTATTGCATGGGACAGCTTTTTCCACCCCTTCTCTTTTAGTCAGTGTGTATGTTTAGATCTGAAGTGAGTCTCCAGTAGACAGCATACATATAGATCTTGTTTTTTATATCCATTCACCCACTGTAGTCTTTTGAATGAAGCATTTAGCCACTTATATTCAAAGTAACTATTGGTAGGTATGTAACTATTATGTAACTATTGGTAGGTATTGTCCCTTCATGTATCACTTTTTTGTCATGGAGAGGGGCTTGTGGCACTCAGTGAAGCTATGAGCCATGCTGTGCAGGGCCACAAAAGACACAGATCATAATGAAGAGTTTGACAAAATGTGGTACACTGGAGAAGGAAATGGCAATCCATTCCATTGTTCTTGCCTGGAGAATCCCATGGACAGTATGAAAAGGCAAAAAGATATGACGCTGGAAGATGAACACCCCAGGTCAGAAGATGTCCAATATGCTACTGGGGAACACTGAAGGACAACTACAAACAGCTCCAGAAAGAATGAAGTGGCTGTACCAAAGTGGAACAATGTTCAGTTGTGGACGTGTCTGGTAGGGAAAGTAAGGTCTACTGATACAAAGAATAATATTGCATAGGAATTTGGAATGTTAATTCCACGAATCAAGGTAAATTGGATGTGGTCAAGCAGGAGATGGCAAGATGGAACATTTGCATATTAGGAATCAGTGAACTAAAATGGATGAAAAAGGTGAATTTAATTCAGATAGCCACTATATCTACCACTGTGGGCAAGAATCCCTTAGAAGAAATGGAGTAAACTTTATGATCAAAAAAAGAGTCCAAAATGTAGTACTTGGGTACAATTGCAAAAGTGACAGGATAATCTTGTTTCTTTTCAAGGCAAGCCATACAACATCACAGTAATCCAAATGTATGACCCAACCACTGATGCTAAAGAAACTAAAATTGACTGGTTCTGTGAAGACCTACAACACCTTCTAGAACAAACACCAAGAAAAAAAAGTCCCTTTCATCATAAGGGATTGGAATGCAAAAGTAGGAAGTCAACAGATACCCAGAATAACAGGCAAGTTTGACCTTGAAGTACAAGATGACGCAGGGCAAAGTCTAACAGAGTTTTGTTCAGAGAACAGATTATAGCAAATATCCATATCCAACAACACAAGAGACGACCTATACATGGACATGACTAGATAATCAACACTAAAGTTAGACTGATTATGCTCCTTTGCAGCCAAACATGGAAAAGCTCTATCCAGTCAGTGAAAACAAGACCTGGAGCTGACTGTGGCTCAGATCATGAACTCCTTATTGCAACTTTCAGTTTTAAATTAAAGAAAGTAGGGAAAACCACTAGGTAATTCAGGTATGGCCTAAATCCAATTCTTTATGATTACACAGTGGAGGTGATGAACTAGATTCAAGAGGTTAGATCTCATAGACAGAGTTCCTGAAGAATTACGGACAGAGGTCCATAACATTGTACAGGAGGCAGAGAACAACATCGTACCAAAGAGAAAGGGATTTCCTGAGGAGGCTTTACAAATAGCTGAGAAAGGGAAAGGTGTAGCCAACTGAATGCAGAGTTCCAGAGAATAGCAAAGAGAGATAAGAAGGCCATTTTCAATAAACAGTATAAGAAATAGAGGAAAACACTAGAATGGGAAAGACTAGAGATCTCTTCAAGAAAATTGGCAGTATCAAGGGAACATTTCATGCAAGGATGGGCATGAAAAAGGACAGAAATTGTAAGGAACTAACAGAAGCAGAAGAGATTAAGAATAGGTGGCAAGAATACATAGGAAAACGACACAGAAAAGGGCTTAATGACCCAGATAACCATGAAGGTGTGGGTACTCATTTAGAGCTGGATGTTCTGGACTGTGAGCCTAAGTGGGCCTTTGGAAGCATTATTACAAACAAAGCTAGTGGAGGTGATAGAAATCCAGCTGAGCTATTTCAAATCCTAAAAGATAATGCTGTTAAAGTGCTGCGCTCAATATGTGAGCAAATTAGGAATACTCAGCAGTGGCCACTGGACTGGAAAAGGTCAGTTTTCATTTCAGTCTCAAAGAAGGGCAATGCCAAAGAATGTTCAAACCATCATATAGTTGTGCTTATTTCACATGCTACCAAGGTTATGCTCAAAATCCTTCAAGTTAGGCTTCAATAGTACATGAACCGAGAACTTCAAGATGTACAAGGTGGATTTTGAAGAGACAGAGGAACCAGAGATCAAATTGTCAACATTTGTTGGATCATGGAGAAAGCAAGGGAATTTCAGGAAAATGTCTACTTCTGCTTCATTGACTATGCTAAAGCCTTTGACTGTGTGGATCAAAACACACTGCAGAAAACTCTTAAAGAGATGACAGTATCAGACCACCTTACCTGCCTCCTGAGAAACCTGTATGTGGACCAAGAAGCAGCAGTTAGAACCAGACATGGAACAACTGTCTGGTTCCAAACTGGGAAGGGAGTTACAAAAATGCTGTATGTTATCACCCTGCTTATTTAACTTCTATGCAGAGTAATTCATGCAAAATGCCAGGCTGGATGAATCACAAGCTGGAAACAAGATGGCCAGGAGAAATATCAACAGTGTTAGATATGCAGATGATACCACTCTAACGGCAGAAAGTTAAGAGGAACTAAAGAGCTTCTTGATGAGGGTGGAACGGGAGAGTGGAAAAACTGGCTTAAAACTCAACATTCAAAACCTAAGATCATGGCATCCAGTCCCATCGTGGGTGTGTACTCTGTCCCATCACTTCGTGGCAAACAGAAGAGCAAAGAGTGAAAGCAGTGACAGATTTTATTTTCTTGGGCTCAAAAATCACTGCAGATGGTGACTGAAGCCAGAATTAAAAGATGCTTTGCTCTTGGAAGGAAAGCTATGACAAACCTAGGCAGTGTATTAAAAAGGAGAAACATCACTTTGCTGACAAAGGTCCATATAGTAAAAGCTATGGTTTTTCCAGTAGTCATGTACAGATGTGAGAGTTGGACAATAAAGAAGGCTAAGTGAGCTAATGCTTTCAAATTGTGGTGCTGGAGAAGAGTCTTGAGAATCCCTTGGACAGCAAGGAGATCAAAGCGGTCAATCCTAAAGGAAATCAACTCTGAATATACTTTAGAAGTACTGATGCTGAAGCTCCAGTTGTTTGGCAACCTGATGCAAAGAGCCAGCTCATTGAAAAAGACCCTGATGCTGGAAAAGACTGAGGGCAAGAGGAGAAGGGGATGAGAGAGGATGAGATGGTTAGATATGATCCTGGAGCTCATACCTGCTCACTAGTAGATGAAACTGGTCTTGCAGCTTGTGCCAGCCAGCTGGTGTGTAGGAGTCAGGTCCCAGGGTCTCTGGCTGCAGGACCCCAGGGATTCCAGAGCTAGTGCCCATGCACTGGTGTGGGGGGCCAAGTCTCAGGCCTTCTAATGGATAGTGCTAGGTCCCAGGGCTTCTATTCACTCAGGCGTCTTAAGTATTCAGTCTGCCTGTGAGTAAGGCTGTGTCCCCACCTGGCTAGCTGCTTGATCTGAGGCATCCCAGTCCTGGTGGGCAGGACTAGGTTCAGACACTAATAAGCTAGAGGGAGATTACAAAATGGTATTTGCCAGCACCAATGTCCTCATGGTAGAATGAGCTCACAAAAATGACTACCCCCAGTGCCTGTGTCCCCAGGCTGAGCTCAAGTTGCCTCCTGCCTCTCCTCCTCCCTCTGCTTCCACCTGACCCAGGCCCTTTCAAATTATTGTCTCTGCCCTGCGTCCCAGAGTGTGTTAGATTTTGTATGTGCCCTTTAAGAGTGTAGTCTCTATAGATTCATTCCCACAGCTCTCTGGCTCTCCCAAAAGTTAGCCCCACTGGCTTTCAAAGCCAAACTTTCTTAGGGCTCATCTTTCCAGTGCAGGACATCTCCCAGTTTAGAGAGCCTGATGTAAGTTTCAGACTCCTCATTCCTTGGGGAGAACCTCCACATTTGTAATTATCTATTTGTGTGTCACCCACCTAGGAGAATGAGGTTTCCCTGTATCATGCCTCTGACCCTCCCACAAGCCCCACTGTTGACCCTTCTTTACATCTTTAGTTGTAGAAGATCTTTTCTGTTAGTCTTCTGGTTTTCCCCATCAATAGTTGTAGAAGGGGACGACAGAGGATGAGATGGTTGGATGCCATCACCAACTCAATGGACATGAGTTTGAGCAAGCTCTGGGAGATGGTGAAGTACAGAGAAGCCTGGCTTGCTGCAGACCATGGGGTCACAAGGGGTTGGACATGCCTGAGAGACTAAACAACAAAAACAGTTGTAATTTTGGTATGCCCATCTGCTGCTGCTGCTGCTGCTGCTGCTAAGTCGCTTCAGTCATGTCAGACTCTGTGCGACCCCATAGACGGCAGCCCACCAGGCTCTGCCATCCCTGGGGTTCTCCAGGCAAGAACACTGAAGTGGGTTGCCATTTCCTTCTCCAGTGCATGAAAGTGGAAAGTGAAAGTGAAGTTGCTCAGTCGTGTCCGACTCTTCTCAACCCCATGGATGGCAGCCTACCAGGCTCCTCCATCCATGGGATTTTCCAGGCAAGAGTACTGGAGTGGGCTGCCATTGCCTTCTCTGGCCACTCCCTCTAAGGAAATTTAAAATAAGAAAAATAATTTACGTTTATACCCTTTTCAATGGTCTTCATTCTTTCATATAGATTACAATTTCCATCTAGTATCATTTTCCTTCCACTTGAACTACTTCCTTTAACACTTCCTGTAGTTAAGTGTATAAATAATGAATTATCTCAGCTTTTGTCTAAAAAGATTTAGTTGTACTTACAATTTTAAAATAAGTATTCACTGAATTTAGAATTCTAGCTTTACACTTTGTCTTAGCACTTTAAAAATCTCATTTCATCATTTTCTGGCTTGCAAAGTCTTTGATGAGAGAGCTGTGATTATATGCTTATCTTTGTATATAACGTATCTTTCTTCACTTGATATATTTAAGATTTTCTCTTTAACATCACTTTTTATAAATTTTCTAATGGGTTTTCCTTTGTATTAATCTTGTGGAGTCTGTTAGACTGTGGGGGAGGGCTGTGGGTTTATAGTTTTCATCAAATTTTTGACATTTTTAAATTATAATATCATCAAACACTTTTCCACCTCCTCCTTTTTCCTTGAGATTCTATTAGCATATGGGTATGTTACGCTCTTGATCCCTCAATATTACCTCACACAGCACTAAGGCTCTATACCCTGTCCCCTATCTTTTTTCTCTCTCTGCTTCATTTGTAGCTTCCAATCTTCAATTTGCTAATTTTTCTTTTGCTGTTTCTAACACGCTATTAATTTTGCTCAGGAAAATTTTCATTTAGAATATTCCATTTGATAGAAATGTATTATCTGTTTATTCCATTTTATTTAAATTCTTGAACATATTAATAATATCTCCTTAAGCATCCATCATCTATTCCATCTGAATCTCTTTGTATTGAGTGTTCCCCCCACCCCCGGCATGGATCACATTTTATACTGGAGGCTGGACATTTGTCTTCCTTTAAAAAGAGCACTGCGATTTGTTGCAGTAACCTGTGAAACCCCTAGTGTCTTAGCTCATCCTCTCAAGACTAATTTTTAAGCATTTTTCTACTGAGCCTTTAATCTAGGTTTAGTCCTACTATTAATGTGTGAGTCTCCTTAGGTTCTCTGCTAAATGTTCTACATGCTTAACAAGGACTCTTCCTGTCCTGTATGATATCTTAAAACTGTTCAGTGTATCACTTCCTGATTTTTCTTTTCCCACTCTCATGAAACTTTACACATAACCATCTTAGTATTCACCAAAAACACAGAAGACCCTACCCTACATATGAAAATTTCTCAAGCTCTTTTCTAGATCAATTACTCCATCTGGGAATTCTTCTCAGTACTCAGCCACCTCAGACTCCCTTAACTCAAATCTCTGTTTCCTCTTCCTAGTGAGACTGCCATACATAGCTTGGGATACCCCTCCCTCTTCTGTAGTCCAGAAGGTACCTCCAAGCAGAAGCCAGTGCAGTCATACAGGTCTCTTTATTTGTTCCCTGCCTCCCTGGGGCCACAGTCTTGAGCTGCCTGTTGTTCAAAATCTGAAAGTGGTGCTTCATATATTTTTCTAGTTTCTAGTTGTTTAAGGTAGGAGGGTAAGCCCTATCCCTGTTAATCCATAATCACTGAAAGTGAAACAGTAGACACTCTTTTCCTTCTTGACTTGGATATTTATAGAATTATAGAGTTAAATAAGTTGCAGAAATTGTCTGCTGATTTCTTGTGATATTTACTATAAATATTACCAAAATACAGAAGTTATGACAAACATAAAAACCACTGTTAATATTTTGATGTGTTTCTTCACAACTATTTTCTATATTTGGTGATACTCATAGATATGGCTTTATAAGTTTAACTTTGTAGTATAGTGTACAAGCCTTAGTAATTAAACTAAAGAAAAATAAGTAGTATAAATCTTGGAACTGAGCTAGAAATGTTATCATTATGTACAGATAATATGATTGATTGCCTGTTTAGAAAACTCAAGAAAATAAACTAAAAATGACTGGAGATGGTATGATTTTGCAAAAAGAAGATTTCTATATGTCAATGTTAACTAATTAGAAAATATAATGGGATAAATATCATGATTATAGTAGCAACAAGTATATGTAATGACACACATATATTTGTAAAACTCAAAGTTCATTTGAATGTTTAATCAATGAGGGAGAACATTATGTTCTAATTTGGGAACATTTAGTAGTGGAAAGTTGTCTATCTCCCATGAATTAAGCTATAAATTATTTAAAATCCTCACCAAAATCCATATGGGATTTTTTTCAAGGGATTTTTTTTTTTGAAAGAGACAAAATGATTCTAAAAATCACTGAGGAAATAGTTTGAGAAGATCCAGAGGGGATTTGAAAGAGAGTTAATGATATAGGAGTTTCCCTACCAGATATTAAAATGTATAATAATAAAGTTATAATAATCACAATCATATGAAACCAGGAATACAAAACAGATTGTTGGAGCAAATAAATTGGACAAAGCCCTGAAAAAGTCCAAAAATATTCAAGAAAATATTGCAAGTTAAAAGTAGCATTTTAAGTCAGTGGAGAAAGGATGAATTTATTTAATAAACAAATTTGAACTTACTATCTAAAGTATTTTGGGACAGGGAATATGTAAGGAGTTAATGTATAATTTATGTCAGAATAAATTCAGGTAAATTAAAGGATTAAATGTAAAATATTAAGCTTAAAGGGGGTGGAAAATAGGCACTCTCATATATTTTTGGTGAAGAGCAATTTGTATAACTCTTTGGAGGACAATTTGGCAATATCCAACAATTCCTCTTCTGTTAATTCATCTGGTACTTTCTATAGATATACTGGTCCATTTACACAAATAAATATTCTCAAGCAAGAATACTAGTGACAGGATTATTTATGATAGTGTAACATAATATTAGAACAGAACTCTTCTTGGCTCAGAACACCGAAGTGAATGTGCCATACACTCTGCCCTCTCCATAAATTGGCAAAGAAATTTGGCCAAGGATCTGTTCAATGGTTCTTCAGCTACTCAGCCACATCAAGGATAAAAACAAGCTCTGAGACTACAAGGGCGCAGCATTTCAGGAGGGCATTTTTTAGAGAGAAATGTTGCCTTTTGGGGTCCTCACTGATGTTTGGAGGATCGTGGGGAAGGCTACTGTCAAGACTAGGAAGGGGGTTTTAAGGAACCTCTTGGAGAGCTTCTAGAGGCTATGCCAGCAGTGGGAGACACAGAAGGCTGATGTCTGGCCCAGGATTGGGGATGCTAATGTGGCCTGGGGCCAGGGGCTGACTTTCCCAAGAAATTCAGAAGTCAAGGAAGGCCTTCCTTATGGGGGCAACGCCCTACAATTACCACTGTGTTGGGATCATAGATTTTTAGGACAAGGGATACATGAACAATTCAAGACCAGTTATGGGCCATGTGCCAAAGAGAGGGCCAGCATGGGGTTCCCCTAGGTCTGGTTTAATAAAGCTGCCCAGATGACCAAGGTAGACAAGGATGGCAATACCTCCATATGCTCACACCAAGGAACGAGTCCCAGGGGACCATTAGGGACAGGTCAGGAAAAAAGAGGAACTTTCTAGGGGGCCTTCAATGACACCCCCAAAGCTCTCCAAGAGAAAGAGGCAGTATGAGCCATCTGCTAGGGGCAGAGAACTCAAAATCACCTCCACCAAATGATAACAACCATCTCATTCCTTTACTTTTCCTTGTTCATTTTCCCCCTACTTTCATTTTGACTCTTATGGGGAATATAGCAGCAGCTAGTGGGGCGATGATGAAGAGAAGCAGATGGACCATAACCCCTTCTCCACTGCAGGCTTCCTTTTGGAAGCTGGCCAGTGTCTGAGGGAGGGAAGAAGATATAATATTAAGTCAAGTTCAGAGGGTTGGTTTATTATGTGGGAATAGATATTATAATTTCTGAATTGAGGCCAAAAAATGAAAGCCTACAAGAACTTACTTCCAGTGTTTTCAAATATACACAGGAAATATTAATCTAAAGAAATACTTTTAAAGGGATGATGGAAGAAAAAATAAAATTTTATTTTTATTATGTCATGAGGAATGCTTGTTCAACATACCACTTACAGCAGTAAAACACTGGGAAAACTTAAAAGTCCACCAAAAAGGGCTGGATAAATACACTTATGTGTCCATATAGTAAGATATTATGCTATTGTTAAAAATAATGAGGAAGATTTTTTTTTTTGCTCTGATAAGGAATGATCTCCAAGTAAAACATTCAGTGGGGACAAAAGCAAAGAATAGAACACTTTATGGAGTGTGCTACCATAAGTAAGGAAAAAAGGCTGAGGGAACATTAAGTATATATTTGGTTCATGCTAGAATGTCTCTGGAAAGTTACCTAAGAAACTGATCACACAATTTGCTTCTGAGGAATACAAATTGGATACTGGGGGACAGGTATGAAAGAGAAATCTACTTTCTACCATGTGCATTTATAAATAAATCATGGAATTATGGAAGTACTGGAAAAGACAGGTGATTATTTATCCAAATAAAACCTGGGTAGTTTCATAGTTCAATCTCAACACAGAATAACAGTTAAATAGGACCCTTGTAGAAAATAGAACTAAAAAGAATTTAGATCTTACTCTTGGGTAAATACCAGCGGGCTGTAGTGATAGTGTGTGCCTGTGTGAAAGAAGCACATTTTTAATGAACCACAAAACATTTAAAAAATTCTCTCCCATCTCTGCCATTCTCTATGTTCTCCATATGTACAACAGCTGGTAATTACAAAATTTAGTATTTGTTCCACTCAATCAGAATTCATTTTGAAGCTGAGAATGCATGGCTCAATTCTCCCACTCCTTCTTTTCTGTGGATATACATTTTTCTTTTGCTAGAATTCTCTTTCCTAGGTAAATGTCTCCAACCCCTCTTCTACATCCTTCTGATTCTACAGCTCTTTCTATGAAGCATTTGTAAACACACACACACACACACAATCAAGAATATAAACAGACAGAAGAGTCTTTGGTATGGAGGAAAGTAAGGAAGCTATCAAATATTTAAACATTATCCCTCTGACATTTTTGTGATCTTGGCATGGGGCACACTTTCACAAATATAAGACTAAATGTAAGGGGGACAATATTATACTTAACTGTACTTCAGAACAAATTTTGAAAAAACCTTACACAGGGATTCTTTTGACCATGTATCAGGATGCTATAAAGGTATGATTAATACAATGTGTTGGTAGTTGAAGTATTGATAAGGAGACCAATATAATATAACAGCACAGAAACAGACTCACTCATATACAGAAAGTTAATATGACAAAAGGATAATAACAAACCAGTGGCAAAATGATGATTTAACAAATGGTGCTGGAATACTAGGTTATACATATGGAAAAATATATATTAGATCCCTATCTTACACCATAGTAAAAAAAAAATCTCAAAACTCCAGGTAGTTCAAATATAAAAAACAAAACTTTTTAACTTTTAGAAGAAAATGTAGGACACTAGATTTATGATCTTTGGAAAGGGAAAGCCAAAATTAAGACACACACACAGCCCAT
This sequence comes from Antilocapra americana, assembly GCA_007570785.1. Lineage (NCBI taxonomy): Eukaryota > Metazoa > Chordata > Mammalia > Artiodactyla > Antilocapridae > Antilocapra > Antilocapra americana. The sequence goes on from ML664195.1 coordinate 1,785,404, forward strand.
GCCTGAAGAGAAAGACTGATAGTAAGATGACATTAAAGTTGAAGATTTTTCTCAACACACTATACAAATTTACTAAGTCAACTATCAACTGTAAAACAATCTGCAACAGGGAAAGGAATACTACAGTTGAATTAGAAAAATAAATAGAAGAATGGGCAAAATACATGAGGATTTACAAAAAAGGAAGCTTAATGTCCAAAAAAATGTGTGCAAGGATAAACAAATTGACTCGGGATTAGGCAAATATAAAAATAAACAGCAAGATAACATTTTTACCCATAATATTAGCAAGAACAAAAAGTCTGATAATACTGTGAGCTGGAGTAGGGAAACAATATGGAGGTGAGGATACAATGGCACCACTGCTTGGGAGGGCTATTTGGCACCATCCAGGGAATCTGAAGGGTTTTTGTGGTAGCTCAGCTTGTAAAGAATCCTCCTGCAAGGCAGGAGTCCCAGGTTTAATTCCTGGGTCGGGAAGATCCCCTGGAGAAAGGATAGGCTATCCACTCCAGTATTCTTGAGCTTCCCTGGTGGTTCAGATGGTAAAGAATCTGCCCACAATGAGGGAGACCTGGGTTCGATCCCTGGGTTGGGAAGATCCCCTGGAGGAGGGCATAGCAACCCACTCCAGTATTCTTGCCTGGAGAATCCCATGGACAGAGGAGCCTGGAGGGCTACAGTCCATGGGTCAGAAAGAGTCAGACACCACTGAGGGACTAAGCGCGCACACACACACACACCACACACACACACACGGAATCTGAAATGACTTCCCTGGTGGCTCAGCAGTGAAGACTCTGCCTGCAAAGCATGAGACCTGGGTTCAATCCCTGGGTTGGGAAGATCCCCTGGAGGAGGACATGGCAACCCACTCCAGTATTGTCTGGAGAATCCCATGGACAGAGGAGCCTGGAAGGCTACGGTCCATGGGGTCACAAAGTGTTGGACAAGACTGAAGCTACAGCATGCACACATGCACATGGGGAATTTGAAAACGTGCACAACAGCTACCCAGACAGTCCACGTCTTGGCATGTACGCGGAGAAGTACATGCAAGTCCATGTCTTGCTCATGCACAGAAGAGCCACATGCAATAATATTCAATGAGATGTTGTTCTTATAATGAAAATTTAGAAGGAAAAACCCTGAGAGCCCAGCAATAAAATAAGTTGTGATGTATTTATAGAATAGAACAGTATGCCTCCATTAAAATGAATGAAGTACAGCTGTATATTTCAATACAAATATATTTCTAAAACACAATGTTGACCAAAAGCAAGTTATAGGACACCTAAATTTCAATTTTGTTCATATAAGGTTTCAAAACATTAAATGTGCAAAACAATGTCACATTTATCATTTAGGGACACACAATGTGGCATTGTTATTAAAACGTACATGACAACTGGCAAAGGATTAATCTCCAAAGTATGCAAACAGCTCATGCAGCTCAATACCAGAAAAACAACCCAATATAAAAGTGGGCAGAAGACCTAAACAGACAGTTCTCCAGAGAAGACATACAGATGGCCAATAAACACACAAAAAGATGCTCATAAATAGAGAAATGCAGATCAAAACTACAATGAGGTGTCACCTCACATTGGTTGGAATGGCCATCATCAAAAAGCCTACAGACAGTAATTGCTGGAGAGGGTGTGGCAAAAAGGAAACCCTCTTGCATTGTTGGTGGGAATGCAAATGGATACAGTCACTATGGAGAACAGTATGGAGATTCTTTAAAAAGCTAGGAATTAAACTACCATATAACCCAGCAATCTCACTAATGGGCATATACCCTGAGAAAACCATAATTGAAAAACACACATGTACCCCAATGTTCATTGCAGCACTATTTACAACAGCTAGGACATGGAAGCATCTAGATGCTCACTGAAAGATGAATGGATAAAGAAGCTGTGGGGGGTGTGTGTGTGTGTATGTGTGTGTGTGTGTGTGTATACATACATACAATGGAATATTACTCAGCCACAAAAAGGAATGTATCTGAGTTACTTCTACTGAGATATTTGAACCTAGAGGTTCAACCTGGGGTCTGCAGAAACCTGTAGAAAATGGGGCACCGAGGACTGCACCTGCCTTGTGAGAACCAAGGTCAAGTGAGGATCTCTTCCACATGAGTCATTGCTCAGTCTCTTACCATCTACATGACATTGGGTGAGTCACTTTCCTCTCTGTGCTTCAGTTTCTACATTAGACAAATGTGGAGATAATAATAGTAATACCTATTTCATAGAGTTATCGTGAGAATGCAATGGGCTTATTAATATGACACACTTAAAACAGTTCCTGGCACATACTGTGTCCAAAAATGTTAATTAACATTTGAAATGTAATTAAATAGAATTAAGTTTTAATTCTATTTTATTTAAAATAGAATTTGAACTTCTATTTTATGCTTCACTCACTTAAAAGCTATTTCTGAAAAATACACAGAGCACAATCCTGTCTCCAGCAGTCCTGCTCCCAGAGCTCAGCTGTCAGTCGAGAAGTTGAACCCTATTTGTCCATCCTGGGCCTCCCTCCTGCCACACTTTTCCCTCGTAGAAGAGGCCAGTTTAATCTGAAACACTCCAGCTGTGTTTTATTCAGTGATGGTTTGGCCTGGGGTGCTGATGGAGCCTCTGTGGGGCGGGGGGGCAGGGACCTTCCACATCCATAGCACGTGCTCCATAGGCAGGAATGTGGGGCGAGGGGGATGGCTGCCCTAGAGCCAGGGACTCCACAAGGTCTAGTCTTCAGTGCTCTCCTTGTTAAGTCTTTCCCCAGACAGCTTTCTGGAGCAGGATGAGGTATTCCAACCCCTTCATTTTACAGAAAAGAGATCTGAGGCCCAGAGAGGCAAGGCCAGCCCAAGACCACAGGACAGAGACATGACCGGAACCTAGGTCTGGGGTGCCCTGGTCAGAATGCCCTCTCCTGGAGGTCCTGGGTGCATTCCTCACAGTCTTGCACCTCAAGCAGGCACTAGCTTTCATCAACACTCCCTGAGCTTGTGCAAGAGAGGGGGTTCTCAAACACAGATGGGGCGAGGGTGGGAGGGATGGTGTTGCAGGGAGTCATTCATCAGGAAGTTAACGCCAGTCCTTGAGGCTGGTGCCAGGACAGGGCGGTGGGCCGCAGCCAGTCTCAAACCCTCAAAGCGGGTCTACAACATTCTTACATGGTCAGAGGTCAGCTGTCCTGGCTGGCCAGAAAAGTCTGACATTTGGGTACAGGGCTAAGGAAAGGGTGGTATGGGGCGCTGGGACCCCTGCCCAGGCCCAGGACCACACCTGGCTCTGCTCCTTCTGCCAGGCCTGGCTGCCTCTGCACTCTGACCCCAGCAAGGGCTTGAAAGACAGACCTGGCATCCGAACTGGAAATTCAGGGCTCATCTAGATATTCGAAACACCCAGTTCCGATCTTTCTTGGAATCCATTCTATCTTCTCTATTCCCTCCCTCTTCTTTTGCTAATCCTTCCAAGGTCTGGTCCTGATAAAGGGTGTAAGTGGTCGATTTGTCAACCATCAGAGCGTCTGAGATGCCACTGTTGCGCTTCCTTCCCTTGGAGCCAGCATTCCTCCAGCTGGTGCTGGACGCCTCTGTACTCCCGTCTAGGTTCAAACTCCATCAGACCCTCAATACAACCAAGTCCTGCTTCATCAAAGACGCCACCTTCAAATGCCTCCCTGATCTTGCCCCACTCTGAAAGCACATTGAACTCATTGCCCCATGCTGGAACCAGCTTTCAGGTATTAACTTGGCTCCCTATGTGTGCACCAGGGCAGCAGGGGCATCTCTGGGCGTGGCAGCCTCGTCTCCTCCCTCTCTTCCTTCACCCTGCTACTGAACATGAGGCTCAGAGACAAGAGGGGTGGGACCTGGGGGCTGGTTAAAAATTCAGAATCCCAGGCCCTACTCTGGACTTACTGGGCAGGGTGCCAGAGGATCCTCTAGGACAACAGGCGCCTTGGGTGATGGTCACAGCCATTTAGGCTTTAGAACCTGTGAGGGGGTCACAGGGAACCCCACTCTTTTCCTCATGCATCACATGAGACAGAAGCCTTGGCAGAATCCTTCTTCTTGGTGGGATGAGGAGAGGTTGGGGAAGGCTGTGGGAGAAGCAAAGGGAGAGGGAGCTGAAGACAGACACGTGGCCCTCAGACACATCCAAAGCCCCAGGGCCTGTGGGGTCTCCAGAGGGAATGGGTTGCCTGTGAGGCTGCTGAAGCCCAGCGAGATGGGATGGTGGATGCCTCCTGCTTTGAGGTAGCCGTTTGCTTCTCCCCTGGGAGGAGACAGAGGCTTTCAGACACCAATGGAGTTCTTTGGGTGCCTCCTGGCTGAGCAGGCTGGCCACAGAAGCAGGGATTCAGGAAGGAGAGAGAATAAAAAGGCTCTGAGTTGGGGGCAGGTCGGGGAGGAGGATGACATTGCTCCCCACCTCTGTGGAGACCTAAGGAGTCAGAAAAGAGAACATCTTCAAACGTAAAGTGGGTAAAGCGCGAAGAGCTTGGCTAATGTCAAGGAGAGACGGGCCGGCTCCCTCTGTCTTGCATGGATGAATTTTGCACTCAGGAGGCAGGGAGCGGGGAGCTTTTTCAAGCCCCTCCAAGCACAAGGCCAGAGAGGTCCTGTCCAGGAGAAAAGATGAGCTGCAGACCTGGAGTGCTTGCTGACCAGCCTGGCTGGTCCAGCTGACATGTGGTTCAGCTGGTTCATGCTGTTAAGTGATTAACGCCATGTGCCCCCAGCTGGGCTGGCAACAGGTGCCCTCTTGTTCTTCCCTGGGGCATGCTGTGGAGAAGATACGAGATGACAGGGAGGCCCAGACTCAGCCACGGGAGCCATCAGAACACAGCACCAGAGCTTGGAGGGGTATCTGCTCCAGGCCCTATGTCCACCCTTGGCCTGGTCACTGCACTTATTTATGGGGCACTTAGGATAGGAGCAGGAAGAGGCCAGGAAGGGGCTGTGTGCTGGGACAGTCAGGGAAGGCTTTCTGGAGCAGGGGACCAATAGGGCCTTGAAATACCAGCCAAGTGTGATGGATGGATAGAGGGAACTGCTTTTTCTCTCCAGATTCCTTTAAAACAAGCCTTTGAAAACCACCCTCATCTTGTCACTATGTGTTTTTTTATTATAAAGTCTAGTAGGTCTCTTTTAATGCAGCTTTTTTGTGCCTTATGCAGAAATACCCTTTATTATTTTTTAATTAATTTATTTTCTAATTGAAGGATAATTGCTTTATAGAACTTTGTTTTTTTCCATCAAACCTCAAAATGAATCAGCCATAGGTATACATACGCCCCCCCTCTGTTTAGACCCTCCCTTCCATCTCTCTCCCCATCCCACTCCTCTAGGTTGATACAGAGCCCTGTTTGAGTTTCCTGAATCATAAAACAAATTCCCATTGGCTGTCTATTTTACATATGGTAATGTAAGTTTCCATGTTACTCTTTCCATACATCTCACCCTCTCCTCCCCTCCCCCCATTTCCATAAGTCTATTCTCTATCTCTGTTTCTCCACTGTTGCCCTGTAAATAAATTCTTCAGTACCATTTTTCTAGATTCTGTATATATGCGTTAGAATACAATATTTATCTTTCTCTTTCTGACTTACTTCACTCTGTGTAACAGGTTCTAGATTCATTCACCTCATTAGAACTGAACACAAAAAACATGTTCCTTTTTATGGCTGAATAGTACTCTGTTGTGTATATGTACCACAACTTCTTTATTCAATCATCTGTCAATGGACATCTAGGTTGCTTCCATGTTCTAGCAATTTTAAATAGTGCTGCAATGAACAATGGGATACATGTGTCTCTTTCAGTTTTGATTTTCTCAGGGTATATGCCTAGGGGTGGGATAGCCGGGTCATATGGTGCTTTTATTCCTAGTATTTTAAGGAATCTCCTTACCATCTTCCGTAATGGTTGTATCAATTTACATTCTCACCAACAGTGCAAGAGCATTCCCTTTTCTCCACACCCTCTCCAGCACTTATTGTTTGTAGACTTTTTGATGATGGCTATTCTGATCAGTGTGAGGTGATATCTCATTGTAGTTTTGATTTGCATTTCTCTAATTATGAGCGAGATTGAGCATCTTTTCACATGTTTGTTAGCCATCTGTATCTCTTCTTTGGAGAAATGTCTGTTTAGGTCTTTTTCCCACTTTTTGATTGGGTTGTTTGTTTTTCTGGTATTGAGTTGTATGAGCTGCTTGTATATTTTGGAAATTAATCCTGTATCAGTTGTTTCATTTGCTATTATTTTCTCCCTTCTGAGGGTTGTCTTTTCATCTTGCTCATAGTTTCCTTTGCTGTGCAAAAGCTTTTAAGTTTAATCAGGTCCCACTTGTTTACTTTTGTTTTTATTTCCATTACAATAGGAGGTGGGTCATAGAGGCTCTTGCTTTGATTTATGTCATCGAGTGTTCTGCCTATGTTTTCCTCTAAGAGTTTTTTAGTTCCTGGTCTTACATTTAGGTCTTTAATCCATTTTGAGTTTATCTTTGTGTATGGTGTTAGGAAATGTTGTAATTTCATTCTTTTACTTGTAGCTGTCCAGTTTTCCCAGCACCACTTATTGAAGAGACTGTCTTTGCCCCATTGTATATTCTTGCCTCCTTTGTCAAAAATAAACCCATAGGTGCATGGGTTTATTTCTGGGCTTTCTATTTTGTTCCATTGGTCTGTATTTCTGTTTTTGTGCCAGTCCCATACTGTCTTGATGACTATAGCTTTGTAGTATAATCCGTGCCGGGGTCCGGCCTCGGCGGGGTCCGGGGGTCTTGAGGGATGAGTGATGTCGGTGGAAGAACTGAGCTGAGTCGATGTGTGGTGATAGAGCAGTCTCTCTTTATTGCTGTTAGTTTTGTGGGGTGATGGAGAAGTCTCTCCAAAAGGAGATGGAGAAGTCTCTCTCATTTATTGTTGGTTTACATTTTTATAGCCAAAAGACATCCCCATTACATCATTACATCACCTATGATTCTATACAATTTTTTGTTTTCTACCTTCCATAGCAACCTTATCATTGAGCTCATTCCCCAAACTATCATGAAACATTCCCCTTACAGAAGTCAGATTTTTATGTAATTAGATTTAACAATAGTATGTTTACCATTTGAATGTCTTCAGTATACTTCATTCAATCATGATAAGTACATCAACCTAAGTAGAAAGGTTACATTTCTCTTATCAGGTATAACTATATAGAAGCTAGAGGGAAGGGCTAAAGCTTGAGACTGTTTATACTAGTAACCTACTTAGTTCTTACGAACAAAGAGGAAAGAGGACAAAGAGATAGTTTAGAAAGAGCAAAGAGGACTAAGACAGTTTAGGAAGAGGAAAGAGGACTAAGAGACAGTCTAGCAGCACTGCTTAGCAATAAAACCCTATTAACCTTATAGCTACTATAATGAATTCCTATGGCTACATTATCCTAGAGCAATCAATGTCTCCAACTATGCTGGCCACAGTTATGAGAATTCCTAAGTCCCAATCCAGCCTGATTTCTTCAAGGAAGAGAGCCTCTTCCGTGGAGTGGTCAGGGGAGTGGGAGGTGGAAAGGTGACCCAAGTACGAGCCTTTCTGATGGTGGCCTTGCCATGACCCCCAGAGAACTCTTGGTAAACTCCCCAGTAATTAGTAGCAGGAGAAGTAATCTATTTAAATGTCCCTTTCATTCCTTCTTAGCCCCCGGGGAAGGTGATCCACTTTCCCGGAAGGTCTGGGGGGATTATCTCAGGACAAATTCTTTCCAACTGGGACTGACCTACTGAGATGAGCCAAAGTTCGGAGCATGGACAGAACTTCCAATAAAAATACCAGGGTGGGGCTTGCCCAGGATGCCCCGATAAAGAAAGTCAGCTTTGCAATTTCTTTCTTAGTCTCGTGACCTTGTCATCTGAACAAGGGGGCATCCTGACGGCTCCCGGCAATCTTAAGTCAGGAAGGTTGATTCCTCCAGCTCCATTCTTCTTTCTCAAGAATGCTTTCGGAGTCTTTTGTGTTTCTGTACGAATTGTGAAATTTTTGTTCTAGTTCTGTGAAAAATGTCTTTGATAATTTGATAGGGATTGCACTGAATCTGTAGATTGTGTTTAGTAGTATAGTCATTTTCACAATATTGATTCTTCCTACCCAGGAACATGGAATATCTCTCCATCTGTTTATGTCATCTTTGATTTATGTCATTAGTGTCTTATAATTTTCTGTGTACAGTTCTTTTGTCTCCTTAGGTAAGTTTATTCCTAGATATTTAATTCTTTTTGTTGCAATGGTGAATGGGATTGATTCCTTAATTTCTCTTTCTGATTTTTCATTGTTAGTATATAGAAACGCTAGTGATTTCTGTGTATTGATCTTGTACCCTGCAACTTTGCTAAATTCACTGATTAGCTCTAATAATTTTCTGATACTATCTTTAGGATTTTCTATATACAGTATCATGTCATCTGCAAACAATGAGAGCTTTACTTCTTTCCCAATCTGGATTCCTTTTATTTCTTTTTCTTCTCTGATTGCTATAGCTAGGACTTCCAGAACTATGTTGAGTAATAGTGGCAAAACTGGATACCCTTGTCTTGACTCTGGTCTTTGGGGGAATACTTTCAGTTTTTCACCATCGAGAATAACGTTTGCTATAGGCTTAGCATATATTGCCTTTACTGTGTTGAGGTAGGCTCCTTCTATACCCATTTTTTAAAGAGTTTTAATCATAAATGGGTGCTGAATTTTGTCAAAGGCTTTTTCTTCATCTATTGAGATTATCATATGGTTTTTATCTTTCAGTTTGTTAATATGGTATATCATATTGATTGATTTGCATATATTGAAGAATCCTTGCATCCCTAGAATAAACCCAACTTGATCATGGTGTATGATCAACACAACAATTTTGATGTGTTGCTGAATTCTGTTTGCTAAAATTTTGTTGAGAATTTTTGTGCCTATATTCATCAGTGATATTGGCCTGTAGCTTTCTTTTTTCGTGTTGTCTTTGGTTTTGGTATCAGGGTGATGGTGGCCTCACCTAGAATAAGTTTGGAAATGTTCCTTCCTCTGCAATTTTTTGAAAGAGTTTTAGAAGGACAGGTATTAGCTCTTCTCTAAATGTTTGATAGAATTCTCCTGTGGAGCCATCTGGTCCTGAGCTTTTGTTTTTGGGGAGATTTTTTGATCACAGTTTCAATTTAAGTGGTTGTAATTGGGTTATTCACAATCTCTATTTTTTCCTGGTTCAGTCTTGGATGATTGAACCTTTCTAAGAAGCTGTCCATTTCTTCCAGGTTATCTATTTTATTGCCATATAGTTGTTCATAATAGTCTTATAATCCTTCATGTTTCTGCACTGTCTGTTGTAACCTCTCCTTTTTCGTTTCTAATTTTGTTGATTTGATTCTTCTCTCTTTTTTTCTTGATGAGTTTAGCTAAAGGTTTGTCAATTTTGTTTATCTTCCCAAAGAACCAGCTTTTAGTTTTATTTATCTTTACTATTGTTTCTTTCATTTCTTTTTCATTTATTTCTGCTCAGATCTTTATGATTTCTTTCTAACTTGGGGGGGGGATTGTTTTCCTTTTTTCAGTTGTTTTAGGTTTAAAATTAGGTTGTCTATTGGTGTTTTTCTTGCTTCTTGAGGTAGGACTGAACTGCTATTAATTTCCCTCTTAGAACTGCTTTTGCTGCATCCCACAGGTTTTGAGTTGTCATGTTTTTATTGTCATTTGTTTCTAGAATTTTTTTATTTCCCTTTTGATTTCTTCAGTAGCCTGTTGTTTGTTTAGAAACGTGTTGTTTAATCTTCATATGTTTGTGTTTCTTACAGCTTTTTTATTGTAATTGATACCTAGTCTCACAGCATTGTGGTCAGAGAAGACACTTGACATGATTTCAATTTTCTTAAATTTACTGAGGTTTGATTTGTGACCCAACATGTGGTCTATCCTGGAGAATGTTCCATGTGCACTTGAGAAGAAGGTGTATTCTTCTGCATTTGGATGGAAAGTCCTGAAGATAGCAGTGAGATCCATCTCATCTAATGTATCATTTAAGACTTGTGTTTCCTTATTAATTTTCTGTTTTGATGATCTGTTCATTGGTGTGGGTGGGGCGTTAAATTCTCCTACTATTATTGTGTTACTGTCAATTTCTCCTTTTATATCGGTTAGTGTTTGTCTTATGTATTGAGGTGCTCCTTTGTTGGGTGCACAGATATTTACAATTGTTATGTCTTCCTCTTGGACAGATCCCTTGGTCATTATGTAGTGTCCTTCCTTATCTTTTGTAATCTTATTTTAAGGTCTATTTTGTCTGATATGAGGGTTGCTACTCCAGCTTTCTTTTGCTTCCCATTTGCATGGAATATTTTTTTCCATCCTCTCATTTTCAATCTATATGTGTCTTGAGGTCTGAAGTGGGTTTCTTGTAGACAGCATATATATGGGTCTTGTTTTTGTACCCATTCACCCAGTCTGTGTCTTTTGGTTGTGGCATTTAATCCATTTCCATATAAAGTAATTATTGATATATATATTTCTATTGCCATTTTCTTAATTGTTTGTGGTTGATTTTGTAGATCTTTTTTCTTCTCTTGTATTTCTTGACTATATAAGTCCCTTTAACATTTGTGGTAAAGTTGATTTGGTGGTATTGAATTCTCTTAAATTTGCTTGTCTGAAAAGCTTTTTATTTCTTGACCAATTTTGAGTGAGATCCTTGGGTACAGGATTGGTTGTAGATTTTTCCCTTTCAATACTTTAAATATATTCTGCCATTCCCTTCGGACCTGCAGAGTTTCTGCTGAAAGATCAGCTGTTAAGTGTATGGGGTTTCCCTTGTATGTTACCTGTTGCTTCTCCCTTGATGCTTTTAATATGCTTTCTTTGTGTTTAGTCTTTGTTAGTTTGATTAATATGTGTTTTGGCATGTTTCTCCTTGGGTTTATCCTTTATAGGACTCTTTGTACCTCTTAGACTTGATTGACTATTTTCTTTTCCATGTTGGGGAAATTTTCAACTATAATCTCTTCAAAAATTTTCTCATACCCTTTCTTTTTCTCAGACCTCAATAATTTTAATGTTGGTGTGTTTGATATTGTCCCAGAAGTCTCTGAGACTATCCTCAGTTCTTTTCATCCTTTTTACTTTATTCTGCTCTTCAGAAGTTATTTCCACCATTTTATCTTCCAGCTCACTGATTCATTCTTCTGCTTCAGATATTCTGCTATTGAATACTTCTGGAATATTTTTAATTTCAGTAATTGTGTTGTTTGTCTCTGTATGTTTACTCTTTAATTCTTCTAGGTCTTTGTTAATTGATTCTTGCATTTTCTCCATTTTGTTTTCAAGGTTTTTGATCATCTTTACTATCATTATTCTGAATTAGTTTTCAGGTAGTTTGCCTAGTTCTTCTTTATTAATTTGGACTTTTGTGTTTCTAGTTTGTTCCTTCATTTGTGTAGTACTTCTTTGCTACTATATATATATATGTATATATATATATAACTTGTATATAACTTATATAACTACTATATATATATATATATAAAACTTACTTTGTCTCCTTTTCCCAGGTTTCAAGCAAAGTTGAATTCTTTTCTTGAAGATGGTTGAATTCTATCTTGCTTTTGGTTTCTGCCCTCCTAGGGTTGGTCCAGTGGCTTGTGTAAGTTTTGTGTAGAGTGAGATTTGTGCTGAGTTGTTGTCTGTTCATTTGTTTTTCCTCTGATGGGCAAGGCTAAGTGAGGGGGCAATCCTGTCTGCTGATGACTGGGTTTGTATTTTTCTTTCGTTTGTTGTTTAGATGAGGTGTCCTGCAGAGGGTGCTACTGGTGGCTGGGTGATCCTGGGTCCTGTATGCAAGTGTTTCGTTTGTGAGTTCTCACTATTTGATACTCCCTAGGGTTAATTCTCTGGTAGTCTAGGGTCTTGGACTCCGTACTTCCATTCCAAAAGCTCAGGGCTTGATCTCTGGTTAGGAATGAATATTCCACAGTGATTTTCTTATGTCATTAAGTAAGATTAAAACAAATATCCAAAAATGAGAAACCAGAGATGAACTCCAGACAAATGGCAGTTACAAAATCAGGCAAATAATAATTAAAATAATGGAATATACACACATACTTATACACCGATGAGCAAAGTCAAAACAGTCCAACAAAAATAAAGTACATTAGATTGACCTGGAGAACAAAGGAAATCAAAAATTATATTTACCAGTTAAGAACAAGACTAAGTAAAGCACAAACTTGAAAATAAAACTAAAGCAAGGTGCCAATTGGGGAATAAAGCAATGAAAATAAGACTAACAAATATGTTGGGAGGAGAGCAGAGAAAGAAAAGAAAGAAAGAATAGATATGTAAAGTTAAATAGAGGTAGATAAAGAAGATTTATATATGTTAAAGATTAAATACAAGGGGAAAATAACAGGAGGAAAAGCAAACAAAGGAATAAATGTAAGAAAAAATAATAATAGGTTTTAAAAAATTAAATTAAAAACAAGAGAAAGGAAGACTCTACAGAACTGCAAAAGCCCAACATAGGGGCAGAAGTTTGTAACAACAATAAAAAAAATGTGACGGGGGGGGAGAAAAAAGGCTCAAAGCTTAATTAGATTTCATTCAGTTCAGTTCAGTCACTCAGTAGGGTCTGACTCGTGGTGACCCCATGGACTGCAACATGCCAGGCCTCCCTGTCCATCATAACTCCTGGACTCTACCCAAACACATGACTACTGAGTCGGTGATGCCATCCAACCATCTCATCCCCTCTCTTCCCCTTATCTTCCCGCCTTCAATCTTTCCCAGTATCAGGGTCTTTTCAAATGAGTCAGTTCTTTGCGTCAGGTGGCCAAAGTACTGGAGTTTCAGCTTCAACATCAGTCCTTCCAATGAACACCCAGGACTGATCTCCTTTAGGATGGACTGGTTGGATCTCCTTGCAGTCCAAGGGACTCTCAAGAGTCTTCTCCAACACCACACTTCAAAAGCATCAATTCTTCTGGGCTCAGCTTTGTTTATAGTCCAACTCTCACATCCATACATGACTACTGAGAAAACTGTAGCTTTGACTAGACAGACCTTTGTTGGCAAAGTAATGTCTCTGCTTTTCAATATGCTGTCTAGGTTGGTCATAACTTTCATTCCAAGGAGTAAGCGTCTTTTAACTTCATGGCTTCAATCACCATCTGCAGTGATTTTGAGCCCCGCCCCCAAATAAAATGAGACACTGTTTCCATTGTTTCCCCATCTATTTGTCATGAAATGATGGGACCAGATGCCATGATCTTAGTTTTCTGAATGTTGAGCTTTAACCCAACTTTTTCACTCTCCTCTTTCACTTTCATCAAAAGGCTCTTTAGTTCTTCTTCACTTTCTGCCATAAGGGTGGTGTCAGCTGCATATCTGAGGTTATTGATATTTCTCCTGGCAATCTTGATTCCAGTTTTTGTTTCATCCAGCCCAGCGTTTCTCATAATGTACTCTGTATATAAGCTAAATAAGCAGGGTGACAATATACAGCCTTGATGTACTCCTTTTCATATTTGGAAACTGTCTATTGTTTCAAGTCCAGTTCTAACTGTTGCTTTCTGACCTGCATACAGATTTCTCAAGAGGCAGGTCAGGTGGTCTGGTATTCCCATCTTTTTCAGAATTTTCCACAGTTTATTGTGATCCACACAGTCAACGGCTTTGGCATAGTCAATAAAGCAGAAATAGATGTTTTTTTCTGGAACTCTCCTGCTTTTTCGATGATCCAGCAGATGTTGGCAATTTGATCTCTGGTTCCTCTGCCTTTTCTAAAACCAGCTTGAACATCTGGATGTTCATGGTTCACGTATTGCTGAAGCCTGGCTTGGAGAATTTTGAGCATTACTTTCCTAACGTGTAAGGTGAGTGCAATCGTGTGATAGTTTGAGCATTCTTTGGCATTGCCTTTCTTAGAGATTGGAATGAAAACTGACCTTTTCCAGTCCTGTGGCCACTGCTGAGTTTTCCAACTTTGCTGGCATATTGAGTGCAGACTTTCACAGCATCATCTTTTAGGATCTGAAATAGCCCAACTGGAATTCCATCACCTCCACTGGCTTTGATCATAGTGATGCTTCCTAAGGCCCACTTGACTTCACATTCCAGTATGTCTGGCTCTAGGTGAGTGATCACCATCGTGATTATCTGTGTTATGATAGTGTCAATAAAATTGACAACTACAACAGAAGTGGGAAAAAGGGGGGAAAAATCCAAAAGAATCTACAGAAAAGTCAAAATATAAGGATAATAAATGTTTTTCTTGAGTCACTGCTCTGTCTTTTCCCTCCCTGGGAGTCACAGTCCACCTCACCTCTCTAGGATGCCCTCTAACTCTGTTCTGATCTCTGGACCTGCTTGTGGGCACAGCTCAGATTCTAATCTTGTCCTACTCCTGCCTGTTCTTGCCTTCAATGTCCACAGCTATTAGAACTAGTGCATTTTCTTTCTTGGGAGTGCTCAATGACCTTTTATATATTCCATAGACACAGGGTCTGCCTAGTTGATCATGTGGATTTGATCCGCAGCTTGTACAGCTGGTGGGAAGGTTTTAGATCTTCTTCCTTAGCCACATTGCCCCTTGGTTTCAATTGTGGTTTTATTTCCACCTCTGCATGTGGGTCGTCCACTGGGATTTGCTCCTGAGGCTGCCCTGGAGGACCTGAGTTTGCCCCCTGTGAGGGCCAGATGTGGAACTGGTGCAGCTGCTTAGGTCACAGGGGTTCTGGTAGCACCAGGTAATCAGGAGTTGATGGCTAGGGCAGCAGGAAATACAGTGTTCTAGAAGAGTATGGCAACCAATATTGGTCAATACGCTCCAGTATTCTTGCCTAGAGAACCCCCCTCCCTGACAGAGAAGCCTGGCAGGCCACAGCCTACAGGGTCGCAAAGAGTCGGACATGACCGAAGTGACTGCATGCATAGCGAAGACTTTTTTCACCCGTGGCAGCTCTGCCCCAGTGAGGGTTGAGAGTGAAGCTGACATAGCTACTTGGCTTGCAGGGGCCGTGGAGGCATCAAGTGTGCAGGGGCACAGACTGTCTCCACCACAGGAGTTCTGGCCCTATCAGAGTCTTTTTCTGAGCTTCTTGTAGCTGGCAATCAGAAGGCCTCTTTGGCCAGTCTCTCTGTAGCTCCACCCTTTCAGACACTTAGAGGGTGCCTGGGGTCCACAGACACTCCACATCCACCTACTCCTCCATCATCTTGATCTCTGTCACTGTGTTCTTGTTCCCTGTTGGGCTTTCTGCAGTGCCCAGAAGTCCCAGCTGTGCTTGGGTGGAGTGATGTTGGAGAAGGCTGTGCTGTTTGGCCTCAGTCTTGTGCTTGGCACCATGGACATGACGGACTAAGAAAGGACTTCTGGAGCCTCTGGGGAAGCCAAGGGGACAGGGAGGGACATTTCTGGAACAGGATATGGCTCTCTTCCCCTTTGCCCCAAGAGGGCTTCCTCCTGATAGGTGGTTGGCAGACATTCACTTTGGTGGGGCTCTCTGTTCTTGTCCTGTAGTCCTGGGCAGGGAGCATGACAATAGGGCTGCCCACCCACTGTATGCCAGGGCCTGGCCTGCCCTTGATGATGCCTGGTGTTTGTGGCCATGTAGAACTGGGCGTGAAGATGACTCTGTGGTGGAGCAGCAGGGAGGAGGCCAGGCTGAGGCAGGAGACCCCTCTCTCCCCCTACTCTACAGGGAAGTGCTGGGGCGGGGTCCCCCTGGCACAGCACACCCTCCTTCCTCCTGAGGAGATTCGTGGGGCATCAGTGGCTTGATGAGAATGTGTGGAGTATGTCTCAGAAGTTGCCAACCCTCACACAGTGGAACTGTGGCCACATCCTATCCTGAATTCAGACCCTAACCAATCCCAACTGACCCTGACTCTGTCTTCAGACTTGTGCCTGTGGCCAGGGACAGGGGCTGGCTTGGTATAACCAGTGCTCATATTACACATCCCTTCCTCCATGCTGGGCACTATTCTAAACAGGTTCTATGGATCAATCTATTTTAATTCACACAACCACTCATCAAGGCTAAGTTCTGCTCTCTGGGAGGTTCTGTCACTTCCACTGTGAGCAGGCAGTGGGGTGGGTTTGAGCTTACATGATCTGGCATCTGGGGCTGCTCCCCACCCACCGTGCTGAGGAGGAAGAGAAAGGTGGCACTTCTGCTGGCCTGGCAGGTGGTCAAGGGCCTCATATTCCTTGCCAGATGACAGCACGCTCATGCTCTTACCCCAGAGCAGACAGAAGAGGGGCAGAGCAAAGCTGGAAATGATCTGGCCCCCAATCCTGGTCTCGGTCTCACGTGACCCCACGCCCTCCCTGGAAGCACTGGTGACAGCAGCAGCTGGCGATTCATTCTAGATCCATGGGTTTCTGTGCCAACTTCCTGCTCACCCAAGCTTTGCCTTCAACACCCACCCATTCATTCATTAAGCATTACTGTGTGCTCAGCTCTGTGCTAGGAATGGGAGTGGCACGGATGGATGAAGTTTTATTTGTGCCATTACAGTCTAGTGGGGCTACGTTTGAATCACTCTAGCTAGCTAGCTATCACCTATATCTTTATATACCTGTCATTGGTGCATCTATGGGTCTAATCTATCCATCATCTAAGTAGAACGTATCATCTATGTAGCTATCTATGTATCTATGTATGTAGCATCTATATATGTATCCATATATCTATGCATATGGCAGCTACATATGTTTCTATCTATCAGACACAGTGAATGCAGCAGAGCATCTGGGAAGGGAGAGCTTCTTGGGGAAAGTTTCCTGAGAGGAAGCGGTACCTTAGCTCAGTCTTGAAGGAGGTGACGGCGTTAGCCTGGTGCAGGCCTGGGGCCATGGGCCATCCGAGGGGGTGAGGGTTTCAGGGACAGAAACTTAGGGTCAGGCAGCAGGGCAGGGGCAACTCGAGAGTCACCCTTTGAAGAACAGGGTGTGAGGGAAGTGGATGGAGACCTGCGGAGGAGCTAAGTGTGGCTCGCCACCGGGAGGGCCTCAGAAGACACCCTGGAACATACCCCCCAGGCTAAGACAACACCCTCTCCGGCGTGGTTGCAGAATCTCCCAGACTCCTGGCCAGGGCCTTCCTTAATGGCCTGCCGGCTTCTGAGAATGCTTGTCCCGGCTGAGGAGCCTGTGGTTCCTCCACTTCAGAAGTTCTGTAGGTGTTCTAAGTGGTTTTCTCGGGAAGGCTGCTCCAAGGGGGAGCTCTGAGGGTGCTGAGCATCTTGGTGAGAAGGTACTGGGCTGCTGGGTGTCTCAGGTTGCAGCCTGTTCACCACTGGCTGAGAGTTCAGACTCACAGTGGCCTGTCACTCGGCCTGCCAGAGTGAGGAGGCTATCCATGCATGGAGCAGCCAGGAGCAGTATTTTGGGGCCATTTTCAGTTTTTCTGCTCTAAGGAAGTGTCTGTTTCAGCAGAGCATGTTGTCCTTAGGAGCAGAGGGGGACAGAATCAACCAGCCGTTTGTACTGCATTCGCTACCCTCAAGGGGGGGGTCCAAAGGTTTAGAATCAGTGTCTTTGTGAATGGATAAAGAAGACGTGGTATATGGGAATTCCCTGGCAGTCCATTGGTTAGGCTCTGCGATCTCACTGCCAAGAGCCCAGGTTCAATCCCTAGTCCAGGAGCTCAGATTCCTCAAGATTCATATATGACATGGTCATAAGGAAAAAAAAAATGTGAAATACTACTTAGCCCCCCAAAAGAATGAAATGTTATGAAATGTTATTTGCAGCAGCATGGATGCACTTAGAAATTATCATACTAAGTGAAGTCAAAAAGAGGAAGATAAATACTATATATCACATCAGTTCAGTTCAGTTCAGTCACTGAGTCGTGTCTGACTCTTTGCAACCTCATGAACTGCAGCACTCCAGGCTTCCCTGTCCATCACTAACTCCCAGAGTTTACTCAAACGCATGTCCTTTGAGTCAGTGATGCCATCCAACCATCTCATCCTCTGTCGTCCCCTTCTCCTCTTGCCCTCAATCTTTCCCAGCATCAGGGTCTTTTCAAATGAGTCAGCTCTTCGCATCAGGTGGCCAAATATTGGAGTTTCAGTTTCAACATAAGTCCTTTGAATGAATATTCAGAACTGCTTTCCTTTACAATGGACTGGTTGGATCTCCTTGCAGTCCAAGGGACTCTCAAGAGTCTTCTCCAACACCACAGTTCAAAAGCATCAGTTCTTTGGTGCTCAGCTATCTTTATAATCCACCTCTCACATCCATACATGACCACTGGAAAAATCATAGCCTTGACTAGACAGATCTTTGTTGGCAAAGTAATGCCTCTGCTTTTTAATATGCTGTCTAGGTTTCCTTCCAAGGAGTGAGCATCTTTTAATTTCATGGCTGCAGTCACCATCTGCAGTGATTTTGGAGCCCAGAAAAATAAAGTAAGCCACTGTATCCACTGTTTCCCCATCTATTTGCCATGAAGTGATGGGACCAGATGCCATGATCTTAGTTTTCTGAGTGTTGAGTTTTAAACCAACTTTTTCACTCTCCTTTCACTTTAATCAAAAGGCTCTTTAGTTCTTCTTCACTTTCTGCCATAAGGATGGTGTCATCTGCATATCTGAGGTTATTGATATTTCTCCTGGCAATCTTGATTCCGGCTTTTGTTTCATCCAGCCCAGCGTTTCTCATGATGTTCTCTGCATATAAGTTAAATAAGCAGGGTGACAATATACAGCCTTGACGTACTCCTTTTCCTGTTTGGAACCGGTCTGTTGTTCCATGTTCAGTTCTAACTGTTGCTTCCTGACCTGCATACAGATTTCTCAAGAGGCAGGTCAGATGGCCTGGTATTCCCATCTCTTTCAGAATTTTCCACAGTTTGTTGTGATCCACAGTCAAAGGCTTTGGCATAGTCAATAAAGCAGAAATAGATGTTTTTTTCTAAAACTCTCCTGCTTTTTCGATGATCCAGCAGATGTTGGCAATTTGATCTCTGGTTCCTCTGCCTTTTCTAAAACCAGCTTGAACATCTGGAAGTTCACGGTTCATGTACTGTTGAAGCCTGGCTTGGAGAATTTTGAGCATTACTTTACTAGCGTGTAAGGTGAGTGCAATTGTGCAGTAGTTTGAGCATTCTTTGGCATTGCCTTTCTTAGAGATTGGAATGAAAACTGACCTTTTCCAGTCCTGTGGCCCCTGCTGAGTTTTCCAAATTTGCTGGCATATTGAGTGCAGCACTTTCACAGCATCACCTTTTAGGATTTGAAATAGCTCAACTGGAATTCCATCACCTCCACTCACTTTGTTCATAGTGATGCTTCCTAAGGCCCACTTGACTTCACATTCCAGGATGTCTGGCTCTAGGTGAGTGATCACACCATCGTGATTATGGTTGTGAAAATCTTTTTTGTACAATTCTTCTATGTATTCTTCCCACCTCTTCTTAATATCTTCTGCTTCTGTTAGGTCCAAACCTAAAAAATGATACCAATGAACTTAATTACAAAACCAAAACAGACTCACAGACATAGAAAACAAACTTACGGTTACTGAAGGGGAAAGAGGATGGGTGATGGATAAATTGGGAGTTTAAGATTAGCAAATACATACTACTATGTATAAAATAGATAAACAACAAGGTCCTACTGTACAGCACAGGGAACTGTATTCAATATCCTGTAATATACCATATTGAAAAAGAAAAAAAAATCAGTATCTTCATAAAAGTCAATATTTTTAGCAGGAGATTCTGTTGAAATTTCCTTGAATCTGCAGAGAAGAAGGCATCTGAGAAGAGGGATAAGGAGGAGAGAAGAGGGAGAGAAACAAAGGAGGGGCAGGGCCTTCGTGGGTACCAGACTGTCTTATTTTTGTAGGTCCCACCCGAGAGTGTATAAAAGAATTAAAATGCACCCGCATCCCACATTAAATAGAATTATTTTGCTATAAACTACTTGGAAAGAATTTTTATAATTTTGCTTTTGAAATTATTTGGCTGAAGTTACTCATTTAGTTTACGATCAGCTCCGACTTCCCAGCCCTCCTCACGCATACTCAGGAATCTGTACAAGGCGAGGGAATCGAAGGTACAAATTGTTTTCAAATGGAGGGAGAGTTTCATGATACATAATTGGACAATTAATGATGTTTGAATGTATTCATTAAAAATTTACTATTTCCAATTTTGCTCTTTTGTATTTTGGAGCAACCTCGTTTTTCCCAGCTCACAACAGTTTGATGGGTAGAGTTTATGGGTCCCAAATACTTGACTTTGTAGGGTTTGCTTTGCCATGAAATGCTTACGGTAAAGCCACGCAGGGAAGGAGGGGTGGGGAGGGGAGACTGAGCTTCCTAGAGGGAGGGGCTGGGGTAGGTTCTTCTGGCGTGTCCTTCTTCCAGCTGCCCTGCCTGCTAGGCCAGAGCTCTGCCACTGGACCAAGGGCTCGGGCTGGGGGAAAAGGCCCCAGTCTGGAGTCTGGGAGAGGTGCCTCTGGAAACCCTCAGTCAGCCTGGGTCAACCTGTCACACCCAATTGCAGACCTGGGATTATGAGAACCTCATCCCAGGCAGGGGGAACTTCTGAGGTCTCCTGGGGTCGGGCTGTGGGGCACCTGTACTTTGTAACTTGGATTCCTGGTAACTAGCCCTGGGGGGACAGAAGAGGAGAACAGAAAGTCACTTGATGGCCTCCTGCTTTCAGTCACGACAGAGGTTTTATGATCTGAGAGGTGAACTGGGGAGCAGGCACAGACGATTTAATCTTCATCCTAACATACTGAACGAAAACGCAGACAAAAGGGTTTGCGTTTAAAAAAAAATTTGTTTTAACAAAAAAGAAATAAAACTCCCAGCTCACTTCAGGTAATGGTGCTGGAGTTTTGCAGCCTTCCAGGTGGACGTGGGACTGTCCCTGGCTCCAGGCAGCTGCCTAGGGGAGGGAGACCTTGCAGTTCAGCTGTGACCTGGCCAGAAACAGACACTTAGGGGGTCCTATCCCCGAGGCCCATAAGGCGGGCTCAGAAGCCCTGCTGTGGTCTGTGGGGTGCAGGCTGCCGTCCCTGACTTCCACTCACTGCAGGACAGCGTGTCTCCCTCCCCGGGCAGAATGCAACTGAGGGAAATCACATTAGCAAATGAGGTGTTGTGATTGAGGGGGTCTCTTCTGAACATCAGGATGATGAATGGGCTGCAGGAATAGGCCTGACCACAGGATGGGAGCCGTGCGGGGACCACACCCAGCAAGCCTGGCGCGCATGGACTCTGTGCTAACATAGGGCCGGGACACAGGGCCTGTTGAATGAATGGTCCGTTGATGAAAACTTCGATACGGTCAACGCTGTTTGGGGGCACCGAGTGGAGGGCTGGACGTTGTCAACTGTTTTCTGAGGCACTAGAATCCGATGGATGAGTGACTCGCTGATCTCATAGTCCCTCAGATTGCTCTGAAGGGCTCTTCCACAGGCATCCTTCCTCGACTGCCTCCCACACTGGCTGTGGGCTTGGTCAAGGTGATGCTACATGACGTCATAAACTAACCCCTAAATTTCAGCGGCCTCAGGGTGCCTTGTGGCTTCAGGGTAGTTTGTGGCTCACTTACGTGACAGTCCAACAGGGGTGTTCTTGGCAGGCCTGTGATTTTCCTCCAGGTGGTGACTCAGGGACTCAGCTTTTTTCATCTGTGGCCTCATCATGCCTCAGGGCCTTGAGGCCTCTCCATAAGCACAGCGAATGAGCGGGATGTGGAGAACTCACACATGCCTTTCGAAACCTGGGAAGTGATCATTAGCTGGGAAGTGATCATTTGTCTACCGTTGGTGAGAATTAGTCACACAGCAGATAGTACGTCTGGATGAAAAGAGGGCTGGGGCCCATCCTTACTGGGCAGTTGATAGCCAGAAAAGAAAAAAAAAACTTCTGTTCTAAAAAGAGGGACAATGGAGAATAAGCCATTTCACTATTCACTCCCCAGAGGCCTTCATCTTCACCATCCTCCTCCATCCTCCAAATAGCTAACACACACGCACACACTCATGTGCACACACACACATACACACATTACGTTCTGGTCACTGCTCTCTGTGCTTTGCATATTTTAAATCATGTAACTCTCACAATGACCCTATGAGCAATTACTACTATGTTTCATCAATTCTGAAATGCATAATTTCTTTTCACACACTAGCTTCTCTGAAATCAGAACATAGTCAATGGCATCTTTTGATCACTGTCATTTAGGCAGCAGTCATGGTGGCTGTGTGTGGAAAACCTTCCCCTGACACTGACACTTTCTAAAAAGATCCAGAGAGTTCTAGCATCTACAGATTTGGAAACTGGTGCCCAGAGAGGTTTAGTAACTTGCCCAAAATACACAGTCAATGAGTGGCTTCCAATGGATTGAAAGACTTGTTCTGGGGAACCAGCCACGTTTAACAACTGTCCTCTCCCAGATCTATCCTTAGAAGAAGCATTTCTCCACATCCAAGATCAGGGTCCCCCAAATTTATAAAAGACTGATCCTTGCCAGAGTGATGGGACTACAAGGACGTCTGCTGAAGCCAGGATGCTTGCTCCATTCTTGCCTGGCTAATAATTTAATCTCTCAAAAAGAAACAAACAGAACTGGCAGGATACACCAAATTCTGATCAACTAAGAGGCATGCAATCATGAAATGAAAGTGATAGAAGCCTGGGAAGAAAAGGACTTTATCATCTTAGCATTGACAATGTTACAGGAAGGGAGTGGTGAGCAAAACCTTATAACCTACCAGTTATGTTGGGTGGACCTTGAGAAAGTAGATAGTTTCCAAATAGAGAAAATAGAGTGGCCCTGAAAAGATGACTCAAAAGATCAATGTGGCCCCTTGGAAAACTCAAAATAGAAAAGAAAAGCAAAGATTGTGACTGACAGCAACAAACAGGGGAAAAGATGGTGGGAGAAGGGGCAGTTCAGCATATTGACAGAACAAAACCAGACAACACACCCCTCACTCAGATCAGATGCTAGAGTGTATGTCAGGAACACCCCAGCCAGAAAGCGTCAAAGCTGAAAAGGACATTTGATGAGAGAGATGACTGAACGTTTGCCTTCTAAAATCATTCTGGCCTTCCTTGGACAGTCACCATCCCTGGGAACTGTCTGAACGTGGGGGTAGCAACCTGATGCCTGGAGAGGTGGGAGGTACATGGGCCCAGGTGAGCTGACTTTCAGTTCTGGGAAAAATTGCTGCTGAAACCCCATGATAAGAGGAGAGCTGAAGATGAGAGACGGATGGAGATTCTTGTGATCTTTCAGATGGAACTTGAAAGGTAGAGACGGTGAAGCAAGTCCCACAAAAGACAGGAGCAGGTTGTGATTATAAATGGTTGACGGAGCTGGTCGGACCCGCCCTGGGCAGCCCCCTGGGCTCTCTTGAGTCTCACCCATCTCTGTCCCCAGGCCAGCTGCGGGGTTGGTGCTGCCCTGCCTGCCACACTCACATGGGCACCACCTGGTGTCCTAACCCTAGCCTCCCACACCCCACAGAGTGCTCTGAGGCACACTTGCTGCAGCAGGAGCACCCCCAGGCCCCTTCTGGGCGCCCTTCCATGTGGAACCAGGAGTGCAGGAATGTGAATTCCCAGGGTGAAGCTGGAGCTGATGGGTGTTCCCACTTCCCCTGACAGGCAAACAGCCCTGAAGTACATTTCGTACAGCTCCTGGGGAAGCCCTGTGGAGCCCAGAGACAGGCAGTGGTGGAGGCCAGCTCCGTTTTGCCCACTGCATTCCCTGTCCCACCCTCCTGCTCTCTTGGCAGTCCTCAATAAGATGCCTTCAGTTAACCTTTGTCTCAGAAACTATTTTCTGCAGAGTGATGGAAAATTTGGAAAACAGAGAGCCTAAGGCTTCCCTGGTGGCTCAGTTGGTAAAGAATCCGGAAGCAATTCAGGAGACCAGAATTCGATCTCTGGGTCGGGAAGATCCCCTGGAGAAGGAAATGGCAACCCACTCCAGTATTCCTGTCTGGGAAATCCCATGGACAGAGGAGCCTGGCGGGCTACAGTCCATGGGATTGCGAAGAGTCACACATGACTGAGCGACTAACCAAACAAACAAGTCACCCATTCCTATCTCCCTGACTCAACTTCTACAATATTGAGAAATTCCTCACGTGCACACATTGTTTTACATATTTACTCTCATGACCCCATGGACTGTAGCCCACCAGCTTCCTCTGTCCATGGATTCTCCAAGCAAGAATACTAGAGTGGGTTGTCATTTCCTTCTAGAGGAGATCTTCCTGACCCTGGGATTGAACCCAGGTCTCCCACATTGCAGGCAGACTCTTTACCAACTAACTGAGCCACCAGGGAAGATGCTTATTTTAATGAGTGTCACATAATTTTGTAGATTTCTTTTCTGAGTTCACATTATACCTACGCTTTCCCCCTGTGTTACCACATATGTTTAAAAAAATATATTATGGCTTTAATGGTGCCAATGCTTCTCCATGGAGAGGATGTATCACAATCGACTTTGCCATTTCCCTAACTCTTGGGCTCTTAGGTCACAGCTGTTAGCATTATGGTGGGGTTATCAGGTCTAAGAATTTGAACGACTTCATGGTTCTCAATACATAACAATAAAATAAATGACTTTGACAGCCTATAAGAGAAACTGAAGATGCCTAGGAACTAGCATCACTTTGAGATGAGCGAAGGAAACCTGGCAAACTCCATTCTCTCTTCTGGCATAGGTACCAGAGGCAAGGGGATTCTGTATGTGTCACTGTTTCAGCTTGCACATACTCTGGTCATACTTTGTGGACAAAATGGATGAGAATACAGATAGGATCAGAGATGGCAAATTTATCATTCATCAGTTCTATTGATTAAAAGTTGATGTTCATAAGCTGGGAGATCTTTGGTAGCCTGATTTGCTCAGCATTTTTGTCATTGAATGTGGATGAAGAAGCAGATTGCTCTTGTGTCCCAACTAGAGGGATGAACAATAAGTTGAGTTAAAAGACAAGACTGGAATAGATCTTGAGAAGGTAGAAGAATGGACTATCGCTCAGCAGGATGAAATGTTACATAAGACATTTAGTTTAAAAAAAATCAACTGCATATGGACAGGATGGGGAAGCCCTGCCTTACTTAATAGCTGTTCATGTGAAACAGACCCAGAGACTACAGTTGACCTCAAGCTCAATATGAATCATCTGTGCTGTGTGCCTGCCAAGGAGACTAATATAATGTTGGGCCACGTTAAGAGAAGTATAATATTAAGATCAGGGGAGGAGGCGTTCCCCCCAGGCTCTGATTAATCAGACCACACTGGGAACATTGAGTCAAGTTCTCTAAGGCAGTTTTTTAGTGAAATATGGACAAACTCATTTCTTCATAAAGCGTTTATTGAATGCCTACTACATGCCCAACATTGTGCTAGCTGCAAGGACACACAGATAAATGAGACAAGTTCCTGGCACACACAGGGGTCGCAGCCTAGGGATATCAATAGCGTTCAGATTTCACATAACATTTAATAATTTAGAAAGCAAAAATATATTCTGTCAGCTGTGCTTAGGATCCTTTAAATGTTCTCAGGAAACACATGGACATCACACACACACTCAAACACACACACTGTGTGTCTTCATTGATACTTTGGTGATTTTCATTTGAGGTGGAAAGTTAATACAGATTTCCTCTCCTCCACCTGCCCTTGAAATTAAAAGATGCTTGTTCCTTGAAAGAAGGACTGTGACAAACCTAGATAGCCATATTAAAAAGCAGAGACATCACCTTGCTGACAAAAGTTGGTATAGTCAAAACTGTGGTTTTTCCCATAGTCATGTACGGATGTCAGAGTTGGACCATAAAGAAGGCTGGGCACCAAGAACTAATGTTCTTGAACTGTGGTGCTGGAGAAGACTCTTGAGAGTCCCTTGGACTGCAAGGAGATCAAACTGGTCAATCCTAAAGGAAATCAACCCTGAATATTCACAGGAAGGACTGATCTGAAGCTGAAGCTCCAATACTTTGGCCATCTGAGGTGAAGAGCTGACTCATTGGAAAAGACCTTGATGCTGGGAAAGACTGAGGGCAGGAGGAGAAGGGCACAACAGAGGATGAGATGATTAGATAGCATCACCAACTCAATGGACATGAATTTGAGCAAACTCTGGGAGCTAATTAAGGGCAGGGAAACCTGGCATGCTGTAGTCCATGGGGTTGCAAAGAGTAGGACCCGACTTAGTGACTGAAGAACAACACCTGCCCTCCCAAGCCCATCTAATGTGATTTTGCTCCTCAGTTCTCTTCACCCAGCCCTGTTGGGTCCAACTATCAGGTTGCGGATTCTCCTCACCCTGGATTTGAGCAGGAGCACCCTTAGGGTTCCAGTATGAGTTTGTTAGGTAGGGGTGCTAAATTGGCTTCCAGAGTCAATCCTTTGAGAATGCCTTCCTGTATTATAGAAGCCAGAAAGCTAAAAACTACATTTCCTAGACTCCCCTAAAGCTATGATTCTGGATACAAATTAGGTTTTGCCAACTGGATGCAGCTTTTGGAAGGTGGAATTGCGATAAAGGCCATTTTCCTATGACGTCAGCTCCTGCTTTGGGCAAGTGTGATCAGG
The DNA here is from genome assembly GCA_007570785.1 of Antilocapra americana. Lineage (NCBI taxonomy): Eukaryota > Metazoa > Chordata > Mammalia > Artiodactyla > Antilocapridae > Antilocapra > Antilocapra americana. The sequence continues at coordinate 1,812,043 of ML664195.1, forward strand.
ACTGTATGTCCTGATGTCCAGGGTCACCAGGAAGAGTGACCTTCACTCTGGACACCACATGCAGGTCGGGAAGCAACAGTTAGAACTGGACATGGAACTACAGACTGGGTCCCAATCGGGAAAAGAGGACGTCAAGGCTGTATATTGTCACCCTGCTTATTTAACTTATATGCAGAGTACCTCATGAGAAATGCTGAGATGGATGAAGCAAAAGCTGGAATCAAAATTTCCAGGAGAAATATCAATGACCTCAGATATGTAGATGACACCACCTTTATCACAGAAAGTGAAGAACTAAAGAGCCTCTTGATGGAAGTGAAAGAGGAGAGTGAAAAAGTTGTTTAGAAACTCAACACTCAGAAAACTAAGATCATGGCATCAGGTCCCATCACTTCATGGCAAATAAATAGAGAAACAGTGGAAACAGTGACAGACTTTATTTTTTTGGGCTCCAAAATCACTGCAGATGGTGACTGCAGCCATGAAATTAAAGATGCTTGCTCCTTGAAAGAAAATTTATGACAAACCTAGACAGCATGTTGAAAAGCAGAGAGAGACATTACTTTGCTAACTAAGGTCTGTCTAGTCAAAGCTTTGGTTTTTCCAGTAGTCTTGTATGGATGTGAGAGTTGGACCATAAAGAAAGCTGAGCGCAGAAGAATTGATGCTTTTGGACTGTGGTGTTGGAGAAGACTCTTGAGAGTCCCTTGGACTGCAAGGAAATACAACCAGTCCATCCTAAAGGAAATCAGTCCTGAATATTCATTGGAAGGACTGATGCTGAAGCTGAAACTCCAATGCTTTGGCCACCTGATGCAAAGATCTGACTCATTGAAAAAGACCCTGATGTTGGGAAAGATTGAAGGTGGGAGGAGAAGGGGATGACAGAGGATGAGATGGTTGGATGGCATCATCAACCAACGCAGTGGACATGAGTTTGAGTAAACTCCATGAGTTGATGATGGACAGGGAGGCCTGGTGTGCTGCAGTCCATGGGGTCACAAAGGGTCGGACACGACTGAGCAACTGAACTGAACTGAACTGAACTGGTCACCACGTCACAGGAATGACTGGGGAGCTGACCACTGCTTTCACCACTTTGGGACCCAGGCTGGTAAAGCCACTAGAATGTGGAGAATGTGGGTCACTGTGGCAAGAGAAACAAAGAATACAGAAAATTACACCACGGCACTTAAAGCTTCCACTAGGAGATAACACATAAATCACAGAGTCACATGATCACTTAATTCTGGGGGCAGAGAAAGCTCATCCTACCATGTGACTGGGGGAGAAGTGGAGCCGTTTGGTGAAACCTGAATGACCAGCACACTAATCATCAGCCTCCAGAATACTGCAGGGCAGTTGTGGGGCGGCCGGGGCACTTCCTTGGTCCCAATTGCTCAGCAGCCTCCAGCTTCCTGGCCGCCCTGGTCTTGGCAGACTACAAGCCCCCTGGCCACATCCAGAAAGAATTTCTCAGAAAGTCAGCCTTGATCCTGCTCCCCTGGCAGGATCAGGTAGTCAGGTGATTAGGTAATCACCTGATTACTTGTGCTCGATCCCTTCTGCTTAGTGTCGCTTTGATATCATCTATTTCCTACTGATCCCTGATGGACCCAAACTGCCCGTGTGCTCTGCCCTGGCCTCTGAGACCGCCACCCTCAGCACCACCCTCCTTTAATCCTGAGCACAGTCCTTCGAGGTTGCTGGGGAGGCCTCATCAACTCCTTGTTTACTGAGAGAAAAAGCAAGACCCATTAAATTTGAATAACTCATCCAAGGTCGTAAAACCAGACAGTGGCAGAGCTGGGTCGCAAACCCAGCTACTTGCAGTTTTGCTCCCTCCACTGAACCATGTCTAAACCACATTGTGCAGAGAAGCACGCCACAAAGAGAGGATCCTAGAGGGCTGGACACAAGGTCTCACAAGGAAGACTAAAGGCAGTTTAGGGAGAGCGGTAGCCAAAAGAGTTGACCTAAAATACTATTAATGCACTTATGTGAAATCTAGAAAAATGGTGCAGATGAACCCATTTCCAAGGCAGGAATAGAGACCCAGATGTACAGAACAGAAGTGTGGACACAGCAGGGGAAGAGGAGGGAGCAACAGGTTGGGAGATTGGGATTGACATATATATACTACCATTTGTAAAATAGACAGCTAGTGGGAAGCTGCTATAAAGCACAGGGAACTCTGCTCAGTGCTCTGTGATGACCTGGGGCAAGGGGATAGAGGTGGGACAGATATATGCATATGGCTTATTTACTTCATTGTACAGCAGAAACTAACAAAACACTGTAAAGCAATTATATTACTCTAATTTAAAAAAAATTAATTTAATTTAAAATTTTAAATTTAATTAAAAAAAAAACACTGTAAGGGTACAGAAGCAGACTGCATTTTCAAAAACATGGTCACAGCAATATTTCCAGTCCCACATGCTCCTCCCTAAAATTAGAGAGACACCCAGCAGACTGAAATGAGAGTTGAGGAGAACCAGCAGGCCATAGTCACCATGATCCTGGTAGAGGCAACCTGCCAAAGAGACTTGGGAAAGAAAGTTGAGGTGATTACTAGAACTTCTGGCAAAAGAAACCGTCATTTGCTGAGATGAAAAACTTTAGAGGAAGAGTGATTTGGGAAGGAGTTGATGAGCTTATTAATAGATTTGTTGATTTTGAGGTGTTACAATGATTTCAGCTACAAGGAACAGAATACCTAACCAGAAGTGATTTAGAATAAAGATGTGTGTTTACTCGTGTAGCGATAAGCCCAGAGATCCCAGGATTAGCTCATTGGTCCAATAAAATAATCAATGATGCAACATACTTTGCACATTGAAGTTGTTCCCTCGCGGTCACAAAGGCTGCTGAAAGTCTAGACACTGCCTCTGGACGCAAACTTCTGGCCAGAGAAGAGCAGAGTTTCCATTCATGAGCCTGTTTTAGTAGAGATGAGAATTTTTCCTATGTCCTTTGATCAGGATGAAGTCATATGTCCCAGTCTTAGCTGCAAGGGAGGCTGGAGAACAACCTCTCTGTCTGATCTGGTGAAATTCAGGAAGCAGAAAAATGGAAGCTCTGAGTCTGGAGGTTCTTGGGAGAAGAGTTCAACCCCAGACACATGAAGAGACCTGGAGCCCAGATGCAAAGAACTGTGCTTCCCCAGGGAGCTGGGACATCAGAGAAATAGCTACAGTGTTTGGTCCAGGGAGAAAGCTGAGACTGAACCAGGCAGACGGGTGTGAGAGAGTTGCCCTCTTGCTGAGGACAAGCTGACTTGAGGCAGGGGGCAGATTTCTCATTCCCCTGAGGCCTCTCTGTGCATAGCCAATGCCCATGGTGGGGAAATCTGCAGACCAGGCAGTGGCAGGGAAGGGAGTAGAGGACACAGAGAAGGAAAGAGCTTTCACATCATGCTGTGGAAGCGATCCCAGGGGGTGGTTACCTGGAGAAGCAGCCTCTGAGGAAGTAGGACTTTTAAGTGGACTTGGGCGAGATGGGTTCATATCATGGGTTCTTCTAGGCTCACCTGAGGCTGAGCCCTAAGCTCAAAGCAGCTGAAGGAGCTCAGTCTTGTTGGAGCCTATTGCAGAACCCAGGGACCCTGTAGAACATTCCTGCTGAGCGCACTGTGCGGGAGCTCGGGAACTGGGTAGGATCCAGCACTGATGACTGAAGCCCAGCTTGGATCGTGGTGTCTGTGTGGAGGCAGTGGTGCTCACCAGCATTCCACTCGCCCCACAACTGCTCTCACCCCCTTGAAGGGAAGAAGGACCCTGGGGCTACTTCTGAACAATGAACCATCTCATCCTCCACCTTGTGAATGTCTGCCAATGAGATGACAGAGCCCCAGCTCAAAGCAACCTGTAACAAGAGTGGATGATAGTTACTCTGAAGGGTCCAGCTGCAGTTTGAGTGACAGAATAATAAATCTGCTTATAGTAAAATTTGGGGCTATTTGTCACTGCAGCATAACATCACATATTTTTACCAGTACACAGTATGCGCTTGATACCCACCCATTTAAATTATAGCTACTGAATGGTTATTTCACACTGGGCCAGTCCTTTTCACTCTAGGCATCCATGTCCCATCTAAAAACTGGGAGTGTTTACACTTGCTTTATTTATAGGATTGTTGCAAGGACTGAATACGGCAGCACTTGGCTTGGTATGAGACACAGACAAATCTTGTTCATGTCACTTCCATTTCCATGAATAAGACATAAAGAGGTAGGCAGTAAGGACCCTGACATGGAGGGTGTCCAGTTTCATTCGTGGCACAAAGTGAGCTGGGTTCTGTGACGTCCCTGAGGGTGGGAAATGACATTCCCTAAGGACTGGCTGAAAGTATGGCTGGAGTGTCCCAGTTTTTTGGCTGGTGGGTCTTAAAAGTGGAGAGGAGATAAGGTCTGCCCTTCCCGATTTGGCAGGGCTTCCCAAGCCTCTTCTTCCTCATCCCCAAAATGGGTGTAACTTAGGAAGTCTTCCTAAGCGGTGCCCACTTTGCTCCTTTGCCCTCTCATCCTCCGAGTTTCCTCCAGGAGGGAAGTCAGTGGTTCATGACTGTCCCAGCTGCCCATGTCATTCTGGAAATCCATCTCAAGAGGTGAGGGAGAGTTCCAGGAGAACTCTGCCAGCTCTGGGTCCTCTTTCTTGCTTGGACTCTAGAAATCTTGGTTCTGAGGTTGCTGCTCTTTCCATGTGTCTGGCTGTGGGCATGGAGACTTTGGAGCGGCAAGTGATAGCTTAATCAGTCCCTGGGGGGAGACGGGGGCTGAGGGCGTGGGCTGTGAGCTGGGTGGAGGGAAGGGGTCCCGAGGCTAGGCTGAGGAGGGAGAGGCTGCCGCAGAGAGCCAAGGTCAGGCCCATAGCCCACCTCCAGGTGCCCAGTGGCATCTAAGTGATTCTGGAAACAAGACTCTGGGGCTCAAGTCTTGACTGTGTAGCCCTGGACAAATCACTTATGACTCCTCTGTTTTCATCTCTGGAAAATGAAGCCTGTCTCACAGGCCACACAGTAAAGGACTTTCAGCAATAGGTAAAGCCTGCTGTCTGGTGGGGCAGCCCACTGGGAAAGGCATCAAGAGCCGGGGATGAGGACGACGAGGGAATGGCTGATGCATGACCCTGGTGAGGACGGAGGGGCTGGATTCCAAGGCAGCAGGGAAGCAGGGGGCAGGAGACGGGGACTGCTGCCTGCGTTGGCACCAGGCATCCGTTCCTCACGTCTCACTTGGCCTTGGAGAGCAGCAGAGCTGGCCTCCCTCCCGAGCTGTTCCTCGGGCTCCAGATAAATTGTTTCCGCCTGAGCTGCCTCCGCCTCCCCCAGCCCGTTTCCTGTTGCAACACCTCGGCTGCCGGGCAGTAAACACCGGCCCTATCTCTCTCCACCAGTCCTTGGCTTCCTGCCGCCACAGGCTAACCCTCCTCCAGCCCAGCCCAGCCAGATGTGCCCGTGGCTTTCCCAGCTGTTCCCTTGACCCCTGAGTCAAAGCTCTCTATGTCTAGGGATTGCCCTTGGCCCTCCCCACCCTCTCCCTTCTCCTCCGCCATCCTATGAGGACAGGAACTGAGAGGGTCCCAAGCTGCCTTTTCATTGCACTTTTCTCTCACCTCCAGCTCCTTAGCAGCTTCTATAGAGTCCAGCATTGGTGCCCACCATGTCTTCATTGCGCCCCAGCACCTGCTTCCCAGATTCTCCAGGCTGGTTTCCCTCTGACCCCCTACAGGTACCCAGCCCTCCAAGTGTTCCAGAATCCTGACTGGGATAAGACAAGCCCACCCAGAGGAGGTGCTCCAGACCCATTTCCTCCTCCCTCCCAAGAGACACGTTCCTTCCAGGGTCTCCACATGGCCTCATCTTCCCAAGGGAGGGTTACCTCCACTTGTCCTACCCTGGCCCTGGCCCCGAACCCCATCCACAGCCATTCTTCCAGGGCGAAGGGGGCTTCTCTTCTTTTCTGGTCTCCAAAGGTGCTGGGGGGCAGTCCTGCTGTTGGCTAGGAAAGGAACAGGGCCCTTTACAGGCCTGAATAGGATTCTGGAGATTGTGGCCCAACCTTCCAGGCCTCCGTGTCCTGACCTGATCACCAGGACACAGCTCCCTAGCTGCCCCTCTTTCCTGATAGACAGCAAAGATGCCCATATCTGTCTGTTCAGATGACCCAACAGGACACCGGTGGATAGTCCCAGACTCTCTCTGTCACACACACACACACGCCCACGCACATGCACACACACACACATCTCAGAAAGCCAGGAGGAAAGGTAGAGAAGCAACACCCCTAACCAACTCCTCTAGTAGCACACGTTTGATGTAACTGTGGTTAAGAGCATGTTGAAAAGACCACCCGGAGAAACTGTGAGGAGATGCTCCTGCTGGAATTCAGGGGAAACCCGAGTGCCGGCTGAGGAGGAGACTTCCTCCCAGAGGTCAGGGCCACCTGGGCTCCTGCCCCTGAGGGTCAGAGCATGCTGAGCTTCTCTCCACCCAGCCTCTCTGGAGCTCACCCTTGCCTAGCCACAGGTCCTCTGACACCTCCCCGCCCCTTCTCTACAGCTCTGGAGATCTTTCTACACCCCGTGGCTTCCTCATTCCCCACAAGTGCTGGTACCTGGGCTGATGGCACAGGCTGGGTGAGCTGATTAGAGAAAAGGACGACTAGAGAAAGGGACGTAGAAATCATTCTCGCCACCTCTCTTTTTGTATGGGACATAACTGAGGCCCAGAGGTAGTAGCTAGCAGTGACAGTGCAAGGATCTACTGAATATTTGCTGAGGGCTGAGCATTTCACATCTATTACCTTATTTAATCCATGGGGTCACAAAGAGTCGGACACGACTGCGTGGCTGAACTGAACTGAAGCCACACAACAATCCCCTGAGATAAGTACTGTCATTCTTCCCATTCTACAGACCTGAAAACAGAGTCTTGGTAAGGTTAAATGCCTTGCCCCAGGATACCCAGCTACTAAGTGTTATAACAGAGATTCTGACCCAAGCTAGTTCAATACCTTAAACCCAAGCTGTGCTGCCTCTAGTGTAGAAAAGGGCTCTGGGAAGCAATTGGTCCAAAGTTACACAACAAGTTTGGGGAGCAGCTGGGCCCCCCATCCAGGATGGGTCATAACTTGCCGCCCATCCTTAGCAGTCAGGCCCTTCATGGGCAACTGCTGATGATGAGGATAGGGCCAGACTTGGCCTGAAGGATTCCTGCTGGCCCTCTCAGATCCCCGCTCAGCTGAGCTCTAGGGGAATGTCAGAGCTGGGAGTCATGGGAGCTGAACTCCTCACAGAGACATGGTCAAGATCATAGGTGAGCTGGAGGCAGAACTTAACACCCTAACCAGCTCCTCCCAACTCTAGTTCCAACCCTGCCAGAGTGGGCAAGGCCTTCCCAAGGTGACATCAGCTCTAAGAGTATTTTGGCAGTCAAGTCTCGATGGCAAGTCCCAACAAGTCCTCTTTGAGGGGTTAAGATTAGCACAGGGACTTCAGCTATGACTCATGAAGGTGACTGGGGTCAGGTCAGCCTGGCTCCCATTACCTCTCTCCTCTGATTCACCAGTGGAAAAAAATGGTCCAAGATGTTTTCCTGGCTACCAGCTTCCTCTCTCTGCTTCCTAACCAACTGGGCAAAGCAGAGTAGGGGCGGGGCCCTCCATTTCTCAGGCTCAGAGCCTGGACTACCAACAGTGACCAGGGATTCCCTTCTTTGGGATCCATCCTGATGTACCCCAAAACTTCTCTCATTTTATTAATATCCATCCTCCCAGATAAATGGCTTAAGCCCATCTTTCTGCTTCACAGGGAAACCCCAGGTCAGGTGGTGGCCTGGTGAAGCCAGCTCTGCCCATTCCTTGCTGTGGCTGCTCAGATTTCACTGAAGATTTGGAGTTATTAAGGCCTCAATGCAAGAATAAGAGATGCACAATTTGTATGTTTCATGTCACTTTCACAGTCTTAAATTCACAAAGGGATCAGTGCCCCATGAAATATCTGTGTGTGTGGAGAGAGCTTGGGAAGTACAGGTCTGGATATCTCATAGGGATCCAGGGCCCTGCCTTCAGAATCTCAGATCAGGGCTGGCAGAACTCAACTTCCCCATCTGTAAGATGGGTATTTGTACTTAATAGCCTATTAGTGTCTCAGCCTCAGGCTGGCTTTCCCAATTCCAGCTATTCAAGTGCACTTGCCCTTTCAGACATAGCCTTAGCTTGTCTGAAAGTCCCTTGGATAGCAAGGAGATCAAACCAGTCAATCTTAAAGAAAATTAGTCCTGAATATTCAATGGAAAGACTGATGCCAAAACTGAAGCTCCAATACTTTGACCACCTGATGTGAGGAACTGACTCACTGGAAAAGACCCTGATGCTGGGAAAGATTGAAGGCAGAAGGAGAAGGAGACAAAAGAAGATGAGATGGTTGGATGGCATTACTGACTCAGTGAGCATGAGTTTGAGGAAATTCTGGGAGTTGGTAATGGACTGGGAAAGATTGAAGGCAGAAGGAGAAGGAGACAAAAGAAGACGAGATGGTTGGATGGCATTACTGACTCAGTGGGCATGAGTTTGAGAAAATTCTGGGAGTTGGTAATGGACAGGGGAGCCTGGCCTGCTGCAGTCCATGTGGTCACAAAGAGTCGGACACGACTGAGTGACTGAAGTGAACTGAACTGAAGCTTCCTTCCCAGTCTGCATCCTGGAGGCATCTGCAGAGGAGAGCGAAGGCCATCCAGCATCCCTAGTCAGCACTGCTCTCTATAGAGGGCAGGAAAGAAGCAGCAGCAGGAGGGAGAGGTTGATTTCTTGTGAAACGGTGTGATTTCTGCCAACAGCCATCAGAGATGGTCCCAGGCCCCAACCCAGCTGCCCTCAGGGTTTGGTTCTGGTTGGCACTGTCCCCAAAGCTTTCAGAGTCCCAGGCACAGGGGATGTGGTGGTAACCACATCACTCCCTCTTCCTTCTCTCCTCCTGAGAATGCATGGAGAAATGGGCCCTGAGGAGCTGTGAACCATGAATGGAATAGTCTGCAGGGCCTGGGGCTTGGAACACATGAGTTTATGGGCACCCCGGGAACCACCATGGAAAAGGACTGACCCAGCTCCTCCCCAGGACTGGGTGAAGTGAACAAGGGCCATTGGGGGAGCATACCTTCGTAAAAATCTTCTCCAGGGAGGCAGGGAGCAAGGGAGCACTGGGGGTAGGCCTGGGCGGGGAGGATGGGTACTGCTTCCACCCCTTGCCTCGCGCTGGGCAAAGCTGGCAGAGGCCAGGGAGGGCCAAGAGCCACCTCTGGAGCTGCAGCATCCCTGGGACAGCCTTCCCTCCCTGGACCCAAAGGCTAATTGAACAAAGCAACCAGTCCAGGAGAAAACAGCAGGGCAGAAGGGATTCCAAATGCTCCAGCCCTTGGTGGGCACAGCTGGTGGTAGTTCTACAAATCCACAAAGGGTGTGTGAAAAGATACTCCAGTCGGTCAGGGGCTCATCACACAGAGGGTGGCTGGTAGCCATTGTTTGGGCTTGAGCTGGGAGGTGATGAGAAGCCATGGGGTGGTAGTGGGGTGGACAGAAGAGGGCTTTAAGTGGTGTCAAGGACAAGACGGAGAGCTATATAGAAGGAAGGGTGATCAGGAACCATGGATCCAGAGGGAAGAGTGAGGGGCTATGGATATCAAGACAAATCCACTCCACGGGGCTCTCCTCACCCACAGACAGGTGGTCTCTGCAGCTCCCAGTCTCAGGCTGCTGGGGAAAATCGGTCCTCAGGATGGGTGGCAGGGTCCAGCCTTGGTGGGTGGCTGCACCCTACAAAAACCAGGCTGAGCCGGGGTGCAAGGCAGGCTGTGTACTGGGGAAGTGAGACCACACACTGGGTGGGCTCGAGCCAGGGCAAGAGGTTACCTTGCTGGCTCACCCCAGGCCTCAGGGCAGGTCTGGCTGTGCTGCCCAAGGCCACCGCTTGTGTGGGGAGCACAGCTGGCCTGCCTGGAAGAGCCCAGCACAGTCTGCATTCTTCTCACTTCATTCCTGTTGCCCCCAGGGACCAGCAGGGCCAGCCCAGGTCATTCCAGCTGACATCCCTCAGAAAAGGAGGCCCCCCACCTCACCCCTACACAGCCCTCTCTTCTTTACACTGCTGTTCCAGATCTGAACGTGGCAGGATGCAGGGGAAGGATTTGAGGGGGTCCTCATAGCACTACCCAGGAGGAAATCCACTGCTCAGGACAGGCCCCAGAGTCACAGACCCTCTCTCCTCTAGAAAGAGGGGATAGCAGGTAAGGATTAGGAGTGTGTTGAGGGGGGGAGGTTGTCTCTACAATAGTATGCATCCTTATCCCTACTTTTGATAAGCTGGTCCCAGGATGGGCACATGAATCCTGGACCCAAGAACCTCAGTTAAGTGGCAGAGGTGTCTCTGACTTCTGAAGGGAGCCTCTGGGGCCCCACTATCACATCCCAGTCTCAAGCTCCATACCCACTTCATGGTAGGAGCTCGCTATGGCTTTGCAGACATGACCAACTCATTCATCCATCCTTCCATCCATTAATAAGCTCCTCTGACATCCTGCTCCTCCCTCTTCCTACCCCGACTCCCTTCACCCTGAATTTCCTTAGTGCTTTTTGTTCTGTGAAGCTTCCAGACCTTGACAAAAGCTGTGTCCTACATTTGAAACACTCAAATGTTTCAAGCCTTCTTGAACACAACCAAGCCTTCTTGGCCCCAGAAGCCCCTATTTGGCCATCCAGTCTCAGCTCAGACATGACCTTTTCCAGGAAGCCTTCCTGGGCCATGTGCTGCTCCCCTGGGCTCCCACAGTCCCCTGGGCTTCTCGTATTGTAGCATTTCTCATGCTGAGTTGTCACTGCCAAGATGAACAAATGGACTCTTCATTGTGTGCCTGTTGCATGGTGAGCCCTCTGCAGGATGCTGGGGACAGGGGTGATGAAGCACTGTCCCCTGCCCACCCCCATGTTTATAGGGAGAGGCAGTTACCTGAATTACTACAGAAAGTGGTGACCTTGTTCACGCCTGAGGCTGACTGACTGCAACTTTCGAGTCAGCTTTATCACCATCACCATGATCACCACTACTGTCTCTTTTTGCAAACAGCTTTATTGAGGTATTCGTTTTTGTTGTTTTCACTAAGTCTTGTCTAATTCTTGGCAACTCCATGGACTGTAGCCCTTCAGGCTCCTCTGTCCATGAGATTTCCCAGGCAAGAATACTGAATTGCCATTTCCTTCTCCAGGGGATCTTCCTGTCCCAGGGATTGAACCCACATCTCTTTCATTGGCATGTGGATTCTTTACCGCTGAGCCACCCAGGAAGTCTTTATTGGGTATAACTAATGTAGAATAAACAGACCTATTTAAGGTGCACAGTTGGACCATTTCTGATATCTATATACCATCACCACAGTCAAAATAATGAACACCTCTGTCCTCTTCAAAAGATAATGAGCACCTTCATCCTCTTGAAAAGTTTCCTCCTGCCCTTTGTCACCCCTTCTCCCACCCCTCCCAGTCCCTTCCCTGTCCCCAGAAAACCTCTGCTCTGCCTTCTGTCACTATAGATTAGTTAGCATTTTCTAGAGTTTTATATAAATGGAATCATACAGCATGTGCCCTTTTTTGGCCTGGCTTCTTTCACTCAGCATAATTATCTTGAGATCTGTCCAAGCTGTGGCATGAATCAGTCATTTGTTCCTTTTTATTGCTGACTAGTGTTCCACTGGATGGATTTACCAAGAGCTGTTTGTCCACACACCTGTCGATGGGCATTTGGGCTGTTTCCATCTGGAGGCTACTCCAGATAAAGCTGCCCAACACCTGTGTGTGTCTCTGCAGAAGCCCTTGTGGGGATGGGTGCTTTCATACCTATCACCTTCCTTGTGCATGGACTCCCCCTCCAGCATGGAGGCGAGGGGCCTGGTCAGGAGGACCTCCTGGGAAGGCAGGAGGTGTGGAGCAAGGAAGAACGACACAAGCCGGACTGGCTAAGGCCTTGTCAGTGAGAGGATGGTCTGGCTGCCTGGGAGGTGCCGGATCTCACACAACCCTCAGGCCCATTAGGGCTCCTGACGTATCTACCAGGGTTGCTGTCCCCACACAGCTGATTACACGAAGAAGTTTAGAGGCCTCCTCACTCACACCCTGTTTAGAACACACAAGTGTCTACCAGCACATTCTTCTCCCGCTGGCGTGAGGAGCAGGAAGTGTCCTTCTCTCCCCGCAACTGATTCCTTTCTTGCTTAAATTTACACACACACACACACACACACACACACACACACACACACACACACA
>ML664196.1:0-87860 GCA_007570785.1 Antilocapra americana
CAGTTGACAAAGTATGGTGGTGTTTCAGCTACGTTAGGCTCTGCTGGTAATCCTGCTAGTTGCCAAGTTGAGGGGTGGAGAGTTAGAGCATTCCTAGCACCTACAACTCTCAGAACAGGCATGCATCATATGTAAGGGAAGAGTAAGCTTCACTTGCATTTGAGAAGACCAGATTAGGATTAGATAGAGCCCCTAGAGTCCAAATGACTACTGTATAGAGGCTACAGGACTTGCTTTCTTCTTTTACATTTTTCTCAAATTTTCAATAAAATATGTTGAGGGTTTTGCCCATATTTAAAGTTCATCTCTAGTTTCATAATGGACATAGTGAGGGCTCAGTTGATGTGACAGCCCCTCTGAATCCTTCTCAGGCTCCCCACAAATACCATCTCACTATCTGCTATTTTGCCCTTCTATTTTTTTCCTTTGTTTTTATTTCTTCTACTTTTCCTGTGTTATTTGGGGATTAAGGTTTAACTGGTTTTTGTGATTGCTTTTCATTTTTTCTATTAGTTTATTATTTATATCTCTTTGCTAAATTGTTGCCCCAGAGTTTGTACAATATGTATCTTTAACTTAACACAGTTTACATTTATGTCTATACCTCTATAGTGTAAGAATCTTACATTAAATAATTAACAAAATGAATTAATGGATCAATAAAATTTAATTGATTTTTATGATACTTGCTTTCTAGTTAGTGCTGAAAAATATACTACAAAAGGAAGGTCTTCTTCGGGGCCTCCGGAGTAAAGGAAAACAAAGACGGTGAAGAAGGCAAACTCTTGTTCCTCTGGCTGATCGCCTCTCCCCACACTGGCCTCCCAGATCTTGGATGCTGCCATGCGCTTCTCAGAACAGTTCCTTCACCTCTTTCTGACAAGGGATACTGCTCCGCGGACTTAAAACCATCTTTATGAGGTGAGTGGACAGAAATACAATTAAACTATCTTGAGGCACAGCCATATGGCTTATGTTTTAAGAAACTCAGCTTCTTCCCTTATAAAAAAGGAGCTCTGAGAAGGGCTTACTTTCTCTCTCAGAGGGAGTTTTTTTCCCCTGGGAGGATAAAGCAAGGATCTGACTTATACAGGCCTGGACACCAGGAAAAGGGAAGAAGCCATCTGTCAGGGGAAGGCCCTGCTCCCAAGGCCATTTGCCTCACTTCCCTGCCAACCATCCCCCACTTCCACCCCACTCCTCCCACGGAAACCCTACCTCTCCCCCCCGCCCCCCACTTTCTCTCTCTGTTCTCGCCTCCTCCCAGCCAGCCTGCCAGGTGGAGAGGATAATGGAAATCCATCACCTGGACTCTGACTACGCTGAGCAAAGCCAAGCCCTGTACCCCCGAAGGTTAGCACAAAAGGTGTTAACACGGTATAGGACATACTCTGACCTTTTCCCAAAGCGTATTTCACTCATCCAGACCCTAAGCTGCGGTTAATGGGAAGAAACAGGACATGATACAAATGACACAGAATCTTTTAAGATCACAGCTCAGTGGACTTATAGAGAAAAAGAGCAAATCTCTTGTTTAGAAATTAAATCCACTCAATGGCTATTAAATCACCCAAGCACCTACATGACTGTCTGGCACCATGCCTCTTTTATCAGGGAGCATATAGATGCCATAAAACAATCAGAAGCCTTCTCTAGAAGGTTTTGCTTTCCATGTATTGTTACCCTGCGTATTTGCCATGCCTGGACCTCGGCCCACAGCCCAGTAGATAATCAAAAAGCTGGGCAAGAAAGGAAACGACTCCTCACAAATCCATCCCTTCACAAGCCAAGAGTTTTCTCCCTTGCTTCTTGGCGAGTTGTCATGCGGTTACTACAAAAAGTCAAGACAGCTATTGCAAAACTGCGGGACAGTAAAATCGTAGATTTATTATTTGGTTTTTGAAAGAGTTTAAACCACCTAAATCACTATTTAATCGCAAACTTCTAATCAGCAGTCTTTTCTTCTTAACAAGGCAGAACCGATGTTGCTCCTTGTGAAGGTAAGCATTAGGGAGTGGGGGAAGTTGTGACATTTGCCGTACACACGTGTCCTCTCTCCTGCACCTTCATTTTATCAAACAGGTTCAAGATAAGGGCATCGGCTGGATCCTCCCCACAGAGTGAGGGGAACAGGTTCCCCCCAAAGCCCATAACAATCTGTGCATCTGAACTGTGGCACCGCTATTAAGCTCTGGCTATTTTTCTCCTGCAGTAGCTCTTCAGAAATCCAAATGGCAACCCGTAAAGGGCAAGCATCATGTCTAATTCAGCATTATGTCCCCACCCCTCACCATTTTCACATCGTAAGTATCAATAAGCGATTGCTGAGTGTGTTCAGGCCTCGAATCCACACCTATCTAGGAAGGCTCTGCTGGGTCTCTCTTATAAAAAGCCTGCTGTGCTTAACAAAGAAAAAAAGACTTCTGACCCTTAAAGGGGCAAGATAAGACCAGCTGTGCAACTCCTTGAAAGGCATTAATATTGGGTTTTAGTGTCTCCATCTATAACAGGAAGGGGTGGAACTAGCTGATGTCCTAAATGTGCTTTATCTCTTTAATTCAGAAAGCAAACAAAACATTACAACACCTCCTACAGGTCAGTAGGAAAACATTCCCTCCATGAACGTTTCAGCAAGAGCACGACAGAGTAGCTGGTTAACTAAGCCAGTCATATTTTAGCCCCGATTTGAAAAGAAAAAACACTCCACCTAAAATAACCATATTTTTGTTGCACTTCAGTGTTAGGAGAAAAGGGAAATATGTTTAGGGATGAGCATACCTTCAGACTTTTATTGTATTCCTTTTGCATGCATATCCTAGACCTAAACAGAGAAATAGAATTGAAAACAATAGCCCTAGAGCACTGAGAATATTCAGTTATCAAGAGAATATTTAAAACTACATGAAGCTGGGACTTCCCTGGGGGTGCAGTGGTTAATTCAGTTCCTGGTCAAGGAGCTAAGAGCCGACATGCCTTGCAGCCAAAAAATTCAAAGCTTGAGAATCAACAACAACAACAGCAACAGCAAAACCAAAGCATAAACGAGAAGCAATATTGTAATAAATTCAATAAAGACTTTAAAAGTGGTCCACATTCCAAAAAAAAAAAATCTAAAAACAATGAAGTTTATTCTACCCTATATTTAAATTAAGAAAATCCTTGATCATGATAAATTGTAATTATAAGAGTTTCTTAAATTTCAAACATGTGAGTTAGACCTAAGTATAACCGTCTATGGGGTCGCGCAGAGTCGGACAGAACTCAACTGTCCTAAATAAAATTCTAAAGAACACCCTCTAGTGGCAGGAACATGAAATTGCTGAACAGCAGTTTCGTCCTGAGATTGCACACGCTGAGCGAATAACAGCTACCATTTATTGAGCATGCGGAGAAGGCAATGGCACCCCACTCCAGTGCTCTTGCCTGGACAATCCCAGGGACGGGGGAGCCTGGTGGGCTGCCGTCTGTGGGGTCCCACAGAGTCGGACAGGACTGACGCGACTTAGCAGCAGCAGCAGCATTGAGCATTTATTACAAATTAAGAACTGGTCTGGGTATTATATATAGTAATAAGATAAAGGATTTCACAAAGGCAGTTTTAAGTGTCACAGAGAGAACCGGAAGGCATTTCACAGAGGCCAGTCTACACCTTAAGACTGATTTCGCTGAGCGTGGTTCCGCCCTCCTCTGCGCATTCCTGAACACTCGGAGGGGCAGGCAGCCTCCGCGCGTTCTCCGGCACCTTTATCGCTCCCGCTTGGAGCGCTAAGCCGTGGTTGACAAGCTCTATAAGTCATATTTCTCTTTTATTTTCAGCACAGGGCCCTGAATTTCAAGTTGGCAAAATAGAGAAGGAAAGAAAGGAAGCAACACTCAGGAGGAAAAAAAAAAACACAGAATAAAAGGAAACAAACACAGCTCAACACTTTATGAAAATATTTATGAGTTTGGGGGTCTTTTAATGCAAAAAAATTACTTATCCATAACTCAAGAGTCATTGAAACAGTAAAACATGTATATAAATGATTACAATTTGTATTTTTCAGTCATATACATCTTCAGATCTTCTGAGTGTCCTATGTATTTTGTCTAGTGACTTTCTGCACTTAGCACTACATCTGATGAAACTGGTGCTTACTTCTCAAAGAGATTTGCTAAAGATGACCAACACTAGACACAAACCTAGACCTGCAGAGACCAATATCATCATGCATTCTGATTAGGAGGGTTCAGTCCCTTCCTTAGAGAGCCCAAAGTTTCAGCATCCACTTGAGGGTGGCCCCCTCCACTGAGGTTGCAAACTCTGATGTCTACCAGCTGACCAGTCCCAGTTCTTGGCAGGCTCCACAGGCCCAGGTTCTCCAATGTTCTAAAAGAAACTGGAAAATGAAGAAACCTCCTAATTTTTAAATTTTGGAAACTTTTAATGTAAAAAGAAAAAGAAAAACAAACTATGTGTAAAACACTGTTGGGGCCAAACAAAGCAGGCTGTTTGCCTAGAGGTGTCCCTCTGGTTGTGAATTCCAGCCTCGGCTCCCAGGACTTCTAAGGACTGAGGTTCAAGGCACCTCTAGGAGATTCCTTCTTGAACAGATCCTGAGGACTGTGGTGCAGAAACTCCAGAAGGGAAGAGATGCTGGGTGCTTCTGAGATGCTTCACCATCACTGTACACATCTGGTCAGGGGAAACAGCGTACACTCTAACTCGTACTTTCCATTGTCTGACACTCTCATTATTTGGCTATTTCCACCAGTTTTCAGGGCTTCTTTGGTGGCTCAGATGGTAAAGAATCCGCCTGCAATGCAGGAGACCTGGGTTCAGTTCCTGGGTTGGGAAGATCCCCTGGAGAAGGGCATGGCAACCCACTCCAGTATTCTTGCCTGAAGAAACCCCATGGACAGAGGAGTCTGGCAGCCTACAGTCCATGGGGTCACAAAGAGACAGACATGACTGAGTAACTAAGCACATACACACACCAGTTTCCAATAACCTGAGAGTTTGTAGTCTATATGTAAAATACTTTTTCTCTCCCTCTGACGTTTTATCGAAAACCTGACCTTTGATAAAATCCACACCAGTTATCTGTGTTAGCCTATGTATGATATCTCTAATGGGGACTGTGAAATCCTCAGGAAGACAGAGGCACTATGACAATGCACAAATTTGAAATGGGGTCATTGTATTGTTGCATTTCCAGCAGAATGAAGAGAGGGCTCCTCTGCTCAAAGTCTACTTAATCATTTCACATCTTTCATAATTAACTAAGGAAAAGGGAGAGGTGAGTAGGTTTTCATTTGGGAAGAGAAATGCTCTCAGTCTGTGCAGCTTCAGAATTTACATTGCTGCTAATTTGTATAGGAGTCTAATGTGTACCTTTAATAAATTCTATAAGCGGTGCCCTCAACTCAAAGCTTTCTCAACTGCAGAAAGTCTCAACACTGATATAGAGTAGGTATAAAGCCACATGTAGTTGGGTCATTCAGAGAAAAAAAACACATAGGAAAGTTTGCACTTTCTAGGAGGAATAGCTAAGAAGCAGATATCTCTGCGTTAAAAGGCGGGGCCTTATTCTTCAACAGGAGATCAGGACAAGACCCTCAGGGAGGTGGGAGGAGACAGTAGGGGGGCCCATGCAGACTCCTCAGGCCAGCTGCCAGGACACCACACTACTATTACACATAAATAGTGGGACTTGAAAAGTTACAGGTTCAGCAGCTTGATGGTTTCCAACAGGACTGTGGGAGCTTTGTTCCCTTGTTCTTTGGTTTCTTTAAAAGATGAACGGAATGAGGGCTCTTCGAGACTTGGGGTAGTCATCAAACATCTTGAGGTAGAATCTAAAAGACAAAAGAGGAATAATTATAAATGCAACCGAGCAGTGGTCGGTGGTTGAGGTTTGATCTGTTTGAAGTCCCTGTTACAAATCCGCCTGCAGTTATTCGGGGCCTGACTTTTCCAGGTGGCCATCTGTCAATCTTCTTCCCGCCTCCAGCATCCTATCTCTTGCAAATGTTGAAGATTCTCATGTTGGGAAATAAAAAACAATAGCCAGAGACCAGCTGCAGTGGCTGTACCACATGATGAACATACCTGATGCCAATGAGTTATATATTTAATATGGTTAAAATAGGAAATTTTGTTATGTATATTTTACCCAGTAAAGAATATATAATAGCCAGAAAGAAGTACTCAGTGGATTCACCTGAGGCACACAGGAACCAGAGATCCCAAAGAGCATGATCAAGGTTAACTCTAGAGAACTGGTCAGGTTCCCAGGTAAAATATCCCTTCACAAGGCCTGGGGGAATGCCAAAAGAAAAAAAAAAACAAGTCACCTTGTATTGGCTATTGAATTGTGTGTCTCCTAAAACATAGGCTGAGGTTCTAACTTCCAGTGCCTGAGAAGGTGACCTTATTTTGAAAACAGGGTCATTGCAGATACAATTTATTAAGATAAGGTCGTACTGGAGCAGGGTGGTCCTTAATCCAATAGGACTGGTGTTCTCATGAGAAGGGGAGGAAGAGACACAGAGGCAGACACACAGTGGGGGAAGGCCTTGTGAAGACAGAGGCAGGGATGACAGTAAGGCAGCTACAAGCCACGAACACCAAGGAATGCCGGCCACGGACAGAAGCTAGGAAGAGACGCGGAAGGATTCCTCCTTTGAGCCTTCAGAGAGACTGTAGTCCTCCCACACCTTGTTTTCAGACTTCAGTGTCCAGAACTGTGAGAAAATACATTTCTGTTCTTTAAGCCACTCAGTTCCTCTTTGGGCAGTCAAGGGAGACGAATACGTCTTGTAAAAACGGCTTTCTCTTTACGTGACCAGGCTGTTCTCTTAACTAGTTGAAGCTGGTAGCTCTTAAGTTATAATTAAACTGATCCACTCTGTTCAAGTATCATAGTTTGAAATGGGGGACAAACAGTGTTAATATGTCACAGGAGGTGGCTGGTTTTCCACGCAGTGATGTGGGGTCTGCTGAGCTGCGTTTCACAAACCCCAATTAGCCTCATAAAAATGATGCGCTCCAGCCTGCCCTCTGAAGCAGCCAACACAGGAGGACAGGGCCTCACTTTGGATTCTGCTGCTGCGGTAGCTAGAACCCTCTGGTAGAACTGCTGCCTGCCCTGACCAGGCCCAGCACAGCCCATACTCATCAGGCCTGTACTGACGGGTGTCCTGTCGTTACCCCACTTCTCTGACTCTGGTGGGCAACAGGCATACCTGAATAGGGGAGAATTATTTCACTGACCACCTTCCAGGCTGGGGACATCCCCCCCCCCCACTGGTGCCGTTCTCTACCAAGCCCAGGAAGGGTAGGAATAAGTCACGAGGAGAGCTCCTGTTTCATTCATTTCTAGAAGGTCTCTGCATAAATCCCATTCCAAGGAAAAGAACCCATTCTTAGTTAAGCCTTCAAGACTATGAAATTGATCATTAGCTGGACGAAAATACCTGTGCAGGAGCCTAAGGATTTCCTTCAGGGTCCTGATTCCAAGCCCGTCTCCCTTTGGGCATCCTCCCCACCCACTGCCCCACTATGTGTCCAGGAACAACAGACTTTCTCTTTCCTCTAGCCCCATTTCAGGAAAGGGATCTGAAACTTGTCTTTAAAGCCTGAGAGCAATTTAGCGTGTATTCCTTTCCCTTTCAGTGATACTTGACATTTTGTCCCCACCCTACCCCAGGTGCAGGGATTAGGAGGGAGGTGGAAGCTGGTGAAGCTTCAGGCTAGACGAGTAGGTGTCTGCTAAGTCTCTTCAGTTGTGTCCAAACTTTGTGACCCTATGAACTATAGCCTGCTAGGCTCCCCTGTCCACAAGGGAAGGGTCTATCTCCTGCAGTTCCCAGGATTCCCCAGCAGATGGCAAAGTTCTGAAAGTGTCCCACGCAGGTAATCACACAGAATGGTTGACCCTATCTTGCCAGGAGAAATAAACAGAAAGAATGAAGAGATGGAGCCAAAGCAAAAACACCACCTAGTTGTGGATGTGACCGATGATGGAGTAAAGTCTGA
The DNA here is from genome assembly GCA_007570785.1 of Antilocapra americana. Lineage (NCBI taxonomy): Eukaryota > Metazoa > Chordata > Mammalia > Artiodactyla > Antilocapridae > Antilocapra > Antilocapra americana. The sequence goes on from ML664196.1 coordinate 8,021, forward strand.
TGCTGTAAAGAGCAACATTGCATAGGAATCTGGAATGTTAGGTCCATGAATCAAGGTAAATTGGAAGTGGTCAAACAGGAGATGGCAAGAGTGAACATCAACATATTAGGAATTAGTGAACTAAAATAGACTGGAATGGGTGAATTTAATTCCGATGACCATTATATCTACTACTGTGGGCAAGTAGCCCTTAGAAGAAATGGAATAGCCCTCATAAAAAACAAAAGAGCCCGAAATGCATTTCTTGGGTACAGTTTCAAAAACGACAGAATGATCTCTATTAATTTTCAAGGCAAACCATTCAATATCACAGTTATCCAAGTCTATGCCCCAACAAGAAATGCTGAAGAAGTTGAAGTTGAATGGTTCTATGAAGACCTACAAGACATTCTAGAACTAACACCCAAAAAAAAAAGATGTCCTTTTCATCATAGGGGACTGAAATGCAAAAGCAGGAAATCAAAAAAATACCTGGAGTAACAGGCAAATTTGGCCTTGGACTACAAAATGAAGCAGGGCAAAGGCTAACAGAGTTTTGCCAAGTGAACGCACTGGTCATAGCAAACACCCTCTTCCAACAGCACAAGAGAAGACTCTACACATGGACATCACCAAATGGTCGATACCAAAATCAGATTGATTATATTCTTTGCAGCCAAAGATGGAGAAGCTCTATACAGTCAGCAAAAGCAAGACCCAGAGCTGACTGTGGCTCAGGTCATGAACTCCTTATTGAAAAATTCAGACTGAAATTGAAGAAAGTAGGGGAAACCATTAGACCATTCAGGTATGACCTCAGTCAAATCCCTATGATTACACAGTGGAAGTGACAAATAGATTCAAGGGATTAGATCTGATAGACAGAATGCCTGAAGAACTATGGATGGAGGTTTATGACATTGTACAGGAGTCAGGGATCAAGACCATCCCCAAGAAAAAGAAATACAAAAAGGCATGATGGCTGTCTGAGAAGACCTTACAAATAGCTGAGAAAAGAAGAGAAGTTAAAGGCAAAGGAGAAAAGGAAAGAGATACCCATCTGAATGCAGAGTTCCAAAGAATAGCAAGGAGAGATAAGAAAGCCTTCCTCAGTGATCAATGCAAAGAAATAGAGGAAAACAACAGAATGGGAAAGACTAGAGATCTCTTCAAGAAAATTAGAGATACCAAGGGAACATTTCATGCAAAGATGGGCTCAATAAAGGACAGAAATAGTATGGACCTAACAGAAGCAGAAGAAGAGGTGGCAAGAATATATAGAAGAACTATACAAAAAAGATCTTCATGACCCAGATAACCATGATGATGTGATCACTCACCTAGAGCCAGACATCCTGGAATGTGAAGTCAGGTGGGCCTTAGGATGCATCACTACAAACAAAGCTAGTGGAGGTGATGGAATTCCAGTTGAGCTATTTCAAATCCTAAAGGATGCTGTGAAAGTGCTGCACTCAATATGCCAGCAAATTTGGAAAGCTCAGCAGTGGCCACGGCACTGGAAAAGGTCAGTTTTCATTCCAATCCCAAAGAAAGGCAATGCCAAAGAATGTTCAAACTACCGCACAGTTTCACTCAGCTCACATGCTAGCAAAGTAAAGCTCAAAATTCTCCAAGCCAGGCTTCAACAGTATGTGAACCGTGAATGTCCAGATGTTCAAGCTGGATTTAGAAATGACAGAGGAACCAGAGATCAAATTGCCAACATCCACTGGGTCATTGAAAAAGCAAGAGAATTCCAGAAAAACGTCTACTTCTGCTTTGTTGACTATGCCAAAGCCTTTGACTGTGTGGATCATAAGAAACTGTGGAAAATTCCTCAAAAGATGGGAATACCAGACCACCTTACCTGCCTCCTGAGAAATCTGTATGCAGGTCAAGAAACAACAGTTAGAACTGACATGGAACAGCAGACTGGTTCCAAATTGGGAAAGAAGTGTATATATTGTCACCCTCTTATTTAACTTATATGCAGAGTACCTCATGTGAAATGTCAGGCTGGACAAGGCACAAGCTGGAATCAAGATTGCCAGGAGAAATATCAGTAACCTCGGATACACACATGACACCACCCTTAAGGCAGAAAGAGAACTAAAGAGCCTCTTGATGAAAGTGAAAGAGGAGAGTGAAAAAGTTGGCTTAAAACTCAGCATTCAGAAAACTAAGATCATGGAGTATGGTCCCATCACTTCATGGCAAATAGATGGGGAAACATTGGAAAACAGAGAGAGGCTTTATTTTCTTGGGCTCCAAAATCACTGCAGATGGTGACTGTAGCCATGAATAAAAGATGCTGGCTCCTTGGAAGAAAAACTATGACCAACCTAGATAGCATATTAAAGAGCAGAGACATTACTTTGTCAATAAAGGTTCATCTAGTCAAAGCTATGATTTTTCCAGCAGTCATGTATGGATATGAGAGCTGGACTATAAAGAAAACTGAGCACCAATGAATTGATGCTTTTGAACTGTGGTGTTGGAGAAGACTCTTGAGAGTCCCTTGGACTGCAAGGAGATCAAACCAGTCCATCCTAAAGAAAATCAGTCTTTAGTGTTCATTGGAAGGACTGATGCTGGAGCTGAAACTCCAATACTTTGGCCTGAAGCGAAGAGCTGACTCCTTGGAAAAGACCCTGATGCTTGGAAAGATTGAAGGCAGGAGGAGAAGGGGACGACAGAAGATGAGATGGTTAGATGGCATCACTGACTCGATGGATGTGAGTTTGAGCAAGCCTCGAGAGCTGGTGATGGACAGGGAAGCCTGGCCTGCTGCAGTTCATGGGGTCACAAAGAGTCGGACATGACTGAGCCACTGAACTGAACTGAACTTATCTTCCCGGGAAGCCAGCAATGACCTGGGTTATGATCCACAGAAGGTAGGGGCAGGGAAAGGAGGAGAGTACCAGAATAAACCCTGGTATTACATAGATATCAAGAAAAGAATTCGGGAATTTCCAGGGCTCTGTGATTACCTGAACTGTTCGCACCAAAAGTGAAGTGAAGTTGCTCAGTCGTGTCCAACTCTTTGCGACCCCATGGACTGTAGCCTACCGGGCTCCTCTGTCCGTGGGATTTCCCCGGCAAAAGTACTGGAGTGGGTTGCCATTTCCTTCTCCAGGGGATCTTCCCAAGTCAGAGATCGAACCCAGGTCTCCCACATTGTAGGCAGACGCTTTACCGTCTGAGCCACCAAAGAAGTCCAAACCTAGAATTAAAAATAGCAGCCACCCTAGGTTCAGAGCTAGTGCTTTTCTCCACTGACTCTCCATCCAAACTGTGCCTCAGAACTGCCTGGGAAGCTCTGGAACGTGCGACCAGGGGTCCCACCCATGGAACACACTTTTGGAGTGTGGCCGAGGTGAACGGAAACACCCCTTGTACCTCCTGACCCTTACCTGTAGCCCAGAGCCAAGCAGCAGCCATCCAGATAGGCCTAACAGGAGGGCACAGAGCCTGGCCAACTACCTCTCGTGGGCACCAGCTGCTTCTCTCTGGAAAGCCTTCTTCGACAGGCACGTGGCTTCACAAGTCACCTCAGCGCCCCCGTCTATGTGGAATTGCTTTCGCTCATAGGAAGGGAAACGGCGTCACTGCTGCTGTCACCCAGCTACATTCCAACTTCAGTGACTATCCGAGACGTCAGAACTGACCCATCTGGGTTAGCATGTCAACCTTACCTTGTTAAAAGTAAATCTTTTCGGTTTCTAAATCTGACTCCGTGTTGTAAGAAAAGCCTGTGTGGAGAAGAAAGCTATGGGGATGCTGCCACCTTAATTGAAAAGTTTACCTATGATGATGAAAAGCTCGCAGCCCAAGGAAACAAAGTGAGAAAAATGCAAATGCAAGTGCTGGGAGGGACCAAGAGGCCAGGGCATAGCCGATCCATTCAATGATCTCACCAAGGAAATTGGCTCCAGAAACATACGTGAACAAGCCACCTGCATGCGGGAAAAATCAACAAGTCAGTCACCTGCGCTCCATTATTGCCCTGTTAGAACCCCTCTGCTTTGTTCCAAAACACATAAGGGCACCTAGGTCAAATGTAGGGCTGGAGACTGCCTTCAGAGTCGGGGGAGTTTGGTGGAATCCTCTTGGGGAGAAGGGAAAACAGTGCCAGCATCCTGTAGCCCTCAGAACATCCTGGAAGGATGAGGAGTGGCCCGAATCACTGGACAGGCTCCATCCAGATCTCCAGCAACCGCTGAACCACTGGCTCGGGGCAGAACAAGGAAGAGGTGCAGGAGGTCAGGGCTTGTTTCATTCTGTTGAGCAACACTTCCAGCCACCTCTGACTTCAGTCCTTCCCTGGGCACCCCCACTGCCTCAGCCCACAGCACATCCACCATCACACAAAGTGAAACAACACACTACGTGAGAATAATAAAAGCCTGGATTGATGTGAGCAGCAGTCCGATTCTCCTTTGGTGTTTGCCCTCCCACTTCTGCAAAGCAGTACGTCCCGTTCAAGTTTAAGTTCAGAGTGGGAGCTGCAGAGTTTTTCCCTCCTGGAGACTGGTGAAATCGGTTTCTATTGATTTTAAAGGTTTCCTTTTCTATCCAACCACTATTTCTGATCTCAAAACTATATCTATAAATCAACACGTTTCTAATAATAGGAAATATATTTACATTCAATATTTCTGACCCACACTAACCTAGGAAAGCTTCACCCAAAATAATTTTTCTTTCCACACTTATACAAATAATATTTTGTTTTTAAACCATTATCTAATATAACTTAATATTAGGTTGGCCAAAAAGTTCATTCAGGTTTTTTGTAAGATGCTACAGAAAAATTTAAATGAACTTTTTGGCCAATCCAATAGTTGGAAGCCAACCTTGACAATCTAGCTTTCAAGAATTTTATCTGCTCTTCTCTATTTGTCTAGTTACTGAGTGAAGACTTAAAAAATAAAAGATCCTTAAAGTTATCTTCCTTAAGGATGATACTGCATCAGCGGTTCCTGGCCTATAACTCCCCAGGCCCCAAGAGGAACTACTGGCTGATTGCAGAGTCTATGAACACTCTGTGAATATAGCAAATGGTATACTTCAACCTACAATATTGTTTTTGTTGGATGTAAATACTGAAAGGATGTTAGCCACATTCAAATTCATTTAAGTGTTGCTGAATTCAAAGTTAGCTTTGTCGTCATTTTTTAATCATAGATTAATCAGCAGATATTAATTAGTATGTGCTAACATTATGTTATAATTCAGTAATTTTTTAATGTAAATAAAGGGTTGTGTTTACATCAAAAAGGGTAGGAGCCACTGACTTACACAAATATTCACCTAAAAAAGTTGGAGAATCACTTGGGAGAATTCACTCCCACCTGCTTGTATGTCAGCCTCACACCCTGGTTACTTGGGAACAGTTAGAACTTCAAATATTCTGCACTTTTATCTCTGAAAATGCACTTGTTCTTGTAAGGCTTCCCATCCTAAGTTTTGATGAAGTCAATATGGTTCTCTACATCTTTAAGAACACACACGTGGCAGGAAATAAACATATGCTACCCCCTGACCACTCACTAGTTAAGTCTAGTGAGACTTTTTGAAGAGGACAACTGTGTTGGCCATGCATGATTTGGCTTTATTTGCTAATCTAGGAAGGATCAGCACTCTACATACAAATGGTTGTTAATGTCTTGCGTCAACTTGACTGGGCCATGTGGTGCCCAGATACTTGATTGACCATTGTTTCTGGGTGTGACTGTGACAGTGTCTGGATCAAATTAACATTTGAGTCAACAAACTGAGTAAAGCAGATTGTTTCCCCACCCCACGCCCAACCCCCAGACTGAGAGGTATCAATCCTCTGGAGGCTTGAAGAGAACAAAAATCGGCTGAGGGAGAATTCGTTCTCTGGTTTTGAGCTGAACATTGGTTTCCTGCGCTCAATCTGGAACTTACATGGAAGCTCTCAGGCCTTGAGACCTGGAAATTACACCACCGGTTCTCTGGGGACTCCACTTTGTAGATGGCAGATTCTAGGATTTCTCAGCCTCCACAGCAACCCCATGACTATAGCCCACCAGGGTCCTCTGTCTGTGAGATTTTTCCAGGCAAGAATACTGGAGTAGGTTGCCATTTGCTCATCAAGGAGGTTGCCATTTCCTCCTTCCAGGCCCAGGGGTTAAATCCCTGTCCTCCTGTGTCTTCTGCATGGGCAGGTGGATTCTTTATCATTGAGCCACCTGGGAAGCCTATATTTGATTGGTTCTGCTTCTCTGGAGGACCCTAATACAGCACAGGATAAACTGCAACTAAATAACTTCCCCCTGACCCCAAACCCCACACTCCCCACACTGAGGGTATCGTGATCACGAACCTTCCTGGGAGCTCTTCTCTTGCTCTTTCAGGTTCAGACCGGGAACACAAATGGACTGTGGGGCAGGATGGGGCATGGGGGAGAAGTCAGGGACCTACTGGGATAGATTGCATCATCTGTGCCCTCTCTCTTATTACCCATAGTGAAATTGCTGGGACAGGCTCTCAAGGAAGAGTGAGAATCTGAAGGGCAGGGGAGATGTTACCTTGTGGAATCCTATAGATGATTTCTCCAGGCTTCCTGAGCTGCCGCAAGATATAGTCACTGTGAATATTGATTCCCATTCCCAAAATGAATAAGAAGACACCTTGGCAAAGAAGAGAGGGAGAAGTTAACAATGTGTGCTGTTTTGGGTGTTTCCTCACAATTAAAGTGGTTTGTGGTTTGTTTGTTTTCTTAGTTTGGTTGTTTTCTAAAAATTGAAGGGATGGGCATTTGACCTCCAATTCTAAGCATGATACTAAGGCAAGAAAGGAGGGAGGGGGCAACGTACCCTGGTCCCAAATTTGAATGAAAGAGCTTTGCTGTTTCATAGGCCAAAAGACTGAAAATACACAGTGTCAGGTGATAGAGATGAGTGAGAAAGGAGAGAGGGAGCCCCCACCATCATCCAACATTTAAATAAATAAGTAAATAGGCAAGTAAACAAATGAATAAATAGAAGCCTTCAGCTCATTCAAAAACAATCAAGCCATGGTCAGCAAACTTAACCACTAATTCGAATCCCTCCTCCTTGGCCACCCTCACTCCAGAGGCTGGAAGGTTGAGAGGAGGTCTTGTGACCTAGTTCTGCTGAGACTGTGTAAAGGAAAGACTTCTGGAAGTTTCCTTGGAACTCTTTTACTTTTCTGATAAAGGAGGCAGGTGGGACCAGTGCCTCTACTGCCTCCCTCTTCCTTCGTTGCTAGGTGTGATGCCTGGAGCTACAGGAAATGTCTTGCAACCCTGTGGTGACTGTCACTAGGACATGAGGTAAATATGTTCAGAACAGTGGAGCAGAAAGTGCCTGGGATCTTAGTGACAACAGGAAGCAGCTGAAGGAAGCAGAAACCACCTACCTTTGGACAATCTTGTTATGTGAGAAATATAAATTCTTAATTATTTAAGTTACTAAGAGTTGGTTTTCTGTGACTTATTGCTCAGAGCACTACTGACTGATATATCTACTCTTGGGGAAGTAGTTAAAGAGCGTGGCACTGAGCAAACTGATTTTCACCACTGCACACTCCCCTTCCCCATTCACAGGCACAAAAAGGTCTGAGATGAGGAGCACCAGGACTGTGTATGCTCAGTCTTATGCCATCGATGCCCAAGCCCAGCTCTCAGCCAAGTGTATGTGTGCTGATCAAATTACAACAGGCAAAAAGCAAGAACAATTGAATTAAAAGCAGTCACATCTACTCTCACCTCTGCTGCTGCTGCTGCTGCTGCTAAGTCGTTTCAGTCATGTCCGACTCTGTGCGACCCCATAGACAGCAGCCCACCAGGCTCCCCCGTCCCTGGGATTCTCCAGGCAAGAACACTGGAGTGGGATGCCATTTCCTTCTCCAAGGCATGAGAGTGAAAAGGGAAAGTGAAGTCGCTCAGTGGTGTCCGACTCCTAGTGACCCCATGTACTGCAACCTACAAGACTCTTCCATCCATAGGATTTTCCAAGCAAGAATACTGGAGTGGTACGCCATTGCCTTCTCCAACTCTCACCTGATTTGCTATGATATGAAACAATCATTTTTAATCTTGTCTAGTCAAAAGATTTTTATCCTGGAGAGAAGGGACACCAGTGGAGGGAGCACCAGGGGATGGGAGAGGGGTGGAAAATAGCACACACAGCAATGAAAAAGCAGACACCTTAGATGTGATGTCTGTGTGTCCCTGGACAAGTCACTTACTTCTCTGAGCCTCAATTTTCTTATCTGTAAAATGTAGATTCTGATAGCACCTATCTTACAAGGATAATATGAGCTTCATTCACGTGTTTACTCTTTCATTCATTTATTCAAATAACATTTGTTGAGGTCTTACTATGTACCAAGCACTGTCTTAAACACCAGGGGTGTTGTAGTGAGAAAAGCAGTCAAGAGATCTGTTCCCATAGAGATTACATTTCAGTGGAGAAACACAGAAATGAATTAAAATAATGAAATAATTAAAGTCACATATCACTACAAAGCAGAAAGCAAAGTAGGATGATGAAACAGAGAGTGAATTGGGGTGGGGAGGAGGTATCTCTACTTTAGATGAGGTCAGTAGGGAAAGCTTTTCTGAAGAGTCGGCATCTGCCCTATGAATTGAATAATGAGAATACGAAGATCTGTGTCTGCGGGGAGAGCTTTCTGGTGGAGAAACTAACAGATGCAAAGGTCCTGAGGACAGTATAGGTTTAGTAGATCTAAGAAACAGAAGGAAGGTGCTGCAGTTAATGCTTTAAGATAGATGGCGGGAGGTGGGGGGTGAGGAGATGAGAACAGGGTGATAATTTCAAATTTTCGTTGGGCTCTACGGGCCATGGTGAGAAGTTTGAATTTTTAAGAACAACAGGAAGCCATTGGCAGGTTTTAAGCAGGGGAGAATAGGATCTGATGTCAGTTTATTACAAAAGAAGTAAATATGTTTTGTGGAAGATGAAATGCTTATTAGCAAAAATAAGAAAAACAAGATACTTTGTTCTGACCGCCAATAAACACTTTGGTGCATATCCTTGAGATCTTCAACTTGCATAATACCTTGGCATATTCCAGTTTCCTCAATATTCCCAAAACTCTGCTTTTAGCTGATTCATGTAAACCAAAGTCCAAATAGGCCCACATCTAACATCTGGTCATTACATCCTTCAAGGACATTTTTATCTAGCCCAGATCCTTACCTTTTTTTTTTTTCAGGACACTGACTTGTTGAAAAGACTGGACAGTTCAGTTCATTTGCTTAGTCCTGCCAATTCTCTGTGACCACATGGACTGCAGCATGCCAGCTTCCCTGTCCATCACAAGGTCCCAGAACATGCTCAAACTCAAGTGCATTGAGTCAGTGATGTCATCCAACCATCTCATCCTCTGTTGGCCCCTTCTCCTCCTGCCTTTGATCTTTCCCAGCATCAGGGTCTTTTCCAAGGAGTCAGCTCTTTGCATCAGGTGGCCAAAGTATTGGAGTTTCAGCTTCAGCATCAGTCCTTCCAATGAACATTAAGGACTGATTTTCTTTAGGATAGACTGGTTTGATCTCCTTGCAGTCCAAGGGACTCTCAAGAGTCTTCTCCAACACCACAGTTCAAAAGCATCGATTCTTCAATGCTTAACTTTATAATCCAACTCTCACATCCATACATGACTGCTGGAAAAATCATAGCTTTGACTAGATGAACCTTGTTGGCAAAGTAATGTCTCTGCTCTTTAATATGCTATCTAGGTTGGTCATAGTTTTTCTTCCAAGGAGCCAGCATCTTTTAATTTCATGGCTACAGTCACCATCTGCAGTGATTTTGGAGCCCAAGAAAATAAAGCCTCTCTCTGTTTTCCAATGTTTCCCCATCTATTTGCCATGAAGTGATGGGACCATATGCCATGATCTTAGTTTTCTGAATGCTGAGTTTTAAGCCAACTTTTTCACTCTCCTCTTTCACTTTCATCAAGAGGCTCTTTAGTTCTCTTTCTGCCTTAAGGGTGGTGTCATGTGTGTATCCGAGGTTACTGATATTTCTCCTGGCAATCTTGATTCCAGCTTGTGCCTTGTCCAGCCTGACATTTCACATGAGGTACTCTGCATAATAAGTTAAATAAGAGGGTGACAATATACATACTTCTTTCCCAATTTGGATCCAGTCTGCTGTTCCATGTCAGTTCTAACTGTTGTTTCTTGACCTGCATACAGATTTCTCAGGAGGCAGGTAAGGTGGTCTGGTATTCCCATCTCTTGAGGAATTTTCCACAGTTTCTTATGATCCACACAGTCAAAGGCTTTGGCATAATAAATAAAGCAGAAGTAGATGTTTTTCTGGAATTCTCTTGCTTTTTCGATGACCCAGTGGATGTTGGCAATTTGATCTCTGGTTCCTCTGCCATTTCTAAATCCTGCTAGAACATCTGGACATTCACGGTTCACATACTGTTGAAGCCTGGCTTGGAGAATTTTGAGCTTTACTTTGCTAGCATGTAATATGAGTGCAATTGTGCAGTAGTTTGAACATTCTTTGGCATTGCCTTTCTTTGGGATTGGCATGAAAACTGACCTTTTCCAGTGCCATGGCCACTGCTGAGTTTTCCAAATTTGCTGGCATATTGAATGCAGCATTTTCATAGCATCATCTTCTAGGATACGAAATAGCTCAACTGGAATTCCATCTCCTCCACTAGCTTTTTACGTAGTGATGCTTCCTAAGGCCCACCTGACTTCGCACTCCAGGATGTCTGGCTCTAGGTGAGTAATCACACCACTGTGGTTATCTGGGTCATGAAGATCTTTTTTGTATAGTTCTTCTGTGTATTCTTGCCACGTCTTCTTAATATCTTCTGCTTCTGTTAGGTCCATACCATTTCTGTCCTTTATTGTGCCTATCTTTGCATGAAATGTTCCCTTGGTATCTCTAATTTTCTTGAAGAGATCTCTAGTCTTTCCCATTTTGTTGTTTTCCTCTATTTCTTTGCATTGATCACTGAGGAAGGCTTTCTTATCTCTCCTTGCTATTCTTTGGAACTCTGCATTCAGATGGGTATCTCTTTCCTTTTCTCTTTTGCCTTTACCTTCTCTTCTTTTCTAAGCTATTTGTAAGGCCTTCTCAGACAGCCATCTTGCTTTTTTGTATTTCTTTTTCTTGGGGATGGTCTTGATCCCTGACTCCTGTACAATGTCATAAACCTCCATCCATAGTTCTTCAGGCATTCTATCAGCTCTAATCCCTTGAATCTATTTGTCACTTCCACTGTATAATCATAAGGAATTTGATTGAGGTTATGCCTAAATTGTCTAGTGGTTTTCCCTACTTGTTTCAATGTAAGTCTGAATTTTCCAGTAAGGAGTTCATGATCTGAGCCACAGTCAGTTCCTGGTCTTTTTTTGGTGACTCTATAGAGCTTCTCCATCTTTGGCTTCAAAGAATCTAATCAATCTGCTTTTTGGTATCAACCATTTGGTGATGTCCATGTGTAGAGTTTTCTCTTGTGCTGTTGGAAGAGGGTGTTTGCTATGACCAGTGCGTTCACTTGGCAAAACTCTGTTAGCCTTTGCCCTGCCTCATTTTGTAGTCTAAGACCAAATTTGCCTGTTACTCCAGGTATTTTTTCATTTCCTGCTTTTGCATTCCAGTCCCCTGTGATGAAAAGGACATCTTTTTTTTGGCTGGTTAGTTCTAGAATGTCTTGTAGGTCTTCAAAGAACCATTCAACTTCAACTTCTTCAGCATTTCTTGTTGAGACATAGACTTGGATTACTGTGATATTGAATGGTTTGCCTTGGAAACGAACAGAGACATTCTGTCGTTTTTGAGATTGTATCCAATAACTATATTTCGGGCTCTGTTGTTGTCTATGATGGCTACTCCATTTCTTCTAAAGGATTCTTCACATCTGAGTTAAATTCGCCCATTCCGGTCCATTTTAGTCACTGGTTCCTAAAATATCGATGTTCACTCTTGCCATCTCCTGTTTGACCACTTCCAATTTACCTTGATTCATGGACCTAACATTCCAGATTCCTATGCAATAGTGTTCTTTACAGCATCAGACTTTATTTCCCATCACCAGTCACATCCACAGTTGGGCTTTGTTTTTGCTTTGGCTCCATCTCTTCATTCTTTCTGGAGTTATTCCTCCACTCTTCTCCAGCATCATATTGGGCACTTACTGACCTGGGGAGTTCATCTTTCAGTGTCCTATCTTTTTTCCTTTCCATACTGTTCATGGAGTTCTCAAGGCAAGCATACTGAAGTGATTTGCCATTCCCTTCTCCAGGGGACCATGTTTTGTCAGAATTCTCCACCATGATCCATCCGTCTTGGGCGGCCATATAGGGCATGGCTCATAGTTTCACTGAGTTAGACAGTGCTGTCATCCATGTGATAAGTTCGATTAGTTTCTATGACTGTGGTCTTCATTCTGACTGCCCTCTAATCGATAAGGATAAGAGACTTATGGAAGCTTCCTGATGGGAGAGACTGACTGTGGGGGAAACTGGGTCTTGTTCTGACAGGTAGGGCCATGCTCAGTAAACCTTTAATCCAATTTTCTGTTGATGGGTTGGGCTCTGCTCCCTCCCTGTTGTTTGACCTGAAACCAAACTATGGTGGAGGTAATGAAGGTAATGGTGACCTCCTTCAAAAGGCCCCATACATGCACTGCCGCATTCAGTGCCCCTGACCCTGCAGCAGGCCACTGCCGACCCACACCTCTGCCAGAGACTCCTGGACACTCATGGGCATGCCTGGGTCAGTCTCTTGTGGGGTTCCTGCTCCTTTCTCCTAGGTCCTGGTGTGCACAAGTTTTGTTTTTGCCCTCCGAGAGTCTGTTTCCCCAGTCCTGTGTAAGTTCTGGAGGCTCTACGGTGGGGTTAATGGTGACCTCCTCCAAAAGGGCTTGTGCCACACCCAGGTCTGCTGCCCCTGCAGCAGGCCACTGCTGACCCGTACCTCCACAGGAGACATGCAAAACACTGAAAGGCAAGTCTGGCTCAGTCTCTGTGGGGTGTCCTGGTGTGCACCAGGTTTTGTTTGAGCCCTCCAAGTGTCTCTGGTGGGTATGGGGTTTCATTCTATACACGATTTTACCCTTGCTACCATCTTGCTGGGGCTTCTCCTTTGCCCTTGAACATGGGATATATTTTTTTGGTGGGATACAACATTCTCCTGTCCATGGTTGTTCAGCCACAAGTTTTAATTTTGGAGTTCTCACAGGAGAAGATGAATGCATGTCCTTCTACCCCACCATAAGCTGATGGAGAGAACATGTGTGATGTAAAGAGAGAGATTAAGAATAACCTCTGCCTTTTTTCTTGAGCAAGAATAATGCACAGACAATTGAACCTTTACTTTATTTAAAAAAAAAACCTTTAGTTCCTCTTGCAGATAATGAAAAATATTCAAGGATCATTGTTTTCTACTATTTTAGATAGGTGGTCAAGAAAGTCTCTATGAGGAGATGTGAACTGACAGACACCTAAATAAAAGGAGGAACCAGCTCCCCGAGTATATAGGGGTTGAGCACTCCAGACAGAGGGTGTAGTCTGTACAGCAGCTCTTGGCCAGGACAAACTTGACCATTTCAGATCCAGCAGGAAGGCCACTGAGGCTACAGGACAGTAAATAAGATGGATGGAGATAGGAAGCGAAGTCAGGACAGGATCAAGAACATCTGGGTTTCACAGGCAGTGGTAAGAAATTTGTATTTTATCCTGAGAGTAACAGAAATGCATTGGAGGATTTTGAGATGGTAAATGCCACAATGTTTTTAAAAGATCTCTCTGGCTGCTGTATAGAGAAAAGACCACGGTGAAGATGGTCGTGGTAGGGAAGGGGGGGATGGAACCCTTGAGTGTCTATTATAATAGGATGGGGAGAGGTGATAGTGATATAGAAAGAGGTGTTAACTAGAGTGGGTTAGAAGCAGTCAGGTTTACTTACCCAGACTAAACCGTATGTCTGTGTACCACTCAGCAGGGTATTCAGCACAGTAAACCAGATAGTAGCCTTGGAGGAGTCCATTTCCCATGCAGAAGACAAATCCTCTGAAAAGGAATACAACTGGAAATGGCCTCCCTCTAGTAAGCAGTGAATAAACAAATGTCCTGGGGTAAATGGGGGAGAAAGGTCAGGACCCATTGTTAAAAAAATATCAAGCAATGAGATGAAACAACAGGCAATTGCATTAATCCCATTTTAAAAACCATGTCCCGTAAATGTATGCAGTGAGAGACCTTATTATTAATGTCTAGTTCTCTGTGTGTTAGTAGTTCAGACGTGTCCAACTCTTTGTGATCCCATAGACTAGCCCACAAGGCTCCTCTGTCCATGGATTTCTCCAGGCAAGAATACTGGAGTGGTTGCCATTCCCTTCTCCAAGGGATCTTCCCAACCAGGGATGGAACCCAGGTCTTCCACATCGCAGGCAGATTCTTTACCGTGTAAGCCACCAAGACTTGTAGTAGCTGGTTCTAGAGCAATCATCTATGCTATGATTTGTCTTGTTTCATTAAAATTCATAGTAGCCATCATTACAACAGCTTTGAAAGGTAAATTTCATCCTTATAAATTAATAAACTCAATCCTGTAAATCCAAGACTGGAAACCATCTTCGTATAGATCTAGAAGTGAAATCCAGACTGCATTGAAGGAAGATAGAGCCAGGCTTATCCCATGCAGCAGTGCAATGGAATTTTGATAGCAGCCATACAATCATATGGCTTTCCATATGTCTCTCTAATATGATTTAATTCCTGGTATTATAGCATTCCCCAGAAAGTGGGCTGCAGATGCCCTGGAGAAAAATAAATAAGAGAGTCCTCTAAATGCTGGGAACTGTGAATACAGGGTAATCCAGGAGAACATTAAAAAATAAAAATAATTTAAAAATAAAAATTAGCCCAAGATATAATGTTAAATACCAAACATCAAACTACATCATGCTTTTTATTTTTCTCCTTTGATGGTGCAATATAACCATCATACAGGAAAGTTAATAAACCTATATGAATAGATTAATGAATTACTATCAAATATACACCCATAAAGTCATTAACCAAGTCAAGAAATGGAACATGGCCATCACCCAGAAGCCTCCTATAGGTCCTTCCTGTTAATAGTCCATCACACAAGAGATAACCACCACCCTGATTCCTGTAATAATCATGTCCTTTTACTTCTTTACAATTTTGCCTCATTTTCATGCACCCCTAAAAATAGTTTTCTCACATTTAATTCCATGTGAAAGGAAACACATCATTATGATTCTAAGACTCAAGCATGTCATGTGTATATTAATTTTCATTGTTGTATATATTGTCATGTGTGAATATATCACATGTGCTTATCTATTTTACTGTGATGAATATGTAGGTTGCTTGCATAGTGTTTTATGTATTCAAAGATTATTTTACCATTATTTTAATGATTTTTCATTTTATGTTTAAACCTTTGGAATTTATTTTGTTATAAGAAATTAGATAAGAAGCAAATGTAATTTTTCCCTCTGATGCTACTAAATATACTAAATATCTTTTTCTCACTGACACACGCTGCCATTGGCTGTTATTGTTGTTTCAGTCGCTAAGTTGTGTCTGACTCTTTGTGACCCTATAGACTACAGCACAAAAGGCTTGCCTGTCCTTCACTATCTGCCAGAGTTTGCAAAACTCATGTCCATTCTGTCAATGATCCCATCCAACCATCTCAACCTCTGTTGCCCTCTTCTCCTCATGCCCTCAGTCTTTCCTAGCATCAAGGTCTTTTCCAGTGATTCAAGTCTTTACATCAGGTGGCCAAAGTACTGGAGCTTCAGCTTCAGCATTAGTCCTTCCAATGAATATTCAGGGTTGGTTTCCTTTAGAATTGACTGGTTTGATCTCCTTCTTGTCCAAGGGACTTTCAGGAGTCTGCTCCAGCACAACAGTTCAAAAGCATCAATTCTTTAGTGCTCAGCTTTCTTTGTGATCCAATATGCACATCCGTACATGACTATTGGAAAGACCATAGCTTTGACTATTATGAACTTTTATCAGCAAGGTGATATCTCTTCTTTTATTATACTGTCAAGGTTTGTCATAGCTTTTCTTCCAAGGAGGAAGCATCTTTTAATTTCACGGCTGCAGTCACTGTCTGAAGTGATTTTGGAGCCTAAGAAAATATATTCTGCCATTGTTCCCATTTTTCCTCATTTATCTGCCATGAAGTCATGTCCCATTACTGGGGAAACAGTGGCTGACTTTATTTTGGGGGGCTCCAAAATCACTGTAGATGGTGACTGCAGCCATAAAATTAAAAGACGCTTACTTCTTGGAAGGAAAGTTATGACCAACCTAGACAGCGTATTAAAAAGCAGAGACATTACTTTGCCAACAAAGGTCCATCTAGTCAAAGCTATGGTTTTTACAGTAGTCATATATGAATGCAAGAGTTGGGCTATAAAGAAAGTTGAGTGGCGAAGAATTGATGCTTTTGAACTGTGGTGTTGGAGACTCTTGAGAGTCCCTTGGACTGCAAGGAGATCCATCCAGTTCATCCTAAAGGAAATCAGTCCTGAGTGTTGATTGGAAGGACTGATGTTGAAGCTGAAACTCCAATACTTTGACCACCTGATGCAAAGAGCTGACTCATTGGAAAAGACCCTGATGCTAGGAAAGACTGAAGGCAAGAGGAGAAGTGGCTGACAGAGGATGAGATGGTTGGTTGACATCACGACTCAATTAACATGGGTTTGGGTAAACTCTGGGAGTTGGTGATGGACAGGGTGGCTTGGCATGCTGCAGTCCATGGGGTCACAAAGAGTCAGATACGACTGAGTGATTGAACTGAACTGAACTGAACTGAACTAATGGGACTGGATGCCATGATCTTAGTTTTCTGAATGTTGAGTTTTAAGTCAGGTTTTTCACTCTCCTCCTCTACCTTCTTTAGTTCCTCTTTACTTTCTGCCATTACGGTGGTAGGTATCATTTGCTTATCTGAGGTTATTGATATTTCTCCTAGTAATCTTGATTCCAACTTGTGATTCACCTAGCCTTGCATTTCACATGATATACTCTACATAGAAGTTTAATAAACAGCGTGACAATATACAGACTTGACATACTCCCTTCCCAATTTGGAACCAGTCCATTGTTCCATGTCCGGTTCTAACTGTTGCTTTTTGACCTGCATACAGATTTCTCAGAAGGTAGGTAAGGTGGTCTGGTGTTGCCATCTCTTGAGGAATTTTCCACAGTTTGTTGTGATCCACACAGTCAAAAGCTTTAGTGTAGTCAATGAAGCAGAAATAGATGTTTTCTGGAATTCTCTTGATTTTTCTATGACCCTAGAGATGTTGGCAATTTGATCTCTGGTTCCTCTGCCTTTTCTAAATCCAGCTTGAACATCTGGAAGTTCTCAATTCACATACTGTTGAAACCTGGCTTGAAGAATTTTGAGCATTACTTTGCTAGCATGTGACATAAGTGCAGTTGTGTGGTAGTTTGAACATTCTTTGGGATTGGCATGAAAACTGACCTTTTCCAGTGCTGTGGCCACTGCTGGCATATTGAGTGCAGCACTTTCACAGTATCAGCTTTTAGGTTTTTATATAGCTTAGCTGGAATTCCATCCCCTCCACCAGCTTTGTTTGTAGTGATGCTCCCTAAGGCCCACTTGACTTCTCATTCCAGGATGTCTGGCTCTAGGTGAGTGATCACACCATCATGGTTATCTGGGTCATAAGATCTTTTTTTGTATAGTTCTTCTGTGTATTCTTGCCACCTCTTCTTAATATCTTCTGCTTCTGTTAGGTCCATACCATTTCTGTCGTTTATTGAGCCCATCTTTGCATGAAATATTCCCTTGGTATCTCTAATTTTTTTGAAGGGATCTCTAGTCTTTCCCATTGTATTGTTTTTCTCTGTTTCTTTGCTTTGTTCACTTAAGAAGGCTTTCTTTTCTCTCCTTGCTCTTTTCTGGATCATTGCGTCCATTGGCTGTATCTTTCCCTTTCCCCTTTGCCTTTCACTTCTCTTCATTTCTCAGGTATTTTGTAAGGCCTCATCAGACTACAATTTTGCCCTCTTGCATTTTTTTCTTTGAGATGATTTGGTCACAACCTTGTGTACAATGTTAATTTTTTTCCTAATGCTAGTAAATATACTAAATATCTCTTTCTCACTGACACCTACTGCCAGTGGTACTATACACGAATTTATCATACATATTGGTCCCTCTTCTAGACTCTTGTTTCTGTTCCATTGATTTATCTATAGCTGGTACTACACTTTTAATAATTGTACTTTGAAAATTTGCCTTGGACTTCCCTGGTGGTTTTATGGGAATCCACCTGCCAATGCAGGGGAAAGTGAAAGTCAAAGTGTTAGTCACTCAGTCATGTCCAATTCTTTGTGATCCCATGGGCAGTAGCCCACCAGACTCCTCTCTCTATGGAATTCTCCAGGCAAGAATACTGGAGTGCGTAGCCATTCCCTTCTCCAGCAGATCTTCCCAACCCAGAGATGGAACCTAGGTCTTCTGCATTGCAGGCATATTCTTTACCATCTGATACACCAGGGAAGCCCACCAATGCAGGGGACACAGCTTCAATCCTTGGTCTGAGAACATCCCACACATCCCAAGAGCAACTAAGCCTGTGTGCCACAATTGTTAAAGCCCATGCACCTAGGGCCCATGCTCCATGACAAGAGAAACCACCACAATGAGAGGGCCACACACCGCAACGAGGAGGAGCCCCTCTTGACCTAAACTAGAGAAAGCCTATATGTAGCAACAAAGACCCAGTGCAGCCGAAAATAAATAAATAGATGGTTTTTTAAATAAAATATGTTTTAATACTAGGTGGGGCTATTCTTGTATCATCACTCTTCCTAAGGATTCCCAATATGCCCTTCATTGTTTATTCTTCATGTGAACTTTAAAACCAAATTTTTAGGGAGGGGGGTTCTGGAAGGGGAACATATGTATACCCATGGCAGATTCATGTCAATGTATGGCAAAACTAACACAGTAAAATAAAGAAAACTAAAAAAATAAATAAATAAATAAAGCGGAAAAAATAAAATAAAATAAAACCAAATTGTTAAACTCACACTTCCAAATGTTAGAAATACCACTGACCTTTGAACAATCAGGGTGGGAACTGCCTAGGTCAACTCACCTACAAGTTTTTTTCACTAGTAAATACTACAGTACTACACTATGTAAGGTTGGTTGAATTCATGGATGCAGTACCTCACATAAGGAGGAATGGCAAATACTGGGGAACCATGGACATAGAGGACTGCCTATGAGTTATGCATGGGTTTCAATTGCTTGGAAGATCAGTGCCCCTAACAGCCACATTGTTCAAGAGCTCTGGGTACCAACCAAAGCTTGCAGCAACACAGGGAGCATTTAAGAAAGAAAAAGATTGAACCTCAGGAAGGATAACAAGCTTTGTGGTATTTTCAACTGACCTTCCCATCTTCCCCTTTCCAGCTCTGCACAGCCTTAAAAAGTAGCAGCATCCATTCCCTGGTCTGGAGGCAGGAAAACAGGACGTGATGGCTTTCAAAGCCTCATTTCCAAAGAGAAGTCATTATCTTACTTGTTTGGTGGTTCCCTGATGATGACTCCATTCAAAAGACTTATCTCTAGTCTCCCTCACTCAGACTTATCCAGTGCTAAAAGTTTCTTGGTTTGGGGTTTTTTTTTTTAATATTTTAGCACCACAGTGGCCTGAGGTGGTGGATAACAAGTGGGACAATATCAGACTAAACAAAAAGCTTAAAAGGAAAGACTGAGAAATGAGATGCCCATAGGAGCCTTGATAATCTCATACATATTTCTGGGAATCTAGACAGTCATGCATATGCATAGCACCATGCATAAGCTTAAAAGAAGACTTGGGGTTTCCCTGATGGTTCAGTGGTTGAGAATCCAACTTCCAATGCAGAGGAAACTGGTTCGATCCCTGATTAGGGAAGATTCTACATGCCACATGGCCATGAAGCCCGCAACTACTGGGCCCATGCTCTGCAACAAGAGAAGCCACTGCAAGTAACCCTTGCTCATGGCGACTCGAGAGGGCCCACATGTAGCAGTGAAGACCCAGCACAGCCACAGATAAATAAATGAATATTTTTTAAAAGACCTGAAAATTTCCTAAGCTCTCACTTCTGATTGACCTTGAGATTTGAGCAAGCAGTAAGTGAAGCCAAAGCAGAATTGTAAACTACATGGGTGGTTGTTAAAGGATTTCTCTAAGATGCACACAGAGGACCTTGGCAAAGATTAGGAGACTTATTGGTTTCAGGCGTTTTAGGAAATCTCTGATCATTAACTAGTCACTAAGAAAACCAAGTAGTGACTTCAGGTACATCAACGAAGACAAAGGCTTCATAGAATAAGTTCAGAAAAGCTACTAGGCAAACAGTAACAACAAAAAACCCTAGGAGGCAGAGAGAATCTGATTTCCAGAGTAGTTACATAGTATTATAGTTTTCAACAATAAACTATGGAACATTCAAAGAAACTATGAGCCATTCATAGGGGAAAATGCAACCAACTAACATTGTCTCTGAGAAGACCAGACACTAGATTTATTAGGCAAACATTTTAAATTAATTATTTTAAAAGAGCTAAAAGAAACCATGTCTAAAGATTTAAATGAATTTCTAAGAATGAGGGACTATCAAATAGAGAATACCAATAGAGATAAAAATTATAAAATGGAACCAAATAAAAACCTGAAGTTGAAAAATTCACTAGAGGGACTTAGCAGTAGACTTGAGCAGGCAGAAGAAAGAATCAGTGAAGTTGAAGAATCAGTTTAATTGAATTATTCCAGTTTGAGGAATAGAGAAAAATAAACAGAGGTTCAGAAATCTGTAGGACACAGAGAGAATAATGACAAAGGGGCAGAAAGAATATTTGAAGACGTAGTGTACAAAAACTTTTGAATCTGATGACAAACCCTAATCAACACATCCAAGAAGTTCAGTGAATAGACTAGATAGACTTACAGATATCAAAATTGAGTTATATCATGATTAAACTGATAAAAGCCAAAGATAAAGAGAGAATCTTGAAAACAGCAAGAGAGAAGAAACTCATCACATTCAATAGAATAATCATGAAGGCAAGCAGGCAGTGGAATAACATATTCAGTAGTCTGACAAAAAAAAAACTTGTCAAACAATTTTTTACATGGTAAAATGATCCTTCAAAACCCAAGAGGGAAAAAAGTAGATATATTGGACTTCATCAAAACCATAATGATATATATGTATGTATAGTGATTCTAAAGGCTAAAGAAAGGCTATTAAAAAAAATAGTTGTTGGCCTCCCAGTGTGGCACTATAAGTGCCATCAATACCCCCAAAGCAGGCCCAAAGGCAAAGTCCTTGCCTTTTGAAAACCCAGGACATAGTACATGCAGCTGTTTTCAAAGTTAAACCATGTATCCACTCTTTATACCATGAAGAATCTGAAGGAAAAGTCAATCCTCAATCACATTTCATCCAAAGGAGTACATATTACTCAGGACTGGCTCACTACCATAATAACAACTCCCAAGAGGTTCCACATATTAAAAGCTCATTCTTTGCTTCTGTCATAACACAATGCTGTTCAGGAGTGACGCTCTGCTCCACATCATTGAGGATCCAGGGTCCTTCAGGGCATCTTCTTCCTCTGGCCATCAGACAAAAACTGCATGGAGGGTTGTGTAAAGGTTTTCTTAAGGGCCAGGCTGCAGTTTAGAAGTAGCATGTATTACTCCCACTTTCATTCCTTTGGCACCACCCAACTGCAACATTGACTGGTAAATGCAACCTAGCTGCATGGGCAAAAAACTCTGGAAAGCCAGGAGTCCTGGAGAACAAATAAAATCATTCTCACTGGAAAAACTTTGCTCTTGGAAAGCTGGGAGCAGTCTAAAATGAGAGTTTCAGTGCAGAAAGTGGTAAGAACAATGAAGAAGGGGAGGAGAGAACACCCAAGAGGCTAACCATTAGTGCTCTGGAGGGTTGCAGGTGAGTTTTACCTTCAGATCCCAGTATGACCTGAGACTCAGTTTCCCTGGGGTTTGGAACCACTTCACTTTAATTCCCTCCTACACTTTTTATTGTAAATTTTCATTCCTCTGTGTTTGTTCTGAATCAAAGTCTGATAAGCACTATGTAAATATGAAGTTTTCTATCACTCCTAAGTAAATATTCATTTGAGGGGATGCTTATTGGAAAGGGTTAACTGAAATTGCACATCCAAATTAAACTAAAGAAAAAACTTTAAAATTATACATCTTGCATCGACCATCTCATATTTAACTAAGTCTTCTTCAAACATAAGTGCTATTGCTGAGATTATCAAGCCTATTGAAGACTTTTCACTTATGAAATTTTTGTCAATCAAAATGAATTCAAATTCTATATATAAGATACAAGGCTTCCATGTATATATTTACTTGTTACATATAGTAATAACTCCGTCCTCAACTCCATCTCCCCTTTAACCACTACCCCATTTCCCTTCTTTCTTTTACAGCAAAACTCCTCAAAAGAATTGCTATACTTGCCATCTCTGTCTGTTCCTCCTTTTGTCCTTCCTCTCCCCAACAGAAACTGATCTTGGTGAGACCTCCAGAGACCTCCAAATTTTCAATTCCAAGAGCCAATTTTCAGCTCTCTTATTTGACAAGTTGATCACTCCATCCTTCTGGAAACACTGTCTTTATTCAGCTTCCAGCATACCACTTTCTCTTGATTCTTCTCCTATCTCACTGATTTCTCTTCATTTTCTTTTGCTGGTTTCTCTTCATTCCCTTGACTTTTAATTAGTGGAGTGCCCCAAGGCTAAGGACTCTTTCTGTCTTAATTTAAAGCCACTGTAGATATGATCACATCTATCTAGATGTGATAGATAGTCTGTTATAGATGTTAATATTATCATCTATAACATGACAATTCCCAAATGTATGCCTCCAGGCAGGATGTCTGCAGTCCTTGAACTCAGACTCATATAGCCAACTTCCTACTAGACATTTAATTGAAAAGATTTCACAAATTTAATACACCCAAACCCCTGATTCCCCACTCATCCCAAAACCTGCACACCTCTGAACCTGCCCCATCTCAGTTCATTCTTCCACTGCTTGGACTGAAGACATTGAATCATCATTGACTTCATCCTCTTCTCTCTCTCTTTTCCTCTCTCATAATCTACGTAGAATCTATCAGCAAATCCTACTAGCTCTACCTCAAAATATTTCCAGAATCTGGCCACATCTCACTAGTGCTCACAGAAAATTTTGTAGTACTAAATATATACAAAATAAAATAGTAAAGGTCTCAAAACCCCTACTTTAAAATCCTAGAAAGAAAGAGCAGAATAAATCCAAAAGAAGGTAATAATAAAGATAAGAGCAAAAAATCAATAAAATTCAAAATATTAAAACAGCATTAAATGAACTCTTTGAAAAGATGAATAGAATTTACCTTTAATGGGACTAAAAAAGAAAAAAGAGAAAACATAATCAGGAAAGAAACAGAACCTGCAAACATCAAAACAACAATACAGTATACTAACGCATATATATGGAATTTAGAAATATGGTAACGAGAACCCTGCATGTGAGACAGCAAAAGGAACGCAGATGTGTAGAACAGACTCATGGACTCTGGGGGAGAGGGCAAGGGTGGGATGATATGGGAGAATGGCATTGAAACATGTTAATTATCATATGTGAAATCAATCACCAGCCCAGGGTTGATGCTTGGGGCTGGTGCACCAAGATGCCTGGGGGAGGGAATCGGGAGGGAGAAGGGAGGGGGGTTCTGGAGGGGGAGCATATGTAAACCCATGGTGGTTTCATGTCATTGTATGGCAAAACCAACACAATAAAGAAAATTTTTTTAAAAAAACAATGAAAAGGATATTAATGAAATACTATGAATAACTATGTGAAAGTGAAAGTTCCTCAGTCTTGTCTGACTCTTTACATCTCCATGGACTATGCAGTCCATGGGATTTTCCAGGCCAGAATACAGAAGTGGGCAGCCTTTCCCTTCTCCAGGGGATCTTCCCAACCCAGAGATTGAACCCAAGTCTTCCATATTACAGGCAGATTCTTCACCAGCTGAGCATATGGGAAGCCCAAGAATACTGGAGTGGTAGCCTATTCCTTCTCCAACAGATCTTCCTGACCCAGGAATCAAACCAGGGTCTCCTGCATTGCAGGCAGATTCTTTACCAACTGAGCTATCAGGGAAG
This sequence comes from Antilocapra americana, assembly GCA_007570785.1. NCBI lineage: Eukaryota > Metazoa > Chordata > Mammalia > Artiodactyla > Antilocapridae > Antilocapra > Antilocapra americana. Next base: position 32,269 of record ML664196.1, read on the forward strand.
CTATGATACCTGCATAAAGTTGATAGTTTAGATGAAATGGATTAAATCCTTGAAAGACACAAGCTATCATAACTTGCCCTAATGAGATAGATCATTTGACTAGCCCTATAGCTATTAAGGAAATTTAATTCATAACTTTAAAACTTCTCAAAAAAAAAAAAAAAAACTCCAGGTCCAGATGGTTTCACTAGAGAATTATACCAAACATTTAAAAATAATTTAATGCTAATTCTGCTCAATCTTCTCACTTTATAAGGCTAATGTTTCTCTAACACAAAAACCAGACACACACAGTACAAAGAAAAAAGTATTACAAGCTACTAAAACCCATGATTACAGACATGAAAATTTTTAACAAATTGTTAATAAATAGAATGCAACAAGATATAAAAATAATTATACAACAATCAAGCAAGTAAGATTTGTTATTAAAAATCAATCAATGCAATCCAACTTTTTAACAGAAAAATAAAGGAATATTATGATCATATCAATCATTGTAAAAAGAAGTTGATGAAATTCAACTCTCATTAATGATAAAAGCACTGAGAAAATAGGAATAAAGGGAAACTTTCTGACCTTGATAAAGTCCATCTACAGCTAACATTATACCTAATGATCAATGGCTAAATGTTTTCCCTCTGAGATCATTAAGAAGACAAGATGTCTTATCTCTCTACTCCCACTGAACAAAGTGCCAGCAATTCTAGTCAGAGCTTAAAGGCAAGAAAAAAATTAAAAGCATACAGATCAGAAGGGAAGAAATAAAATTGTTCTTGTTTGAAAATGGCATGATTGTCTCTATAAAATATCCCAAAGAATTATCCATAAAAGTAAAAATTCATAAATTGGACTTCACCAAAAATTTTTGGAGTTTTGCTTTTCATAAGACCCTGTTAAGAGAATGAAAAGACAAATTACACAATTGGGGGAAATATCTGCAAACCACATATCTTACAAAGAACTAGAATTTAGAATCCATAAAGAACTCTCTCTTCACTATCTCTTTGGTACCATCTTTTCAAGGAAGTAACATCAAAAAAATTTATAGATTTTTTTTTTAACTACCACAATGATCTTGGCAACTTAACTCCTCTGAACCTCAGTTTCCCATTTATATTTTTATTTATTTAATTATTTTTTCTTTACATTATCATGTTGGTTTTGCCATACATTGACATGAATCCGCCATGGGTATACATGTGCTTCCCTTCCAGAACCCCCCTTCCACCTCCCTCCTGATTCCATCTCTCTGGGTCATCCCGGTGCACCAGCCCTGAGCACCCTGTATCAAGCATTAAACCTGGGCTGGCGCTAGATTTCACATATGATAATTTACATGTTTCAATGCCATTCTCCCATATCATCCCACCCTTGCCCTCTCCCAAAGAGTCCAAAAGACTGTTTAATACATCTGCGTATCTTTTGCTGTCTCACATACAGGGTTATCGTTACCATCTTTCTAAATTCCATATATATGCGTTAGTATACTGTATTGTTGTTTTTCCTTCTGGCTTACTTCACTCTGCATAACTCCAGTTTTGTCCACCTCAGTAGAACTGATTCAAATATATTCTTTTTAATGGCTGAGTAATATTCCATTGTGTATATGTACCAAAGCTTTCTTATCCATTCGTCTGTTGATGGACATCTAGGTTGCTTCCATGTCCTGGCTATTGTAAACAATGTGATGATGAAAATTGGGGTACACATGTCTCTTTCAATTCCGCTTGCCTCGGTGTGTATGCCCAGCAGTGGGAATGCTGGGTCATGTGGCAATTCTATTTCCAGTTTTTTTAAGGAATCTCCACACTGTTTTCCATAGTGGCTGTACTAGTTTGCATTCCCACCAACAGTGTAAGAGAGTTCCCTTTTCTCCACATCCTCTCCAGCATTTATTGCTTGTAGACTTTTGGATGGCAGCCATTCTGATCAGCGTGAGATGGTACCTCATTGTGGTTTTGATTTGCATTTCTCTGATAATGAATGATGTTGAGCATCTTTTCATGTGTTTGTTAGCCATACGTATGTCTTCTTTGGAGAAATGTCTGTTTAGTTCTTTGGCCCACTCTTTGATTGGGTCATTTATTTTTCTGGAATTGAGTTGCAGGAGGAGTTGCTTATATGTTTTAGAGATTAAATGTTTGTCCATTGCTTCATTTGCTATTATTTTCTCCCATTCTGAAGGCTGCCTTTTCACCTTGCTTATAGTTTCCTTTGTTGTGCAGAAGCTTTTGATTTTAATTAGGTCCCATTTGTTAATTTTTGCTTTTATTTCCCATATTCTGGGAGGTGGGTCATAGAGGATCCTGCTTTGGTTTATGTCAGAAAAGGTTTTGCCTATGTTTTCCTCTAGGAGTTTTATAGTTTCTGGTCTTATGTTTAGATCTTTGATCCATTTTGAGTTTATTTTTGTGTATGGTGTTAGAAAGTGTTCTAGTTTCATTCTTTTACAAATGGCTGTCCAATTTTCCCAGCACCACTTGTTAAAGAGGTTGTCTTTTCTCCATTGTATATTCTCGTCTCCTTTGTCAAAGATAAGGTGTCCATAGGTGCATGGATTTATCTCTGTCTGGGCTTTCTATTTTGTTTCATTGATCTATATTTCTGTCTTTGTGCCAATACCATACTGTCTTGATGACTGTGGCTTTGTAGTATAGCTTAAAGTCAGGCAGGTTGACTCCTCCAGTTCCATTCTTCTTTCTCAAGATTGCTTTGGCATTCGAGGTTTTTTGTATTTCCATACAAATTGTGAAATTATTTGTTCTAATTCTCTGAAAAAGACCTCTGGAAGCTGGATAGGAATTGCACTGAGTCTACAGATCGCTCTGTAGTATACTCATTTTCACTATATTGATTCTTCTGATCCATGAACATGGTATATTTCTCCATCTATTTGTGTCCTCTTTGATTTCTTTCATCAGTGTTTTATAGTTTTCTATATATAGGCCTTTTGTTCTTTAGGTAGATATACTCCTAATTATTTTATTCTGTTTCGATGGTGAATGGAATTGTTTCCTAAATTTCTCTTTCTGTTTTCTCATTGTTAGTGTATAGGAATGCAAGGGATTTCTGTGTGTTGATTTTATATCCTGCAACTTTACTATATTCACTGATTAGCTCTAGTAATTTTCTGGTGGAGTCTTTTCTATGTAGAGGATCATGTTGTCTGCAAAGTGAGAGTTTTACTTCTTCTTTTCCAATCTGGATTCCTTTTATTTCTTTTTCTGCTCTGATTGCTATGGCCAAGACTTCCAAAACTATGTTAACAGTAGTGGTGAGAGTAGGCACACTTGTCTTGTTCCTGACTTTAGGGGAAATGCTTTCAGTTTTTCACCATTGAGGATAAAGTTTGCTGTGGGTTTGCCATATATAGCTTTTATTAGTTTCCCATTTATACAAGGAAGATAATAGCAACCAACCTCAGAAGGTTGTTGAAAGAATTAAACAGTATGATTAATGTAACTGGCACATATGGGAACTTAATGGCTAAGTATTTCTTTCCAAACCAAGGAAATATATCATTATTTTCTCTGTATAAAGCCAAGGGCCAGCCTAAGACCAATGTGAAAATGATCTTTGAGCCCTAGTCTTTGTCTACTCATTGTATATCCCCTGTGGGTCCCTCTCCTGCTGCTTCCCTCTTTTTCCTCCATTCTCAGGATTCCAGCCATGCATGTTACAGACATACATGACCATATCCCAAAATATTTATTTTTCCTGCAAATTCCCTGGTCTCAAAACTTTTCTTTCCAGTTCTTTTATTGAAATCTCCCATTCTTTAGTCCCACTCTCTCAGGATGCTCTACTTCCTATTATCTTCTGTAAGTGACACCTAAAACCTATGGGCAATAATCTCTCAGAGTGGGAGTTAGCACCTGTTATGAGTACATTTGCAACTATTCTAGGTGACTAGGAAAAAGACCCAAGTATCCTTCTCAAAAACTCTTATACCAAAATAGAAGATGAGATATCAATATTATCCCCAAAAGAAAGTTGAGCCTGTCCCTCATTCATGCTTTGCATAAATACTTAAATAGTAATCAGATGCCACTCACCCTACCTAACATCAGCTCCAATGTGAAAAGGAGAATTGCAATTATGGAGAAGAGAGGTCATTTCACAACATGAGACACTTGGGGAAAGGAGAATTCTAGATGGAGCTTTTCAATGTGGAGGTTCCCTATGGCACTGGGTATCCCTAGAGAACATGAAGGCCCTGCCTGAGTGAAAGGAGAATTAGGGAGACAAGAATCCTAAAATGGATGTGGAAGGACAGAGATAGCATTTTTCTCAAGGTCTTACTGATTGCCTTGCAAGTGGTAACAAAAATCATCTCACAGGTGACTTTCTCTGGCTCATCCCCCCTAATATGGCAGATGAAGAGTAGTCAGTGATGCAAGATTTCCTGTTACATTTCCTTGGAATTTTTAAAAATTGCTTGGAATTATTTACCTGGCTCTCTGAAGATATGCTGCTTTAAACCAAAGAAAATACTTGAATGGTAGGATTTCAGACATATTTCACGGCCACAGAAAGAATTATTGAGGCAGACAGTTTTTTGATACCAATCAGTTTGTGTTCAGGTAGGCTTATTCTGTTAATGCACCCTGCTGTCCTGAGAAGAAGGCATTTATTCTGAGTGTGTGTTTGTGTGTGTGTGTGTGTGTTACTATTGCTAGACCAGTAAAGAATATGAAGTTCACAGAGGTGTGGTAGTTTTCCTAAGGCCACATAGTTACAAAGGGACAGCAGAGATGAGACTTAAAAGAGGGTCTTCTGCTTCAAAACAACTCACTCATTTCCAATTGGAAAGGAAAATAAAGATCTAAATATTCAATTGGAAAATAATTCCACATGCTCTTCAAAAGAATCCATGTTTGGTTTTTCAGTCATTTTAGTCCAAGGATCTTGTTGCTTCTCTGGTAGTCATTTGTTGCATCTGCCACCCAACATTCATTCTTCCTCCTTAGTAACTACTCTGGTTCTCCACCAGGGACCCACTTCCTTCCCATCTTACTCTGTGAAAAGTTTCATTCTCAGCCAATCAGAATAGGGATAACCCTCTTACACTGGCTATTTCAGAGATGGACATATAAACTCAGTAAACTCCAATAAGGTTTTGCTTGTGTTTTTTCTAAAACTCTTCTTTTCCACATGCCCTGGACCTGAGAGGATGTGCTTAGTCACTCAGTCATGTCCAGCTCTTTGCAACCCCATGGAGGATATACACTCTTAGATGCTACAGTTGTCTTGCTACCACCAAATGATAGCCTTTCTGAAAACCGAGCCAGTAAAAGAAGTAGAGCCAACAGCTGCAGAGAGAAACCAGATATTGATGGTATCTTTGGAACCACTAAATCAATCTGGACCTGAAGTTAGAATTTTCCAGTCATGAAAGGCAATAAATTCAGATTTTACTTAAACCTACTTGAATTTTCTGTCACTTGAAACTGAAAGAGTCCTGATTAAATGCAATACCACACTGTTCTCTTGTAAAATGAACATCAAACTTTTCCAGATTTAAAGCCAGAATTGGTGAAGGTTTTGAGTTGCATTTGACCATAAAATAGAGTTTCCCCAAAATTATTTTCTTGGAGCAGAACTCACCAAGAGGTCTTTCCTTGTAGGAGCCTTTCTGAATGCCAAAGAGCATTAGGCCAACCAGTCCTCTGAGCCCTTGGCCTACTTCCCCAAGTGCTTCCCAAGAAATAACACTGATGATGAACATCACTCGTCTATAGACTCAGATGATACCTGCCAGTGTAAGTAATGGTTTTGGACATCTTAGGGAGTGGGAAGTACAGGTCAAATGCAAAAGTGACCAAATACAGAATGAGTCAGTGGTGCACGCCATCCAAGCTTAATTATGGACCTTGTGTTGTGGTTTTAATGCTGGCCCCCAAAATATGTTTATGCCCTAATCCCCAAAACTTGTGACTGTTACTTCATTATAGCAAAAGAGTGAATATTCTTACATGGCAAACAATGAGATTAAATTAAGGATCTTGAGAAGATGAAGCTATCCTGGATAATCTGAATAGATGCTAAATGTATCCTCACACAAGAAAGGAACAGAAGAAGAGAAGAAAGATACACAGAGAAAAAGGCAATATGAAGACAGAACATAGACAGGCCAAGAAATGTAGGCAGCTGCTGAGGCTGAGCAAGGCAAGGAAGGATCTCCCTTTAGAAATTCCACAGGGAATCCAGCTGATGCCTTCTGGCCTCCAAAAGGACGAGAGAAAAAATATTTCAGACTTCTAGCCTCCAGAGTGATGACAGAAAAAATTTCTGTTGTTTCAAGCCAGCCAGTTTGTGGTAATTTATTATAGCAAGTACAGGGAACTAGTCACCTTGTTAGAGTAATATTAGGCCACTGAAATTAATTTCAGTTCAGACATCCTGTAAGGGAACTGCCAGCAAAGAACCACATACAACTAATATTTATATGGTGCTTACTATATTTCAGGTACTGTTCTAAGTACTTTGAACATATTAACTCATAATCTTTACAGCAACCCTAGGAGATAGATAATATTGTAACTATCCCCATTGTGCAGATGAGGAAACTAAGGCACGGTGAGATTAAATTAGCCCAAATTGGTACCTCTATGAAATATCACAGTTGGGATCCAATTCCAGGTGGAACTATTTCCAGAGTTTATGTTCTTGAGCACTTTGCTTTATTGCATTTACTGTACAAAAAAAAAAAAATGCTGGGTTCATGGGGATTTGTTGACACTGGAGGTTCTCACCTCTGGTTGCATATTCAAATCACCCAATGCTAACGGTGAAGAGGCACACTGAAAATAAATCACTCAGAATCATGGGCATAGGATTGGGAGCATCAGCAGCACTTAAGAGTCCCCCCAGATGACTCCAATGTGTAACCAGGGTTAAAAACCACTGACTTCATAACCTCCAATGGCAAGTTTAACAAACTTTTTTCAAATTGACAGTGACCAGATGTTTTGGTTTCTCCAAATGTACACACAGAGAAATTAGACTGCAAAATCTAGTATTTTTTAAGGGGCTCAATTCAATAAAATACTTTTTCCCCCTGCAGTAGAATGGTAGATCATTTTCCATAATGGTTGTACCATGGGAAAAATTCCAGGACAGATAGGTGGCATTGTCAGCCCCTTGCAAATGTCATCTGGTGTGAATCATCTGGTGGTCATGATCCAATAGATATATTAAAATTATGAAAAACATTGAGATGACCAGCTCATGAAGACCTAAAATATAGTACACCATTTTTAAGTTCCCTGTTTATATTGTTTCTTAATATTTTTGTTCTGGTAGTATTGAGAGAACTTGGAATTGCTCATTCACTCGATTTTCCTCTTTCTTTCTGCCTCTACATCAAAATAGAAGCTCAGTCTGAATATCCAATTAATTACCAAAGTTTTAAGAAATTGAGGATTCTTCTGAGTGATGAAAAGAATAATCATCATTGAGGTACAACCTCCAAGAGACAAGCTATAGACCCAGATGGATCTCTTAACCTGAGTAACTAATCAATTAATTTGAATAACTAGTTTATCTCTTCTTTTTAAGTTGATAGATTTGGCATGTGTTTTGGCATTGTGTAAACACACCTGCTGAGCCACTCATGATAAATGACCATGACCAAAATAACAAATTGTAAGTTGTGACATTGGGTGACTTTCATCTTGAAGTACAAAGTTCAGCAGGCTTACTATGTTAAGCTAAGGACAAGACCTGTTCACTGTTGGACACAAATACATCATTTCTCTAAGCTACAATTTTGTAGCCTTTATTTCTCATTGTTTGCAAAAACAAAACTGTGGTTTTCTAATTCTAGCTGTTTGACTTTTACTCTAGCCCAGTTTTATAGGGATTCTGATGTCATTTAGAATGGTCCAGGAATTGAGCCCATTACTACCAGCCAGAATGAAAAACTTGTCATACATGGGACACCGGGTAGAATACTCAAAAAGGCCTTGAATCAGAGGAGAGAGTTAATTAGCCCTTGCACTAGCATTCTTCTAGAAGTACCTAGAAAAGCAGATCAAGATCTGAAAGGGCCAAATTACTTCCAAGTAACTTAACTGCACCCCAGAACAAAGCTCAAGAATATTTATAGGAATACAAAAATACGCAATCACCAGCAAGGTATAATGTGCCATGCTGTACTTAGTTGCTCAGTCATGTTTGACTCTTTCTGACCCCATGCACCAAGTTCCTCTGTCCAGATTACCAGGAATGCAAAGAAGCAGGAAACACAGATGTTAGAATTACCAGACAATGACATTAAAACAGCTATTATAATTGTATTTCATATGTACATAAAATTAAATAAAGACATAGAAAATAGCAAAAAGGGCCAAAATAGAACTTCTAGACATGGAAACTACAATGTCTGAGATGGAAACAGGATTAACAATACATAAGATATCACAGAATAAAAAACTGTAAACTTGAAGATATAAGCAACAGAAAGTATCCAAAAGAAACACACTGAAAAAAAATCTTAAAAAATGATAAGAGCATCAGTGATTTGTAAGACAGTCTCATAAAAGAGGAAAAAGATAAGGAAGAAGACAGGTTTATTTTTGGAAATGATGTAAGCAAGAGAACAGTGGAGCAATATATTTAAAGTACTGAAAGTAAATAGCTGCAATCCAGAATGTTATATATAGAATTATATACCTTTAGAAACAAAGGAGATATAAAGACATTTTCAGATATTCAAAATATGAAAAAAAAACTTTCCTAAAAAATTAAATTCTTCAGGCAAAAGAAAAAATAACATAAGATAGAAATATAAATCAATGTTCAAAAGTAAAGAACATCAGAAATGGCAAATACATGATTTCATCATTTAAATCCCTTTGAAAGATAATTGACTGTTTAAACAAAAATAAGAGCAATATGTTGAAGCGTCTTATGGTATGTGTAGGAGTAAAACAAATACAATAGCATAAAGGTCAACAGGGGAGAAATGGAAGTATATTATCTCATATTCCTATACATGAAGTGGTATAATGTCACTTGAAATAGTGATATAAAATGGAATAAAATAACACTCAATTCAAAAGATGGAAGATAGAGGGAAAATAGGAACAAATAACAGACCAAGAGAAACAGCGATATGATAGATTTCAACTAAACTACAAAAATCTCTGCTTTTAATTGGAAGGACTGATGCTGAAATTGAAGCTTCAATACTTTGGCTACCTGATGTGAAGAGCCAACTCATTAGAAAAGACCTGATGCTGGGAAAGACTGAAGGCAGGAAGAGAAGGGGATGACAGAGGATGAGATGGTTGGATGGCATCACCGACTCAACGGACATGGGTTTGAGCAAGCTCCAGGAGATGTTAAAGGACAGGGAAGCCTGGCGTGCTGAAGTCCATGGGGTCACAAAGAGTCAGACAAAATTGAGCAACTGAGGAATAGAACAACTTTAAACACAACTGCATTTTAAGGAATATTCAACACCCTAACTCAAAGGGTCAATATGAAAGATGACAATTTCAGAAGTTAGTGATGTCATAGTGGCTTAGTGGGGGAGATCACGTAATGGTTTCCCCTCAAAGCAATGCTTATATGTAGAAAGCTCTTTCCTTTTATCATTCTATTGAAGTATAGTTGATTTACAGTGTTGTGTTAATTTCTGCTGTACCACAAAATGACTCAGCTATACACATATATACATTCTTTTCCATAGGGTTTATCACAAGATATTGCATATATCAATAGTTTCTTGTGCTATACAGTAGGACCTTGTGTTTATCCATTCTTGTAGAAATGTCTTGATCTCTATTGGCATTTAACTACGTAGCTAGCAAGGTAACTTAAAATCTCATAATGTCAGTATTATTCCTTCTATTAGGTATAGTGAGAGTTATACAATTAAACACTTTGAAAATACTACATACGAATCTATAAACCAAAATTATCAGCTATTCTTATCACTTTAGTTGATATATTAATTCATAAGTGTTGATGGGGCTTTCTCAGAGCATATTCATTTTGCGCTATTTCTTCACTAAATGACCTTATACATTATACTTATTTTCATCACAGACACAGACCCAAGAAGCTAATATTTTTGAAGTATACATAATATTCAATCATATTACTTAAAATCAGCCCTTAATAGTAGAGCATTTAAGTAACTTCCAGTATTCTACAGTTGTGAACTATAACACCATAATTTTACGTAAATTTTTTCTTTCTTTTGGACTCTTTCCCTTGAGTATTCTCCCCAAGTGAAATCCCTGGGGGGAAGAAAGTGAATTGTTAAACACTGCCTCACAGAAAGTTTGAACAATTCTCAGTGACACAAGGCCACACATATACAGTTTTTTCATAGGTCTACCTATAGTCTTTTTAATCTTCACTGAGATATAATTAACAATCAACAGCACATATTTAAATCATGTAGTCTGATAAATTCTAAAACCATCATGATATCAAAATAATGAATGTATCCATCTCCACCAAAATTTTGTTCATACTCCTAGTAATCTCATCCTTCTGTCTCTCCTTTGTTCCCAGGAAACCACTGATGTACTTCATGTTCCATAGATGAGTTTGGATTTCACAGAGTTGTATACAAATGTATACTCTCTTTTTGCTTGGCTTCTTTATCCAGAATAATTATTCTGAGCTTCATCGTTGTAGCTCACATCAATAGTTCATTCATTTTTATGGTGGAGTAGTATTCGATTATTTGGCTATACCAGTTTGTTTACTCATTTATTTTTTGGTGGACATTGGGGTAGTTTCCAGGTTTTGGCTACTACAAATAAAGCTGCTAGAAACATTTGTATGCAAGTCTTTGTGTCAACATATGCTTTTATGTTGCTTGGAAAAAGAGCTAGCAATGGAATGGGCAGGTCACATGGTATGTTTATGTTTAACTTTTTAAGAGGCTTCAAAATGCTTTCCAAAGAGATTGCCATTTTACATTCCTATCAACAATGTATAAGTGTTCTAATCTTCCACATCCTCAGTAGCACTTGGTACGTTCAGTCTTGTTAAAGTAGCCATTCTAATGGAAACATACAGGTATCCCATTTTAGCTTGACTAGCATTTCCCTAATGACTAATGCGATGTGAGATCACATTATGTGATGTGAGATGTGAGATTATATGTGTACGTGGATGTGTATGGATGTGAGAGTTGGACTATAAAGAAAGCTGAGCACTGAAGGATTGATGCTTTTGAACCGTGGTGTTGGAGAAGACTCTTGAGAGTCCCTTGGACTGCAAGGAGATCCAACCAGTCCATCCTAAAGGTGATCAGTCCTGAATATTCACTGGAAGGACTGATACTGAAGCTGAAACTCCAATATTTTAGCCACCTGATACGAAGAACTGAATCACTGGAAAAGACCCTGATGCTGGGAAAGATTGAAGGCAGGAGGAAAAGGGGACAACAGAGGACAAGATGGTTGGATGGCATCACCAACTCAAAGGACGTGAGTTGAGTAACGATGGATAAGGAGGCCTGGTGTGCTGCAGTCCATGGGGTTGAAAAGAATCAGACACGACTGAGTGACGGAACTGAACTGAACTGAACTGAATGACTAATAGTGTTGAGCATCTTTCTCTGTTTTTATTTGCCATTCATATGTTTTCTTTAGCAAAGTATTTGTTCATATAATGAGGTGCAGAAGCAATTTCATTAGAGAAAGAAAAGTATTTTTAACAATTGGTACTGGAACAATGGACTATTCATATGCAAAAGAAAGAACTTTTTTCATATTTCTAACCCTATATAAAAATTAACTCAAAATAGATCATAGACAAAAATGTAAAACCTAAAACAATAAACCTGTTATAAGAAAATAGGAGAAAATCCATGTGACTTTAGACTAGATAAAGGTTTCTTAGATCTAATTTCATGAAAACAAATAGAAAAACTGGACTTCATCAAAATCAAAAACCTCTGTTTTTCAAAAGATACAGTTAAGAGAATGAAAAAAGATAAGTCATGCAGACCAGGAGAAACTAATTACAAAGCACATATTTGGTAAAGAACTTGTATCTAGAATATATAAGAATTTTCAAAATTCAGTCACAAGAAAACAAAGGACCCAACACACTAGTGTTTAGATTTGTTTATCAGATAGGTAACTTTTTTTTTATGGCTTTCAACTTTTTTTTTTTTTTATTGTTTTTGCCATACAATGTCATGATATCACCATGGGTTTACATATGCTTCCCCTCCAGAACCCCCCTCCCTCCTCCCTCCCCCCCAGGAAATCTCACTGCACCAGCCCTGAGCATCAATCCTGGGCTGGCGATTGATTAGACATATGATAATTAACTTGTTTCAATGCCCTTCTCCCATATCACCCCACCCTTACCCTCATCCACAAAGTCCACGAGTCTATTCTATACATCTGCGTTCCTTTTGCTGTCTCGCATGTTGGGTTAACGAGAACCCAACATGCGAGATAGGTAACTTTTAATAAGTTAAGAAGAACATTCCCTGGGAGACTGAAGTGAGACCAAGCACTGCTGTTGAAAGAGGACAGACAGAGGCAGGAGCAAGAAACAAAGAATGCACACAGAAAAGGATTCGGGATTTTTCATTGTCAAATAGGAAAACTGTCAAAAGCAAATGGCCTTACTTTCTTCACAGTAACTTTTAGGATCAGCCTTGACAACACCAAGTAAATCTAATGGGAGAATCTTGAAAATGGCCCAGAACTGATTTAAGGCTTGGATAATAGGATCAGATATTATGGCATGATAAAAGAGATTTGATGTTAAATAGAGGAGAGGTATTCTAAGATGGAGCACATATGGCGTATAGGGCAATTTTAAGTCATAGGTTACCAAACAGCCCCCTTTCCCTGACTGAACATCTCATTCCCACTCACAAATCTGGAAATAGACCATCCTTTGAAGACTAGCTAAGTGCTTGCTCATCACTCCCCTTCACTCCCATCAATCACCACAGTCAGGCAGAATTTTTGTGAAATCACATTAATAACAGCAATTGTCTCAAGGACAAAATGAGATAACTGATATAAAACACATAACATAATTCCAGGAACACCCGGAGCTCAATAAATGTTGGTTTCTCCTTCCTTTATCCCCCTTCCATAAGCAAATGGAAGGCAAATTGCACTGTTGGCCCCAGTTCAGAGGGTTTTAAAATTTAGAGCTCCTATGCTAAGCTGAGTCTCCTCAAAGACTGCTGGGTTGAGCGCAGCAACTTTTTAAACATCTTGAGTCCAGCCTTTGATATCGCCATTGCCATATGTGGCAAGGAGTCAAAAAGCAAAATGGGAAGTGCCCCGGGTTCCAGAACTAAGTTGCCAGGCTCTGGCAAAAATCAATAGGTAGACAATTTTCACGGTCTACCTGGTAACAGAAAACATTTACATTCCCCCTCGTCCTTACTGAGGGCCCTTCAGTTGAGTATCCCTCCTGGCCTTTCCACTCTCCCTCACTTATTTCCCCTCAGGAAAGGAGGAATACATGGTAAATTTGAAAGCAGGACCTCTCAAGGAATGTTTGCAGCTCAGGCCTTCTCTCATTCTTCTGTCTTTCCAGAACAGGCACTACTGCGTAAGGCCTGTGGTATTCAGCCATCGTTGCTGCTGAGCATTTCTGAGGGGGCAGTGTTAGGATCCAAAATGGAAACCATGTTGCCCCAAACCAGCTTTACCACTAACAAGGATGGTAATTTGTCTCTAGTTGCCTAATTCCTGGGTCTCTTAGTTGATTATGAACTTGGGTGAGGAAGAGGGGTGTCATTTGTTGGGCTTCCTCAAAACCCACCCACCCATCTGCACACTCAGACAGGCACCAGAGACCTCCGCACATTCAGCAGCATGACCACGGTCCACATGTCCCTCAGCTTGCATCTTCCCACCTGTCCTGGACCTCTCACACTGACATTGCCACCACCAAGCTTCCACACCAGATGGAGTATCAGACACACTACAATACGTTTTCCTGCCTTCCACCCGGAGGGCAAGGACCAGCTATTGTACTTCTTTTGTGTGCTCCCCTGGGGCCCAGCACAGTTCTGGGCTCGTGGAACTCTGATACAGACATTGGGAGACCCAAGTTCAAGCCCCACTCTGCCCCTGCCTCACCATGTAACTTCATACACATCACTTCACCAGCTTGGATCGCTGTTTCCTTATCATGATTGTTCCTTTTAAGTGCCATTAAATTAGACTTAAAATGAGTAAGAAGTTGGTCCCTTCTTCAGTGTGGTAAAAGTGGTCAAGATCTCTAAAGCTTGTTTACATCTCTGGCAAACATAGCTGTATATGTTTCAGATGTGCTTATGATGTCACCCCATTTAGAATGTAAACTCCAAGACTCCTACTATTTCCCAAAAAGGTTCAAATAAAGGACTCGGAACCCAGGAATCCTCAGAAAATGAGATTTACTACCAAATTCCTATTAAAAGGTAGCAGAATTTTCCTAGACTATATCCAATGTTTTTATACAGGATTTAACACAATTTTATGATAGAATTAACAGAGAACTAAATGTAAAGCTATGCTACTCATGGTTTCCTTAAGGAAGGACTGGCAAAATATGACCCACAGGCCAAATACAGCCCACTACCTGTTTTTGTAAATAAAGTTTTACTGGAACATTACCACACTCATTTCTCTACATATGGTGTGTGTTTTCATGCCACAATAGCAGACTTGAGTACCTGTAGCAGAGAGTGTATGACTGCAAAGCCTAAAATAGCTACTATCTAGCTTTTCTACAGAAAACGCTTGCTGACCCCCATTTTAAAGAATCTCTCAGTTAATCTTAATTGATCCCAATTATGCCTCATGAATGTCCTTAACACATGATTAAGTGACCACAAGAATTCAGTTTATTCTGCACGGGCCTTTCTTCTCAGTGTGTAAGAGGAGAGATTTGTTAAGATGGTTTCCAATGTCCACATTAATCATCATCCTGATTTTCAGCCAATAATTCATTTCCTTCACAAGGTTTGATTACTTCTGAATATTTGAGTCATGTGCAGGTCATGAGACTGGAGAAGCACTGACAGGGCACAACAGGAGACTCAAGTTCCAGTCCCTTCTTTGTCCCTAATTGACTAAACTCTGTGGTGCTCTGCTTCTATAAAATGAGGAGCCTGGACAGATGTGGCATTTCTTTAAAACAGAGAAATATGATCAGGTGTGTGAAGTGCCTCATGGAAGGCCACCCTGGCCACTATGAAAGCCCAGGGAACGGTACCACATCTTGATTTTGCAAAAGGAGAAAGGACTCAGAGACGGCTTCTCGGAGGAAGCAATGACTGATCAGAGTCTTGAAGGATGGAGGATTCATGCTCTGGAAGATGCCTGAGCAATCAAGCAAAAAGACCTCTTACTGAAGCCATCACTGTATTTGGCTGAAGAGAAAACATCATTAGCTTCAGCATCTAAACTACAGAAAAGTTCTCTCCTAATTCAAATAGATTCTAATGTGTGCATTACCCTCTGCTTCTGGACGTGCCTCATGGAAGGTCAAATTGCCATCAACTTTTAACAAAATAGTCACCTTGTTTTGAAAACAGATTTTTTCTTTTGCATCTAAGCACCAAGGTCACACCCAAGTCTTGAAAAAACTTCAGCTTCCCCCGGCTTAGGTGGTGTGTTGACTATTGCATGAAACACCATGGCAAGAAAATGATCAATCAGGGAGTGGGGCAAAGCATCGTTCCAGGCTATAATCAAGGTCAACAAGAGGCGAGAAAATTCTGACTTCAGACAACTTTAGACGTGGGATTAGGCAACATGCTTACACAGCAGTCATTTTCATGTAGCTAAACCATCCAAATATCCACAACAATAGATTCTGAAGGGAAGAGAATGATCTGAATTGACCTAGCCATGCAATCTCAACAATGATTCCTAAGTAATTGCTAGCTCTCCCACATTTCTGACTGCCTTTACTGATGTCAGAAGAGTTCATTCATGCATTCAACAAATTTTAGTGAGTACCAGCTACATACCGGCACTTTCTACACCAAGACACAGCCATGAACAAATGAAACAAACATCTTTGCCCTTGTGAAATTCACGTTCTAGTATGTCATCCTTGTATGGAGAAAAGTACAAAGAGTTTCACTTTCTATCCTATGGGACATACTGCTTTCTGAATAGTCCTCAAAGGACATTTTGCAAAAGAGTCTAAGCCACAGCTAAACCAGCCTTCTTGTGAACACTTTTCCCTCCATCATATTCTCTGTATCATAGCTATGCACAGGACAGGATAAAACCAAGACAGTCTGGAGCTTTTTTTTTTTAATGTGCCCTCACTATCAACCCAAATGACTCCTAAAACCTAAAGCCAAAATGCTCATATCTTTGAACCACTTCTGAGAATCCTGGCTAAGATAATGGTCCTGACTTCTGAAGAACTATTAGCTGCAAAAATGTACATCATAGCCTTATTTAACCTAGCCTAAACAAAAAGACAAATTGTCCAATTTAATAAAACTTTTATGTAAAATTATTTAAATTATTTAAAAAATTATAAATTAATGGATAGATGAATTATTGTTTTTAGGATAAATGAAATAACAAGCAACCACTAAGATGATATTTATAAAGATTCTATGATAATGTGGGAAATTTTTATTATGGACAGTACTCAGGTAGAACTAAAATCTATATATATTCAATATAGCAAACATGTATAAAAATCTACCAAGAAAAGTTAAAGCCTTGATGGAAATGTCCCAAAACTAACAATTAATGTACTCAGATGCTGAGATTATGGAAATTTTTCTACTTTTGTACTTTCCATAATTTCTATAGTAAACATTCATTATTTTTATAACAAAAAATAACTTTAAACCTAAATACAGTTTTTTAAAGAGCAAGAACAAGACAGCAAGAACAAATATAAAACAGTTTATCATGGTAGCTAAGAGCCTGAGATCTGGATTCAAACTCCATGGATCTAAATCCTAGCTCCCTGGTTACTGTGTGACCTTGGGCAAGTTATTTAATCATTTTTTGGCCCAAATTTCCTACCTGCAAAATGGAGGTGATAATAGAACTTCCTTAATGGGCTGGTATGGGGATTATAGATAACTCAAATAGTGCTTGGAGTAACCCCTTGTAAACACTCAAAATGATAACAGATTCAATAGTCCAATGAATTCAAACAAAGAGTTCACACAAGGGGAATGATGTACAAAACATCACATCTTCATTCCTTAGGGGCATTCACCCATAGTTGTGTTTTCAGTGGGAATTTTCCTTCAGGCAGACTTAGTCCCCAGATCCTTTACTTACATTTTAAATTTCCCCTGAATAAGATGAACAGTATGTCAATATTCATTTTATGAGTAATCACTTCCTTGGTTCTTTTAATGTACTTGTCATAATTTATTAAGGAAAAGTACCTTTTGGCTTTAAAAACAAGTCTAAAATTCTTTGTTAAAAGGATTGTCAGAAAACACTAGTCTTTACTGTAAGATGAAATGAACTCATAAAAATATTGTTTATGGTGCTAAAAGTAACTTTCTGATAAAAATAACATTTTTCTGGTAAATATGCTTTCAGAAAACAAGTGAAATCAAAAGCTGGTCTCTAACCTTCTGTATCTAATGTCTTTCTTTTTGTGCAAATCAAACCATCTAAATCTGGTTAAAATAAAATCCAGAAAGGACAACCATTTATAAAATGGTGGCTTGGCAATAATTATTAAAAGAGTGAGAATTTGGTTAAAATTGCATAAACATTAAATCTTAACCAATAAAAAAGATCCAGAGGATAAGAAGAGGTTATAAGAAAAGACAGTTTAAAACTTGTTCCTCTACACTTCTTTTCCCAAAATGAAGCATCACTTTTCCCTTATAATCCTTATGAGAGAGGATCATGCCTTTCAGCTTTGAGACAAAATCTTTACTCTAATGCCTAACCTAGATTTCCTTGATTTTTTGATCCCATAAATTCTCTATTCAAAAAAGGCAGTGCTTCTGTTCCAGTTCTTGGTTTGGTTTGGCAACTTTTCTCTGTCTATGAATTCTGCTTTCTCCTTGCAGAATATCTACCTGTTAAACATGGTGGGAAGGTCTTGAGCCACACAGTTTCCCAGGCTTAGATTTTAATTGGGCTGGGCACTAGCTGTATAGTCTTCATTTAGCCACTTAACCTTAAGCAGCCTCAGTTTCTTTGTCTATAAAGTGGGCACAGTAAATGCATATCTCACAAGGTTGCAACGGGGCTACATGGGACTACAGGTGGCCAGTGACTAGGCACGGTGGGCATCTGAGGCAAGTGCTTGTTCCTTCCCCTGTGAATCTCTTTTGAGCAGTCATTCTCCAAATCCTGAAATCCCTTGGTTTCTTTCCTTCTTTCCGTCTCAGACCAGAAGGTAAATTTCTCCTGAACTCGGGATTTTTTTCATTCAGAAGAACATCTGGGCTCTAAGTTAACTTCAGCTCATTCACACTTGTGTCCCAGGGGAACATGAAACGAGTTGGTGGTGAGCGCGGTCCCTTTTCCGCGGGCCCGGAGAAGTGGGACTCATCCTCAGGCCCGTGGGTTCCCACTGCATTCTCTTCCCACCATTTAAGTCTGGCTCTGCCCATCTCCCTGCCGAGATAAGTTGATGCAGAGCCTCTGAGCTACATTTCCTTCGGGAAATGCCAAAACCTAGGCTCCCTCAAGACCTCAAAACCAGCCCGCCCGCACCCTGGAAAGGAAAGGTGAAGAAGGAACGAGAAGGGGAGATAGGCAAGACGCCACAGGCGACACGGGATCGCGCGGAATCGGAGAGGTTACCGCCGGGCCAACAGCTCTGCCGAGCTTTCCAGGTCGCCTCCCGCTCCACTCTTCCCCTAGCGCAGTCAAAGGATTCGAGGCAGACCTGAGAAGCGCTCGGAGCCGTGGAGCGCGGAGGCGGCGTCTGCCCGCGATCGCTTCTCCGCTAGCCCGCGTCCGGCGCGCAGCCCCGGCGCTGTCAGACGCTGCCCTGGCCCGGCACTCCACGCTCCCTGCAGCCGCCCGCACCGCCGCTCCGCGATCCTCCACGCGCCCCGCGCGCTGCGCTCCTGGACGCCGGGAGCGTGGCGGTGCGCTCTACTCCGTGCCCTCAAAGGAAAACGCTACCTGTGGAAGTAATGTGCGCAGAAGAGGCCCAGAAGCACGGTCGCAGGCGGACCCAAGAGAGAGCTGGGCTGCCCGGCGAGTATCCCCGCGGGCACCACGAAGGAGGGCAGCTCCTGCAGGAACCAGGCGGCGCGGGCGGGCAGACGGATAGCCGCGGGCATCAGGTTCTCCGAGTACTTCCCGTAGCCGGAGGGCTCCGCGAGGTACAGGACCAGTGCCCCCAGAGCTGCCAAAGTGGCACTGCCTGCCAGCACCGGACTCTGCTGGCAGCGAACAGACATTGCGCCACGTTCCCTGCCGGTGGCAGCTACCAGCGCAGAAGAGAGCGAGGCCCCCACGGTCTCTTTATGGAGAACTCGACGCCACCCCGCGTCCGCCCCTTCGGCCTTGGCTCCCGCCCCTGCATCCTACCTCCCATCCCGGTGCGGTCAGCCCTGGCTAGGCTCAGCAGCGATGCCCCTTTCCCAAGGCTGGCACTTTGGGAAGCAGCCAGGCGGAGAACGGACGAAGACTTGCTTGGAGCCAACGTCGTGTCCTGGGCCCTACCATTAGCCCACATTAGCGCCTTCATCCGCGCGCGCGCCCTCTCCATCGCCTGCCACCCTTCTCAGCTTCTAAGTGCCCTTCGAAGATTTGTTCTTCACCCATCAACCTCTGATGCTGCAACTTCTGAGACTAGGAAATAAGAGAAAAGCACAGGTACGACTTAGCCAGGGTGTTTTTGCGGCCCTAACACACCCCGTGTGGTCGCCACGCAACCCCACCCACTGACCATCAGCACCAGGGTCTCCCCAACCCCTCCGGTTCCGTGTGCTCCTTCGCTCTCCCCCTGCTTTCGCTCAACCCTGCATCCTTCCTCCGACCCTGGGCCCAGCATCCGCGCACTTCCTGCATCCCTCAAGCTTTCTGAGTCCCTGAGCCGCGCTCCTTGGTTAATGACCCCTCCGCACCGCCTCGCCCCCAGATAGTTACCAGCCTCTCCCCACCCCTGCTGCCTCCACCGTCTTTCTGCGTTAAAGAGGCTAGTCTCTCATCTAGTGTGGATTACACATAATGTCGCCATTCGAAGTGCAACTGCGCTCTGAACTCCTAAGATGCGTTTCTTTCTCTCTCCCTTCTGTTTGCCGCACTTCTCTCATCCTTCACCCTTTCCTTCATTATCTGTTTCTTCTTCCCTTCTCTGAGAATGTCCTGGTGGTCCAGTGGTTAGGACTGTGCACTTGCATCGCAGGGGGCAGGGGTTTGATCCCTGGTCGGGAAACTAAGATCCAGCATGTAACTGGGCACAGTTAAAAAATATAAATATATATATTTTCCCATCTCTGATTCCATACCTAGGCTTCCTTAACTACATTCTTCATATGCTTTGTGCCCCTTTTTTCCCCTTCTTTCTTTAACCCAGTTTCCTCCATCCAGGTTGGCCTCCTCTTCCCACCTACTGTTTATCTTCTTGTCCCACCTGCCTTGATTGCTTCATCCCTATTAATTTTCTCCTCTTGTCCCTACTTCAGGCTCCACCCCAATCTTTCCCTTTCCCTTTATCCGCTTTCTTGGGTGCTTTCTTCATCCTTCTCCCTTTGCTCCCACGAACTGCCTCTCAGGAGCCCCATTCATATTTCTCCATCCACTCCTGCCATTTCCTACCAGGTATTCCAATGAAAGGTACACAGTGTTTCAACTGCTCAGTTTTGAGACTGTTTTCTGATTCCTGGTGTATGGGAATGCTTTAATGTGATAAGGAGCCCTCTGCTTGCTGAAGAGGTATTTATCACTTTCCTGTTAGGTTAAAAAATAAATTGTAAATATGCTGCAGTTTCAGTTGATCACCATGTAGGACCCACCCATACTAGCTGAAGCACTCTCCATGGAGTGACCAGATGTCAGTTCTCACAGCTACCTAGAGTTGTGTCTACATTGGCTTTCCAGATCCAGTTCCAGATTCCTCATTTACTACCTTCTAATTGAGAACACTCAAATCTAGATCTCCAGCAAAGACTGAAGCTTCTCATCTGTATTTCCTCCTTGCTGGACAACTCCACTTGGATTTCCTTCAGAGGCCTCAAATTCCATCCTACCCAAAAATAAACTCATTTATCTTCCCCTCCACTCTCCTCCATTCACACCTAGATCCTCCCTATGTGTTCCCAGTTTCTTCTTCTCTGTTCAATACAGCTAGAGCCTCCCTGAGAGGCTGGCTTGCAGACTGGGAAACCAGATTTCTTGGTACCATACCATAGCAGTATAATAGGTAATGTGACATTTCAAACTTGATTTGATGGAATACTTTTTTTTTAATGAAATTTCTCCTGTTTCAATTCTCCCTTCTTACAAGTTTGCCCAGTTTTGGTCTTCATCATCTTTTTCCACTACTGTATCATATCTGTCAGCTTTTGCTGCATAACAAACTGTTGTAGAAGTCAGTTATGGTCAGATCACGCATCTGTGAGTCAGATGGAGGTCAGGTGTTCTAGGCTAGGCTAGGCTGATCTTAACTATGCTCACTCATTCATCTGTGTTGCAACTGAGAGGCCTGCTCCAGGCTGGGTTTGGATGGAGAACCTTAGCTGAGACTGCTCTGTTCCACATGATTCTCATTCTAGCATGAGTGAGCTAGCCCCATCACATCTATACAATCTCAACAACAGAAGCATAAAAGGGTAAGAAACACACAAGACCTCTTGAGGCTCAGGCCAAAAGCTAGTATATTCTTACTTTCTATGTGTTCTATTGTCCAGATCAAGTCACACGATGGATTCCAAGGTCAGAGTAGGAAAGTATTGCAGTTACACTGCAAAGGACAGGGATTCAGGGAAAGGCAGAGTGGAACCAATAATGTAATTGTTCTATATTACACGCATGAAGAAAATGCCCAAATTAGAAATATACAACTTGATTGATTTGCACAACCTGAATACATTCTTGCAACCAGCACCTAAATCAGGAAATTGATTACTAGCATAGAAGAAGCTCCCCTCAGGCCTCCTTACATCCCCTCTCAGAATAACCACCACCCTGACTTGTAACACCATAATTATTTATGCCAGCTTTTGAAACTTTCATAAATATAATCATACAGCATTTACTTTTTGTGTGTTTTAGTGGTACTGAAGATTTGTTTTAATCCAGCAGACACGGAAATGACCATCATGAAGGAAGTTTATACTCACAGATCCCTAGAAATGGGAGATACAGCAAGCCACACAACACCACACAGGGAAGAATCAGGATCAGTCAGAAGGCAGAGGGAGTGAGAGGAAAATGTGGAAAAGATCTTTTAATGTCGTTTCTGCAGGAAGGAAAGGACAGGGTTAGGTAAGCAGGTTTAGGATTGGCTAGTTTGAATATTTTCCATGTGCTCTTGATTGTAGGGGCTAATCCTAGTTGTCTGGTACCTGGCACTGGGGTGATTAGGGCAGGGGAATAATGTTCCAGAGTATGAGAGCTTGATGTAAGAGGCGACTGGGGTATGGCTGGAGTGTGCGTCAGAGAGAGAAAGAGAAATCACCTGGAAAATTCAGCAGTGATCCCAGAAGGTCACGCTTTAGTGATAGAATTAATTTATTTTTAAAGTGAAGACTACATGTCTAACAAAATGTTAAATCAATTCCCCCAAAAGATCAAGATGAGCCACAAGTAATTAAACAAGGTCCAACCTTCTTTAAAGGAAGACAGTTAAAACAGACCAGTAAGCAATGTAACCTTCACAATATTCAGCATCCCCCAAGTTGCTAGACATGTCGTGTTGACTTCCAACTCCAACTACTCAAGTTGAGCCAAACTTCGTAGGTTTAGGACACAGTCTTCCACAAGACTGCCCTCACTTCAGATGCAAGTAAGTTCAGGGGTCTCCAGACCACAGTACTTCTGAACAACTCACCACATATGTGGGGGCTCCCACTAGTCCTTCAGGTTCAATAATTCACTAGAGCAACTCACAGAACTCAGGAAAGCACTGTGTTGATGATTACAGCTTTACTATAGCAAGAAGACATAAACCAGAACCAGTCAGAAGAAGAAATTATGTCAGGGAGAGGGGGTCTCAACATGAAGTCTTCTTGTCCTCTCCCCATGGAGTCAGGATCTACTGCCTTCTCAGCACACCAATGTGTAACAAATGCAGTGTCTTGCCAAGAACGCTCATCCAAGCTTTGGTGTCATATTTTTTATTAAGGTTTCATTCACAATCAGTTGAATCGTTGGCCAGGTGACTGAACTCAATTTCCAGCCCCCTTCGTGCCTCAGAGGTCAGGCTGCTGTTATGTGGCCCAAAATGCTAACCCTCTAATCACACTCTTGGTCATTATGGCATGGCCAGCCCTCATTCTGAGTCATCTACTTAGTATAAACTATTAGGGCCTCCATTAATAGCAAAGATACTCCTATTATTCAGGAAATTCCAAGGATTTAGAGGCCACTTTCCAAAACAGGGAAAGACCAACCAAATTCTTCATCCCAAGGGTTTAGAGGTTATCCACAAGTGGCTAGCATAAAAACTCAATCACTCTTTGGATAAATTTAATTTTTCACCACACATATTTCAAGAAGCAAAAAGAGTGTGTCACATAATCAAGAAGAAAACCGGTCAATAGTAACAGACCTATCAATGAGAGATATTGGATTAACAGACAAATACTCTAAAATACCTATTTTAAATATACTCAATATGCTTAAGGAGTTCTTAAATGAGCATAATGAGATAAATGGAAGATATAAGAATGGAATTTATATTAATAACAATGAAAAAAGTCTGAAGTGAAAAATTCCCTGGGTGTGATTAATCATAGATTAGACATTTCACAACAAAAGATTAATGAATTTGAAGACTTTGTAATAAAAACTCTCTAAAAGAAAGCACACAGAGAAAACTATATTGGGGTTGTAGAGGGAGGAAGAAATAAATGGAGATTCAGTGGCCTGTGGGATGATATCAAAAAGTCTAACATATTTGTAATAGAATCCCATAAAAAGAAGAGAGACAGAAAAAAAAGTTGAAGAAACAATGTTTGAAGACTTTCCAGATTTGATTAGAACCCCATCCTACAGCTTCAAGTACCTCGATAAACCTCAACTAAGATGGACACATGAACTCAAGTCACACCAAGGTATATCATAACCAAATTTCTGAGAACCAGTCATATAGGGGGAAATCTTAAAAATAGCCAGAAGAAAGGACATACAGGAACAAAGGCAATAAGTACAACAGATTTCTCATAAAATATGCAAGCCAGAAGACAATGAAATATTTAAAGTGCTGAAAGAAAATTTTTTAATCAAGAATTTCATATCCAATGAATATATCCTTCAAAAATGAAGATAAGGAGATTTGCTGCCAGACATTATGATGGACTAATATTCACACACACACACACATACACACACAGCAGAAAGCAATGATAAAAATCTAAGAGGAAAAACTACCTGAAGGTACTGGAGAATGAACAGCAGCAGACGGATACTGATGGGGCGTTTGTGTTCACAAAAAAGGGGGATGTGGACAGCTATAGGCATAAGTTCCTCTTCTGTGAGACTCTTAGCCTGGATTAAGTGCAATTTTACTAGTCTACAGAGCAGCAATGAGGACATATGGGGAAAAACTTATCATATTCCTGGGAAGCAAAGAGCCAGAGAGGGAATTCACAAATTCTGTCTACTGCATCTGCACACATGAAGAACAGACTCAAAGCAATTCAGCTTAAGACAAAGTTCTGAATGGAGACAGAAGAAATAGAGTTTGAAGTTCAAGCCCAGCCAAGGAAATTATCATCTAAAAAAAAGGGAATGATATTCATAAGAGAAAAATAGCACAGCCCATAATCTCTACAATGTAACAGACAAGGACAGAGAGACAGATGGAGACATTAAAAGTATGCAAATAAACAATTGCTGATATATTTCCAAGTTTGATAAAAGAGAAATAATGCTGTAAAAATCATAGGAATGCAGACATCTTTTTGATATCCAGTTTTCGTACTTTTAGTATATATACCCCAAAGGGGAGTGCTAGATCTTATAGCAGTTCTAATTTTAATTTTTGAGGAACCTACCATAGTAGCTGAACTAATTTACATTCCCAGTAACAGTGTACAAGGGTTCCCTTTTCTCCTCATCTTTGCCAACACTTATTATCTCTTTTCTTCTTGATGATAACCATTCTAGCAGGTGTGAGGTTACAGCTCATCATCGTTTTGATTTTCTTTTCCTTGATGGTTAGTGATGTTGAACATATTCTTATTTGTCATAGCCATTTGTATTTCTTTTTGCAAAAATTTCTATTTGGCTCCTCAGTCCATTCTTTGTTGAGTTGTCTGTTGTTGTTGTCATCATCATTAAGATGTGTGAGTTCTTTATATGTTTTGGATATTAATCTCTTGTCCAATATATGCATTGCATATATTTTCTCCATTCCAAATGTTGCCTTCATTTTGTTGATTGGTCTTTTTGCTGTGCAGAAGACTTTTTGTTTGATATAATCCCACTTGTTAAATTTTTTCTTTGTTGCTTGTGCTTTGGATGTCGTATCAAAAAAACAATTGCCAAGATTCATGTCAAGAAGCTTCTTCCCTGTTTTCTTTTAGAAATTATGGCATCAGGTCTTATGTTAAAGTTCTTAACCCACTGCAAGTTAATTTTTGAGTAGTATAAGAAAGGTGTCCAATTTAATTTTTCTGCATTCCCAGCTTTCCCAGCACCACTTATTAAAGAGACTGTCCCTTCCCAATTGAGTGCTGTCTTCCTTGTTAAATATCAATTGATTGTATTTGCAGAGGATTATTTCTGGGCCTGCCGTTGCATTCCATTGATCTATTTGTCTATTTTCATACCCATACATACTGTTTGAAATACTGTATATTTGTATTATAGTTTGATTTTCAACAAAAGTTACCAAAGCTATTCAATAGAGAAAATGGTGCTGGAAAGTTGGATCTTTCTATGGAAAAAATAAATCTCAACTCTTCCCCTTATATTATATAGAAAACCAACTTTTAAAATAGATTATAGATTATAGATCTAAATGTTTGAGTTAAAACTAACAAAATTCTAGAGGAGAACACAGCATAAAATCTTTGTGACATTGAGTTAGATATAGATTTCTTAAATGAGACACTCTAAAGAGTGAAGTATAAAAGAAAACTTATAAATATCAACTTCATCAAGATTAAAAACTTTTTCTTTTTTCCAAAGATGCAGTTAAAAAGACTAAATGGCAAGTCATATACTTGGAAAACATTTTTACCACACATATATTCAACAAAGGAATTGTATCCAGAGTACGTAAATAACTTTTACAATCAATCATTAGATGACATAAAGCACAATTAAAATAGGCAAAATATTTAAATAGGCATTTCACAAAGAAGATCTACAAATATCCAATAAACACATGAAAATATGCTCAATATTATTAGTCATCAGAAATATGTATGCTAAAACACATTGTGATACTACTATATTCCCACAAGAGTGGTTAAAATTTAAAAGAGTGAAAATTCTAAGTGTTGATAAGGATGTGTAACGACTTGAAATCTCATACACTGAGGTGTAAAATAGTACAACCACTTTGGAAAACAGTAAATATTACCTTATAAAGTTAAACACACATTTATCCTGTGATCCAGTAATTCCTCTCATCTAAGTATTTACCCAAGAAGAAAGGAAACACGTGTCCACACAAAACATGTAATTGAAAGTTTAAAGCAACATTGTTCATTATAGTCTAAAACTGGAAGCAACTCATATGTTCACCAACAGGTGAATGAATTAAAAAAGTCTGTGGCATAGCTATACTTTTGACCACTATTAATCAATGCAAAGGAAACAACTATATACAATAACGTGAGTGAGAGTGAATCTCAAAAACATTAGCCAAAAAGTCACACAAAATGTTAGGTATCAGGTATCTGATAGGGAGGGGTGGGAGATTTGGAGAGAGATAAATGCATATGCAGTCTGGGGTCCTGTCTCTTGTCTTCATAGCAGCCCTCACTGGAATACTAGCAATCTTCTCTCTTCTAAGTGTTGCTTATAGAAACAAGTTCTGGCCCTGTAATTGAAAGAGGGAAGACTTGAAATATTTTTGCTCCCCCACCTTATTCTGGGTGAACCAGTTCAATCCAAGAGAAAAGTATTAGATAGTCTAACAGGGTTACTGGTCAAGGTTGTGTTCTCCAAGGAAACTTTACCAATGAAACTAATATTTTGATTTTTTGTTGTTATTATAGGGCTTTATGAGAAATGGATTTTTAAAGGCAGATTATACAAATAAGTGAATGGCATAAATATCTAAATTTTTAGATTCAGGAATTCTTATTTATATAACACCAAAATTCATCTTATCTGCTTGGAAAATTCCTAAGCATTCTTCCAAACCTAGCTCACACTGACCTTTCCTATCTTTTCCGGAAAGAATGCATTACTCCCTTTTCCATGTGTTCATGGTACTTTCTGCATCTGAACTAAATCACTTGCCACAGTTCTCACAAGCTTCTGTTCACATGGTCATTTCTTCTGTTATAATGTGAGCTCCTTAAAAACAGTATAGCATAACTGTTAAGATAATAGACTTGAAACTAAACATGAGTTCTTTCCCTTATCATAACATTGAGTTGTATTACTTTGAGCATCTGATAACCTTTCTGAGACTGATTTTCTACATTAGTAAAATTGGTGTTATAATATTATAATAGGCAGTAGTTTTTAAGATATAAGTGATAGAAACCAATCTCAAACTAGCTTAAGCAAGAAATATATATATATTCATATTGGGAAGTCCAAAAGGCAGCTTCAAGCAAAGGTAGCTTCAGCCCTGGATCCAGGGTTCCAAACATCATCACTAGACTCCCACTCATCATCTAATAACTCTGCTTTCTTCTGCTTCATTCTCAGACAGGGTATTCCAGCAGCTCCAGATTTAGCCATGCCTTAGTTCTTGCAGTATAAGAAGTAGACTCCTCTATGAAGAGCTCATTCTCCTAAAAGAATTCAACCACTGATTAAGTCATGTTCCTAGAAGAAACACTCTCCAAAGGTACATCATGTACCCTTCATGGAGTACATCATGTGACCATGCTGTGGCCAGGAAGCTTTCACTGATAATCCCACAAGAACTAAAATTTACACGGGCTGTGTGTATGTGCATGCACATACTGGGATGGAAGTTAGTCACAGTTTAGTGCAAAAAATAGAAACTACTTGAATTATTTCTAGCCGAAAGATTTGTCATGCAAGGAATTAAAAAATTGTTGGAAGGGGATGGAGTAAATTCAAGACACTGCTACTGGGCTTCAAAATCACCTCACTATTGACTTCTTAATCACACCACTGAAACTGAGATGCAGAGAACTAGAAACTGCCGTCAGCATTTTAACATGTCCCATGAAGCCAGTAAACACACAGTGGAAAATAGGTTCTGGCAGCTACTAAAGCTTGCTTTTGCAGAGCCCTCACATGGCCACCACCAGGACAAGTAGGCTGACCATCTCCCTTTCGTATTCTAAGCCTCAGGGGGGTGTCTCTCACTGGCAGAACCTAAATTATGTCCAGAACCCTAACTGCATATTCTTCAGGCCAGTCCTGGGAAGGAGATCAGAGAAGGGAGGGATTTGGATGTTGACCACCAACAAACACTGAACACTGGCAACCAAAGCTAACAGATCAGATAACTGATTTTAAATTTCTATTTAATACACACTTTTTGATTTTACACTTAACCAACTAACATATATAAATTATAACCAACTAACATATATAAATTATAACTCACAATTTTTTCTGTGTATAACTAACTTCTTTTTTTCAGGTTTTTTTTTTTACTCATGTCTGTTGGTTTTTCTTTTTAGTTGGAGGATAATTGCTTTACAATGCTGTGCTCATTTCTGCTGTACAACAATGTGAATCAGTCATGGTTATATTACTTAATGTATTTGCAGGTCAGGGGAAGAGTTCACTTCTTAGTTCCAACGATTATTGTTATATAATAGCTAAATCATTATAAACAAAAATATCAGGATATCTGTCTATCACTTGTGCTTAGTTGTTCAGTAGTGTCTGATTCTTTGTGACCCTATGGACTGTAGCCCACCAGACTTCTTTGCCCATGGGGATTCTTCAGGCAAGAATACTGGGGTGGGTTGCCATGCCCTCCTCCAGGGGATCTTCCCAACCCAGAGACCAAACCCAGGTCTCCCGCATCTCAGTAGTATTTTTTACTGTCTGAGCCACCAGAGAAGCCCATGAATACTGGTGTGGGTAGCCTATCCCTTCTCCAGGGGATCTTCCCAACCCAGGAATCAAACCAGGGTCTCCTGCATTGCAGTGGATTCTATCATCTAACAACTTTAACTCATTCCTCAAAAGCCTGCTGACTGAAAAGATGTTAAATGGGTAAACATTCCACTAATTTCAATGAGAAAAATTGAGATACATTTCAAGCCAAAATACACAAATAATTTCACCAAAAAAGTGTCAATTCATACTGAAGTAACATTATATACATAATATACAGCATTTTTTTTTAAAAAAAATCTGGCCATGTCATGAAGCTTATAGGATCTTAGTTCCCCAATCAGGAATTGAACCCATGCCCCCTGCAGGGGAAGCAAGGAATCCTAACCACGGGGCCACCAGAGAGTTCCCAATATTTAATGATTTTTAAAAGAATAAATAAAATGTGTACTTACAATGTAATGTAAAGGTTTATTGTACCCAGTAAAGAAGGGAAAGAGAAACTGATAATAAGTGGTAGTTGGTGTAGTTTGGAAGGCTGAGTTTTCTTTCTGCATCATTATGCTCATAAATATTTTAACATTTGATGGAATGTGGATATCTTACATTCAAAATGCACTCAACAATGAAAAGAAAAACATAATTGGAACAAAATAAAATAAGAACTAAGTATAAGAACATTTTGAAACATACATAATCATACACATATACACCAGACTAGAGAATCATGCTGCTTCTTCACCCTTCTTGCTTAGCATATGTGCATGCATGCATGCTCGGTTGCTTCAGTCATGTCTGACTCTCTGTGATCACATGGACCATAGCCTGCCAAGCTTCTCTGTTCATGGAATTTTCCTGCAAGAATACTGGAGTGGGTTGCCATGCTCTCAGGGGCTCTTCCTAACCCAGGGATCAAACCCGTATCTCCTGCATCTCCTGCAGTGCAGACCACTGAGACACTGGGGAAGCCCTTAGCATATGTACATTTGGGGCTCTTCCAAATATGTTGTGCAAATCTGTTTCATGTGCAATTTTCTGATTACCAACTGTTCTGTCAAGTAAATTGATGAGTCTTTGCCTAAAATCATAATGAAGTATTACTTCCTTATGGCATTTACTTAATGTGTTTCATGGTGAAAAGAATCATTGAGGTGAGGGCTCCATGTGGTAATGTAGGAAGATCCTGAACTTACCTCTTCCCATGGACCCAACCAATCTACAACTACATTTGGAATAATTGCCTTGGAAAGAGACCTGGAAACTAGATGAACAGAGCCTCCACAAGAAAATGTAAAAGTACAGAATTGAGACACAATGAAGAGGCAGAGGGATGGTCTTGCCAAGGGAAAGGCTTATCCCAATTGTGGTGATTCACAATCAAAAATGATCACTCCTCAGAGATCTCTTCTCTGAGGACTGAGGCATTCAAACTCCGTATCAGGCACCCCAACCTCTAGATCACACATAGGAGAGATAAGCCTCCAAATCAATTGGCTTTGAAAACCAATGAGGAATACACTCAGAAAAGTTAGAAAATTACAGGGATTAGAAAACCCAGGTCACCTAACCCCTAAAACCAGTACAGAAACACCAAATTGAAAAGCACATGGACCATAGGGAAAGGACACCCACTTAATAATCTCAAAACATCAACCAGAGAGGTACAAACAAGTTGAAATGATTCCTGGAGACTGAGACACTTGCAGGACCATTTTTGCCATCTCAGGCTATCTTGCTAAAAATAGAACCATCATATATCACTTTGAAATTCTCCCTTTAATCTCTTAGTGTGAGTGGGTGTACCTCATTGAGAGTCCTGCCCACATCTGGACCCTGGTTATATGCTACAGCAGCTCAACTGATAGCCCACCAGCATACACAGCAGTCAAGTGCAGGCATCACAGCCAACTCAGGGGCAAACCCCACCCACCAGGATAATGCAGCAGCCGTGATTGGGTCCTGCAACTGGTCCAGGGGAGAGCTCCACCCCCCAGTACATCCCAACAGCTGTGACTGGACCCCCACGGCCATTCTGGGATCAACCCCATAGCCCAGTGCACCACAGCAGCAGCTACAGCCCCCAAACAGCACAAAGGCACATGCAGCACATGTGGGGGACACGCCTTGAGCACCTGGCTCTGGTGGCCAGGCAAGATTGCACCTCTGATCCCCACAATACATCTCCTAAATAAGGCTACTGCTTTAAGACTGAGAGAAAAGCTGATATACCTAATACATAGAAACAGAGAATCTGGCAAAATGAGAATACAGAGACATATGTTCAATTCAAAAGATTAAGTCAAAATCTCAGAAAAAGGGCTAAATAAAATGGAGATAAGAAATACACCTGCTAAAGAGTATGTCATAAACCACTCATTTTATTCTAAAGAAGTGATGAACAACCACAAAAAAAGAGTTAATGAACATAGTGACAATTTCAATAAAGAGAAAATACAAGAAAAGTCTAAACAGAAGTTGTAACTGAACTGAAAAATACAATAGAAAGGTTTAACAGCAGATGTGGTAGAAGATGTGGTAGAAGAATGAATCAGTGAGCTGGAAAAAAAGACAAAGGATCTCACCCAGACAGAGCAAAAACATGGAAAAAAATTTTTAAGTGGAGATATTTTAAGGGACTTTGGGGACATCATCAAGTGGAATAATATTCACATTATGGGGATCCCAGAAGGAAACGATAAAGAAGGAGAACCAGAAATTTTTCTTGAAGAAAATAGTGGCTGAAATCTCTCTAATCTAGGGAAGGAAACAAAAATCCACATCCAGGAATCCCAGAGAGTTCAGAAAAAGATGAACTCAAAAAGACACACTGTATTGGGGTTCTAGAAGAAGAATAGAGAGAGAAGAATGTCGAAATGTATTTGAAGAAATTATGGCTGAAAACATCCTGAACCTAAAGAAGGAAACAGATATCCAGAAACAGGAAGCTCAGAGGGTCCCAAGCAAGATAAACCAAAACAGACCCATGTCAAGCAACATCATAATTAAAATGGCAAAAGTTAAAGAGAGTTCTAAAGGCAGCAAGAGTAAAATAAAGAGTTACATACAAGGGAACCTCCATAAGGCTACCAGCTGATTACTTGCAGAAACTTTGCAGGCGAGAAAGGAGCAGCATGATACATTCAAAGTCCTGACAGGGAAAACTTACAAACTAGGACAATCCTGTTGTTCAGTTGCTAAGTCATGTCCAACCCTTTGTGACCCAATGGATTGCAGCACACCAGGCTTCCAAATGAGTTTGAGCAAACTTATCTCCTGGGGCTTGCTCAAATTCATGTCTATTGAGTCAGTGATGCTATTTAATCATCTCATCCTCTGCTGCCCTCTTCTCCTTTTGCTTCAGTCCTTCCCAGCATCAGGGTCCTTTCCAATGAATCAGCTCTTTGCCAAAGAGATGGTAGCCAAAGTATTAGAGGTTCAACATCAGTCCTTCCAATGAATATTCAGGGTTGATTTCCTTTAGGATTGATTAGTTTGATCTCCTTGTAGTCCAGGAGACTCTCAAAAGTCTTTTCCAGAACCATAATTTGAAAGCATCAATTCTTCAGTGCTCAGCTGTCTTTAAGGTCCACCTCTCATATCCATACATGACTACTGGAAAAACCATAGCTTTGACTGTATGGACCTTTGTTGGCAAAGAGATGTCTGTCTACATTTGCCATGGCTTTCCTTCCAAATGCCATGTTTTGTCAGAATTCTTCTCTATGACCTGTCCATCTTGGGTGGTCCTGCACAGCATAGCTTATAGCTTCACTGAGTTCTGCAAGCCCCTTCACCATGACAAAGCTGGATCTATGAAGAGGTAGAACACTCTATCCAGCAAAATTATCAGTCAGAATAGAAGGAGAAATAAAGAATTTTTCAGATAAGCAAAAATTGAAAGAATTCAGCAATACCAAACTAAAAGAAATGTTGAAGGGTCTTCTCTAAACAAAAAAGAAGCAATAATCTTCAAGAAAGGGAAAATTCCAATAGAAAAAGCAAATATATTTGTTAATCTATGTGTAAAAGCAACTACAATAAACAATAAAAGGATAAGTATGAAAATGTAAAATATAACATAAAAAACACAAAATGTGGGGGAGGATAGTAAAAAAATGTAGATCTTATAAAATGTGTTTGAAGTTAACTGATTATCAGTTTAAAGTAGATATAATTATAGTTCAACATATATGAACCCCAAAGTAAAAGTGAAGTTGCTCAGTCTTGTCTGACTCTTTGTGACCCCATGGACTGTAGCCTACCAGGCTTCTCCGTCTATGGGATTTTCCAGGCAAGAATACTGGAGTGGGTTGCCATTTCCTTCTCCAGGAGATCTTCCCAACCCAGGGATTGAACCCAGGTCTCCCACATTGTAGGCAGATGCTTTACCGTCTGAGCCACCAGGGAAGTCCATATGAACCCCATGGTAACCACAAATCAAAAACATAAAATAGACAGGATGTCCTATCTTGCCCCTTCTATTTGACATTGTATTGAAAGTTCTAGCCACAGCC
Organism: Antilocapra americana; assembly: GCA_007570785.1. Taxonomy (NCBI): domain Eukaryota; kingdom Metazoa; phylum Chordata; class Mammalia; order Artiodactyla; family Antilocapridae; genus Antilocapra; species Antilocapra americana. The sequence goes on from ML664196.1 coordinate 66,092, forward strand.
ATCAGACAAAAAAGAGGAATAAAGTGTATCTAAGTTGGAAGAGAAGAGGTAAAACTATCACTATACACAAATGACATAATATTCTATATAACCTAAAGTCTCCACCCAAAAACTATTATATCTAATAAATGAATTCAGCAAAATTGCAGAATACAAGACAATATATAAAAATCTGTTGCATTTCTATACACTAATAATGAAATATCAAAGAAAGTTCAAAAAATCCCATTTAAAATCATATCAAAAAGTAAATAAAATACCTAGGGATAAATTTAACCAGAGGTAAAAGATTTATACTCTGAAAACTATAAAACATTGGTGAAGGAAACTGAAGATGCTTCAAAGAAATGGAATTTCTTGGATTCTCAGGTGGGTCAGTGGTAAAGAATCCACCTGCCAATGCAGGAGACATGAGTTTGATCCCTGGGCCTGGAAGATCCCCTGGATGAGGAAGTGGCAACCGACTCTAGTCTTCTTGCCTGGAAAATCCAATGGATGGAGGAGCCTGGTGGGCTACAGTCTATGGGTTCACAAAGAGTCAGATGTGACTGAGCACAAACACACGCTCTTAGATTAGAAGAAAAACAAAAGCTAGGACCAGACAGCTTCACTAGCAAATTCTAAGACCTTCAAAAAATTAGCACTATCCTTATTAAACTCCTACAAAAAAACAGAAGAGGGGGGGAAACCTTCCAAACACATTTTACAAATCAACATTACCCTGATACCAAAACTAGACAAGGACACCACCAAAAAAGAAAGTCATGAAAATCCTCAATTAAATATTAGCAAGACAAATCCAACATCATACTGAAAGGATTATACACCACGGTCAAGTGGGATTTATCCCTGGGATGCAAAGATGGTTCAAAATCTGAAATATTATCAACATGACATATCACAGTAACAAAATGAAAGATAAAAATCATATTATTATCTCAATAAATGCAGAAAAACACTCAACATCTATTTATGAAAAAATTTCCAAGAAACTGAATATAGACAAATGTATCTCAACATATTAAAGGCCATATATGACAAACCCACAGCTAATAGCTTATTCTCAATGGTGAAAAGCTAAAAGCATTTCCTCTACAAAATCAGGAACAAAATAAGGATGCCCACTCTTGCCACTTTCACTCAACATAATATTGGAAGGCCTAGCCACTGCAATCAAGCAAGATTAAAAAATAAGAGGTACCAAATTGGGAGGGAAGAAATATGACTGTCTACATAACATAATACTATACATAGAAAACACCAAAGATGCAAAAACCTATTGAAACTAGTCAAGATTTTCAGTAAAGTCACAGGATACAAAATCCATATACTGAACCTGTGCAATTTCTATGCTATTAAAGAAAAATTAGGTAAATAATCTCATTACAATTGCATCAGAAAAGTAAAATATCTAGGAATAAAATTAGCCAAGGAGGTGAAAGACCTGTACATTGAAAACTATAAGACACTGATGAAAGAAATTTAATAAGACCCAAATAAATGAAAAGATGCTATATTCATGTATTAGAGGAATTCACATATTATTAAAACATCCATACTACCCAAAGAAATCTATGGATTCAATGCAATCCCTATCAAATTTCCAACAAATTACTTGTTCCAACAAATAATTCTAAAATTTATATAGAACCACAGAAGATTTTGAATAGCCAAAACAATCTTAAGAAAGAGGAACAAAGCTGGAGGTATCATACTTCCTGATTTCAAACTTTACTACAAAGCTAAAGTAGTTAAAGCAGTATGGTACTATGAAAGTGAAAGTCACTCAGTCATGTCCAACTCTTTGTGACCCCATGAAGTGTTGCCTGCCAGGCTCCTCTGTCCGTGTATTTATTTCTCCAGGCAAGAATACTGGAGGGGGTAGCTGTTCTCTTCTCCAGTGGATCTTCTCAACCCAGGGACTGAACCCAGCTCTCCCACACTGCAGGTGGATTCTGTACCATCTGAGCCACCAGGGGAATCCAATAAAACTGGAGTGGGTAGCCTATCCCTTCTCTAGGGGATTTTTCTGACCCAGGGATTGAACTAGGCCTCCTGAATTGCAGGCATATTCTTTACCAGCTGAGCTACCAGAGAAGCCCAGTATGGTACTGGAACATCAAAAAAGAAAGAAAGAAACCACAGATCAATGGAACAGAATTTTATAATCCAGAAATAAACCCAAACATATATGGACAATTAATTTACAACTAAACAGCCTATTGATGAAGGTGAAAGAGGAGAGTGAGAGTTGGCTTAAAACTCAACATTCAAAAGCAAAGATCATGGCATCCAGTCTCATCAGTTCATCACAAATAGATGGGGAAAGAATAGGAACAGTAGCAGAATATATTTTCTTGGACTCCAAAATCACTGCAGATAGTGACTGCAACCGTGAAATTAAAAGATGCTTGCTCCTTGGAAGAAAAGGTATGACAAATCTTGACAGCATATTAAAAACTAGAGACATCATTTTGCCAACAAAGGTCCATATAGTCAAGGCATGGTTTTTCCAGTAATCATGTATGGATGCGAGAGTTGGACTATAAAGAAAGCTGAGCGCCAAAGAATTGATGCTTTTGAACTGTGGTGTTGGAGAAGACTCTTGAGAGTCCCTTGAACTCCAAGGAAACCAAACCAGTCAATCCTAAAGGAAATCAACTCTGACTATTCATTGGAAGGGCTGATGTTGATTGCTGATGCTCCAATACTTTGGCTACCTGATGCGAACAGCTGACTCACTGGAAAAGACCCTGATGTGCTGGGTAAGAGTTAAGGCAGGAGGCGAAGGGGGCAACAAAGGATGAAATGGTTGGATGGCATCATCTAATCAATGGACATGAGTTTGAGAACACTCTGGGAGATAGTGCAGGACAAGGAAATTTGGTGTGCTGCAATCAATAGGGTCACAAAGAGTCAGACATGACTTAGCGACTGAACAACAACAACAATTTGCAACGAATGAGCAAAAAATATACAATGGAGAAAGAATGAGAAGTGAAAGTGAAGTAGCTCAGTCATGTTCGACTCTTTGCGACCCCATGGACTGTAGCCCACCAGGCTCCTCTGTCCATGGGATTTTCCAGGCAAGAGTAGTGGAGTGGGTTGCCATTTCCTTCTCCAGAGGATATTCTCAACCCAGGGATCAAACCCAGGTCTCTCGCACTGTAAGCAAGACGCTTTACCGTTTGAGCCACCAGGGAAGTTTCTCCAAAAAAATGAAGTTTAGAAAACTGAACAGTCACATGCAAAAGAATGAAACTAGGACCAACATCTTACACCAAACACAAGAACAAACTCAAAATGAATAAAAGGCTAGAATGAAAGACTTGAAACCATAAAATTATTAGAAGAAAAATCAGTGATAACTTCAATTACAACATTCTTAGCAATATATTTTAGATCTGGCTCATAGGCAAGCAAAACAAAAGCAACAATAAAAAAAATTAGAACCATATAAAGTGAAAGGTTTCTACACAGCAAAGGAGACAATAATCAAAATGAAAAAGAAACCATGTCCATTGACAAATGAATGGATAAAGAATATGTGGTACTTATATACAGTGGAATATTACACAGCCATAAAAAGAATAAAATAATGCCACTTGCAGGAACATGGGTGGACCTAGAGATTATCATACTAAATGAAGTCAGACAGAGAAAGACAAATATCATATGGTATTGCTTATATTTGGGACCTAAAAAAATGAAACAGATTAACTTATTTACAAAATAGAAATAGTCATACATGTAGAAAACAAACATATAGGCTCCAGGGGGGAAAGAGGGGAAGGGATAAATTGACTGACTGTGATTGACATATGCACATTATTATATATGAAATAGATAACTAATAAGGCTTCCCAGGTGGCGCTAGGGGTAAAGAACACCCCTGCCAATGCAGGTGACATAAGAGACATGGGTTTGGGACTTCCCGGTGGTCCAGTGGCTAAAACTTCTCACTTCCATTACAGGGAACCTGGGTTCTATCCCTGGTCAGGGAACTAGGTCCCACATGCCCCAACTAAGAATTTGCAAGCTGCAACTAAAAACCTGGTGCAGCCAAATAAATATTTTAAAAAAGAGAGAGAGAGAAAGGGAAACATGGGTTCGATCCTTGGATCAGGAAGATCCCCTGGAGAAGGAAATGGCAACCCACTTCAGTGTTCTTGCCTGGAGAATCCGAATGGACAGAGGAGCCTGGTGGGCTACACAGTTCATAGGGTTGCAGCGAGTCAGACACAACTGAAAAGACTGAGAATGAAGTCAAGGACCTACTGGACAGCACAGGGAACTCTACTCAATACTCTGTAATGGCCTATATGGAAAAAGAATCTAAGAAAGAATGGATATATGTATAACTGATTCACCTTGCTGTACATCAGAAACTAATACAACCTTTTAAAGCAAATATACACCAATAAAAAAATTTTTTTAAGGAAAAAAGCAAAAAAACAAAGAAAGCAACCTACCAACTGGGAGAAGATATTTGCAAACCATATATACAATAGCAGTTAAAATCCAAGATATACAAAGACCTTGTACAACTAAATAACAACAACAACAAAAATTAGCCAATTAAAAAATGAGCGGAGAATATGAATGGTCACTTTTTCAAAGAAAACACATGAAGTGGCCAGACAAGTACATGAAAGGATGTTCAGCATTACTATCCCTCAAGTAAATGCAGGATAAAACCACAATGAGATTTCATTTCATACCTGTTTGAATGGTTATTATCAAAAACACAAGAAATAACAAATGTTGGAGAGAACAGCAAATGTTGGAGAAAAAGGAATCCTTGTACACTATTGGTAGGAATGTAAACTCATGCAGCCACTATGGAAAACGGTATGAATATTCAAAAAATGAAGAATTGAACTGCTATATAACTAAGCTGTTCCATCTGTGGTTATTTATCCAAAGAACACAAAAACACCAGTTTGAAAAGATAGATATGTTCATTTCAGCATTATTTACAATAGCCAAGATATGGAACAGCCTAAGTGTCCACTGAAGGATGGATGGGTAAAGAAAATGTGGTACAAATATACAATGAAGTATTATTCAGCCCTAAAAAGAAGGAAACCTTGCAAAAACATGGATGGACCTTGAAAGCATAATGCTAAGTGAAATAAGTCAGAGAAAGAGAAATAACATTTAATCTTACTTATATATGGAATTTTTTCCAAAAAGGAGTTCATAGATTCAGAGAATAGATCAGTGGTTGCCAGAAGCCAGGGCTGTGGGATTGGCAAAATGGGTGAAAGTGTCAAAAGGCACAAACTTTCAGTTATAGATAATTCCTGAGAATGTAGAGTTCAACATAGTGACTATAGTTAATAATACTCTATTATATATTCAAAAGTTGCTAAGAGAGTAGATTTTTCAGTCTCTCAAGAAAAGAACTGTAGCTGTATTTGCGATGGATATTAACTTGACTTCTTGTGATAATTCCACATACATACAAATATATTGCATTCTTGTTTTTGTACGCCTGAAGTTGTTTCATATAAACAAATTTGTTACATATCAATTATATTTCAGTTTGTTTTTTTAAAAAAGAAGGCAGAGTGTTGCCTTATTCAACCTCAGTCGGAAATAGGCACTTTGGGCAACTTTAAATTTTCACCACTCTATACATGTGAACGGCCACGACAGCGCTACAAATACTGACTTGGGGGTAACAAATAAATTTTAGTGAGGAGGCAAAATTTGAAAACACAGAATCCCCAAATAATAAAGATCAACTCTATATTTGTCAAGCTAGAAAGACAGAATATATCTTATTTAATAGTAAATCGGCTTGATTTACTATTAATCATTGGCTTGATTTATAACTTTTAAATATTTAGACAGATGGTATCAGGGCTTTAGTTTGACTCTTACCCAGCCTCACAGCCTCCGCACCCTAAGAGCTAACCCTGGACAGAATTGTGAAGCAGGCCAGATTTTGTGGCTAATGCCTTTAATACATACATTTTGGCACATGTAATATCTTATTTTAGATCCTGTCCTTCTATTCAGAAATTACATTGCCTCCTTGTGTTTACACACACACACACCCCCCATGATTTTTTTCAGCAACTTCCTGTACCCAGAATGGAAACCAAAGCTACCAAGAAGGGAACACTCTAATGCAAATTGCATCTCATTCCTACATGAAAAACTACCTGCCACTATCTCATCCCCTCAGGATCTTGTAAGATGATTGATGAGATAATAAAGAGGATCAAATAAATTCCTTTATGAAAGGAGGCTATTTGACTCTGTTAAACTATGCCAATGTGCTACCATTCCCAGGTGATATCAAGCCTCAACTAAATTTTTTTTTTTCTGGAAAACCCTTGAATAATAACAGGATTTTTAGAGGATGGTGATAGATCCTTCTGGAAGATATCTGAGGATTGCATGGTGCTATTGAATCATATCACCCAATTAGAATCTGTTCCATGGAACACTTTAAGTATTAATGTGATCCTTCTCCCTAGTACTCAGCCAGAAATATCATTAGGAAGAACAGGAGACATCCCTTCTGTGTCTTGAAGGAGAATGGACAGGCCATTAGTCAGGCAGAAGCGCAAACATCAAAGGACATAAGCTATGAGCGTGGACACAAACCACAGCTCTGCTGGGCCAAGTTCACTGTGTTCTTGGGGAAGCAGGTCCACACAAGAAGGAAACTGGGTCAATCTAAGGGCAGATGAGGTCTAAAGAGAAACAGTACACGTGGGAAGTAGGAGCTGAATGAATCTACAAGCAATGAGTTTTAAACACACTTCTTCTAAATAACATTTCTTCCCAGTCCCTTGCTTCTGGGAAGTCTATCTTTCCTTGGAACACCAAAACAAGTGGTTCCTACACTTTGAAATTTCACCATTTACACTTAATTTTCGAAACTCAAGACCCAAGAATTGCTTTTTACTTTGCTAATTGAATACAGTATTTTTAAACTAATATTTGCCATTATAATATTTTCATACAAGAAAATATTATGAAATCAAAATAAGAGAAAGATATAATTACAAAATAAAAGCAAATCTTTCCCATTCTACAAAGAGGAGTTAATGACCCGACACTGACACTGCATGAACCCCAGTGAAAATGTTGCTGCGAGCTGGCAGAGTCCTAGAAATAAGTGGCTTGAACCAAATCAAGTTCAAGCTCTGGGCTCATAGTCCCAGGCCCATGTCAGACATCAGAAATCTGGACCAGCTTTCTCATCAGAAAAGGGCTTTATGACTTCTCCAACAAAAGCCTGTGACTATTTTGGGCCTCGATAATGGGCCTTGTTGTTTCCCCAATAAACTTTTCCTTGAACCTCCTTTCTACCTTTGATGTTGATCAGAACTTGTGGTGCTGAGTTCAAACCTCAAGCAGAACTTGACAGAGAAGGGCTTGATGTCAGATGGTTCTTGTCTAGAAAGAAACTCACACTCTTCTCCTGTCTCCAAAGACAGAGCCTGGCTTGGACCAGGGAAAATGCATGTTCAAAGCACAAAGGCAGCTACTGTTTCATAATGTGGGTCTTTCTTTCAGGAAACAAGATTTCTAACCAAAGCCAGTAGAATGGTGGGAGGGATGATTCAGGAAGAGCACATATGGAGGCCACAAGATGACTCTGGGTTTCAAACACCCTTTGCCATCTCACTGTACCTGACTGAGAGGCAATCAGGGCAATGGAGATTTCAGCACACCTGAGAGGCCAGGTGGACTATGGTACTGACCACCAGGATGCTGGGGGGACCCACTGTAGAGCCATAGTCAAGATGCCTTACCTCTTTTTCACATGCTTAGTTAGGTTTACATGGGTCCCCTTTAGCCCTCATCTTGGTTTTCTTAACTATTAATTAACCATGAGAAATCCTAACCTATTTCCAGCTTCTGGAAATGTAATTTGGAGAACAAAAATGCTAGGATATGTTTCCAAATTCTAGTGTCAGCTCCTCTACCAATTTATGATATATTGGGTATTATCACCTTCTACCATCTAACCTTGCTTCACATCCATGTGCGTCAAGTTTGCTGTCTGGGAGGTAGGAGTAATGACCCTAGAAGCCCACTTGCGGCTTAGCTATTGCTCCGAGAGCATATGCCATTATATGTGGTTTCTATGGAGAGTCTTACTCCACATCAGTCAGTTCAGTCACTCAGTCATGTCCGACTCTTTGCAACCCGATGGACTGCAGCACACCAGGCTTCCCTGCCCTTCACTAACCCCAGAGTTTGCGCAAACTCGTGTCTATTGAGTTGATGATACCATCCAACCATCTCATCTTCTCTCGCCCCTTCTTCTCCTGCCCTCAATCTCTCCAGCATCAAGGCCTTGTCCAATGAGTTGACTCTTTGCATCAGGTGGCCTAAGTATTGAAGCTTCAGTATCAGTCCTTACAATGAATATTCAGGGTTGATTTCCTTTATGATTGCCTAGTTTGATCTCCTTGCAATCCAAGGGGCTCTCAAGAGTCTTTTCCAACACCACAGTTCAAAAGCATCAATTATTCAGTGCTCAGCATTTTTTATGGTCCATCTCTTACACCCATACATGATTACTGGAAAAACCATAGCTTTGAAGGTCCATAGATGGACCTTTGTCAGAAAAGTAATGTCTGCTTTTTAATACACTGTCTAGACTGGTTGTAGCTTTTCTTCTAAGGAGCAAGCATGTTTTAATGTTGTTGTTTAAGTCACCATCTGCAGTGATTTTTGAGCCCAAGAAAATAAAGTCTCTCACTGTTTCTACTGTTTCCCTGTCTATTTGCCATGACGTGATGGGACTGGATGCCATGATCTTCGTTTTTTGATTGTTGAGTTTTTTTTTCCAGTTTTCTCATTTTTTATTTTATTTATTTATTTATTTTAATTTTCTTTACATTATCGTGTTGGTTTTGCCATACATTGACATGAATCTGCCATGAGTATACATGTGTTTCCCTTCCAGAACCCCCCTCCCACCTCCCTCCCGATTCCCTCTCTTTGGGTCATCCTGGTGCACCAGCCCTGAGCATCAAACCTGGGCTGGTGATTGATTTCACATATGATGATTAACATGTTTCAATGCCATTCTCCCGTATCATCCCACCCTTGCCCTCATCCACAGAGTCCACGAGTCTGTTCTATACATCTGCGTTCCTTTTGCTGTCTCGCATGCAGGGTTCTCGCTGCCATCTTTCTAAATTCCATATATATGCGTTAGTATACTGTATTGTTGTTTTTCCTTCTGGCTTACTTCACTCTAGATAATAGGCTTCAGTTCCTTCCGCCTCAGTAGAACTGATTCAAATGAATTTTTTTTAATGCTGAGTAATATTCCATTGTGTAATATGTACCACAGCTTTCTTATCCATTCATCTGTTGATGGACATCTGGGTTGCTTCCATGTCCTGGCTATTGTAAACAATACAGTGATGAACATTGGGGTACACATGTCTCTTTCAATTCTGGTTTCCTCAGTGTGTATGCCCAGCAGTGGGATTGCTGGGTCATATGGCAGTTCTATTTCCAGTTTTTTAGGGAATCTCCACACTGTTTTCCATAGTGGCTGTACTAGTTTGCATTCCCACCAACAGTGTAAAAGGGTTCCCTTTTCTCCACATCCTCTCCAGCATTTATTGCTTGTAGACTTTTGGATGGCAGCCATTCTGACTGGTGTAAAGTGGTACCTCATTGTGGTTTTTGATTTGCATTTCTCTGATAATGAGTGATGTTGAGCATCTTTTTCATGTGTTTGTTAGCCATTTTTATGTTTTCTGATTGTTGAGTTTTAAGTCAACTTTTTCACTCTCATCAAAAGGCTCTTTGCTTTCTGCCATAAGGATGGTGTCATCTGCGTATCTAAGGTTACTGATATTTCTCCCAGCAATCTTGTTTCCAGCTTGTGCCTTGTCCAGCCTGACATTTCACATGAGGTAGTCTGCATATAAATTAAATAAGCAGAATGACAATATACAGCCTTGATGTACTCCTTTCCCTATTTGGAACCAGTCCGCTGTTCCAAATCCAGTTCTAACTGTTGCTTCCTGACCTGCACACATATTTCTCAGGAGGCAGGTAAAGCAGTCTGGTATTCCCATCTCTTGAAGAATTTTCCACAGTTTGTTGTGATCCACACAGTCAAAGTCTTTGACATAGTAAATGAAGCAGAAGTAAATGTTTTTCTGGAACTCTCTTGCTTTTTTGATGATCCAATGGGTGTTGGCAATTTCATCTCTGGTTCCTCTGCCTTTTCTAAACCCAGTTTGAACATCTGTAAGTTCTCAGTTCATGTTCTGTTGGAGCCTTGTTTGGAGAATTTTGATCATTACTTTGCTAACACTCGAGATGACTGCAATTTTGCGGTATTTTGAACATTCTTTGGCATTGCCTTTCTTTGGGATTGGAATGAAAACTGACCTTTTCCAGTCCTGTGGCTACTGCTGAATTTTCCAAATTTGCTGCCATTTTGAGTGCAGCACTTTCATAGCATCATCTTTTAGGACTTTAAATAGCTCAGCTAGAATTCCATCCCTCTACTACCATTGTTCATAGTGATGCTTCCTAAGGTCCCTCATTCTCTAGGATGTACTAGAGAAGGACATGCTTCCACATGTTTCTCCACATAGTCACCTAGAAAGAAGACAACTCTGCCAAGATGATGGGTGGCATGAGAGTCCTATTCAAAATGGTCTTTCAGAGATTGAGGCACTGGCAATGCTATGACGAAAGGACTGACAGAGCCATCATAGCCTTAAGGAGAGCATCGGATGTGACTTCTGACAGGGAAAACTTTCTTACACTTATAGCTCCCATTGGGTTTCCTGTTTAGCAACTACTGGCCTAGAGCCCTTCCCATCTACTTGGTTTTCAGCTGGTAACCAGTGGAATGCCTTTGAACTAAGTTACCATCTAGAAGTGGAACTAGGGAAAGTCTCATTAAATGAATGATGTCTTTACCTACAGGAGTATGATGAATGCTTGATCAAAGAAGGAAGAATGACTTAGGAATCCAATCAAGGTAAGAATAAACTGAAGGTGGAAAGAAAATCTGTTATCTAATTGATTGTAATAACATATGTGAAAAACAGGAACTGAAGAACAAGCTTTGGAAAATGTTAATCCCACCTATGGAGAAGGAAATGGCAACCCACTTCAGTATTCTTGCCTGGAGAATCCCATGGACCAGGGAGCCTGGCAGGCTACAGTCCATGGGGTCGCAAAAGTCAGACATGACTTAGTGACTAAAGAGATAGAGAATCCCACCTGATCCAAAGGAGATATGTGAACACACGGAACTGGCTGGGTGGGTGGATGCTTTGATTACATTAAGGTAATCCCTCCCATACCCAACATCCTTTTCTCTGATTCAAAATTCACCAGGGAAAATGCTGGGATGGCTTTGATTCTCTGTCCTTTAGGGAGAGGACGTCCCTCAATACAGACACAAATATTTGGGTCTCTGGTCAAGCATGTCCTTCTCTGAAAGTTAAAAAAAAAGAAAAATGCATCCTGGTTTCCCAGAAGTCTGTTGTGAATTTCACTTGGGTGAATTGGGCCTGGAAAGTCTTGTGCTCTCTGGAAATACAGACAAAAACCAGTTTCTTGCACCAGGATACTGACTACAATGTGAGGCTCCCACCAAGAAACTACCCAAAGGCTCAGCCAGCCTCAGCTTTTCTCAGGAGCATCCTCTCATATCATCAGTCTTGACCATTTGCTCTCTGCATATGCTGCCCATGTAACTGTTTAATGCTGTAACAACCCCCACTTTCCAAGTAAAACACAACCTTGTCCTTTAAATGGTTTTTGAAACAGGTTGCACAGTGCATAGTGTGAAAACATCTAAAAAATTTCTTGTAGCACCAGGGAAGGATCTGGATGGAGGCAAATAATTTGTAGCAACTGAATAGAATGTATGATAAGTTAAAAGGAATTTACAAATGGATCGCTGACTTAAACATAAAACCTGATACCCGGGCTCCCCTGGTGAGCCAGTGGTTAAGAGTCCACCTTGCAATGCGAGGGACATAGGTTCGATCCCTGGTCAGGGAACTAGGATCCCACATGCCTCAGAGCAACATGGCACAACTAAGTTCCAATGCAGCCAAATAAACAATTCTTTAAAAAAATAAAAAGACTTGATATCATAAGATTCCCAGAAAAAAAAAAAACATAGACAAGAAGCCTATTGATATTGGTCTTGGCAAGAATTTTTTGGACAAGACACTAAAGGCACAGACAAAAGCAAACATCAGGTGCCAACAGGCACATGAAAAGATTCTCAACATCTCTGATCATCATGGAAATGCAAGCCAAAACCACAATGAGGTATCACCTCATGCCTATTAGCATGGGTATCAGCAAGAAGATAAGAGATAAGTGCTGGTGAGGATGTTGTGCAAAGGAAACCTTTATACACTGTTGATGGGAATATAAATTAGTTCACCACTATGGAAAACAATACAGACATTCCTCAAAAAATTAAAAATAAGTTTAGCAATTCCACTTCTGGCTATTTGCCCAGAAATAAAAACAGGATTTCAACAAAATATATGTATGACCATGTTCATTGTAGCTTTATTCACAATAACCACGATATGGAGACAACCCAAATGTCCATCAATGGATGAATAGGCTAAAAAGATGCAAGATATATACATAAATATACAATAGAATATTATTCTGTCATGGGAAAAGAAAATATCCTGCCATTTGTAGCAACACAGATGAACTTTAACATGTTATGTAAGTGAGATAAGTCAGACAGAAAAAGACAGGTATTATAGACATCACTTATGTGTGGCTCCAAAAAAATCAAACTTGTTAAAAAACAAACAGTGGTGGTTACTCAGGGATGCAAGTGTGGGGAACAAGATGGATTGTGTTTAAGGGTACAAACTAGTAATAAACAGTAAATAAACCATAGCACAGTATAATGAATATAGACAGTAATACTGTGCTGTAATGATGTGATAAATACTGCTTCAGCGGCAATCATATTACAATATCTAAATGTATCAAAGTAGCACATTGTACACCTTAAATGTATAAGCTATAACATGTCAAATTTATCAAATTAAAATATATTAAAAAGCAAAAACGAAGAATATGAACTCAGAATGATGAGACCTAGACTCTATACTGCATCTGTATTTTAAAACTGAAGTTAAAAACTAGAATATCAACTATTTAAATACCTGTTTCTCTATTTCCCTGAAATTTGGCGTCTTCTAGGAGAGACAGAATGATTCAGGACTGAAAGGAGCATCATGCTTTCTCCTGAGCCCCAAGTTTCTAGTGGGCCAGAGGCACAAGTACATGTGGATAAATGATTCTCAGAGACAGAGGTAGCGGACCAATACTTGATCCCAACTGAACCTCCCTAATGGGTCATAGGGGAGACCCAAGATCGTAGTAAGTCAATCTGAATGACTGCCCCACTGTTTAAAGGACTATCCAGGACAGTTTGACCCCTAATGAGAGTGCACATAGAGCCAGATGCTTCATCTGTCAGACATCTTTAGAAGGTTTTTTATTACTGAAATTTCAAACATATGGAAGAGCAGGAAAAAATGGTATCATGAACACTCATATCCACCACCTAGATTTTTTAATGGCCATTATTTTGCAATATTTGCTTCAGTTCTCTTATGCTAAAGTATTCCAAAGTAAATATCAGACATTATAATATCTCACCCCTATATATTTTAGGATATACTTCTGAAAAGTAGGGCTTCCCTGGTGGCTCAGATGGTAAAGAATGTACCTGCAGTGCGGGAGACCTGGGTTCAATCCTTGGGTCAGGAAGATCCCTTGGAGGAGGGAATGGCAACCCACTCCAGTATTCTTGCCTGGAAAATCCCATTGACAGAGGACCCTCGTGTGCTACAGCCCATGGGGTAGCAAAGAGTCAGACATGACCAAGAGACTAACACTTTCACTTTCTGAAAAGTAAGGAACTGTTTCTTCTACATGATCATAATAGTATTTTTCACACCTAACAAAATCCATGATAATCTTCTAGAATGACTGAATATCTAATCTGTATTTGAATTTCATAGTTACCCCCTCCCCCAAAATACCTTTGATAGCTGGTCAATTCAAATCAATCTACACTTGAGTCGCATACCCTACATTTGGCAAATGTGTCTCTGAAGTCTTTTTTAAGTGAGAATAGCCGCATTCTGGGCATGTCTAGTTGCTGGTTCTAATTTATTTTCCTGTGTCCTCTGTATTTCTTAGTTAGATCAAATGGCTTAATCAGATTCTGGTTAAATATTTTAAGCAGGAATATTTCATAGGTGATGCTGTGAGTGTCACCCTGCATCCAGAGATATCACATGACATCCAGTTATCCCACCACTGGGATACTGATTTGATTATTGGGGTAAGTGGAGAAGGCACTGGCAACCCACCCCAGTACTCTTGCCTGGAAAATCCCATGGACGCAGAAGCCTGGTAGGCTGCAGTCCATGGGGTCACTAAGAGTTGGACACGACTGAGCGACTTCACTCTCACTTTTCACTTTCATGCACTGGAGAAGGAAATTGCAACCCACTCCAGTGTTCTTGCCTGGAGAATCCTAGGGATGGAGGAGTCTGGTGGGCTGCCCTCTATGGGGTCATGCAGAGTCAGACAGGACAGACTCATTGGGGTAAGGTGGTGATTACCAGATCCCTCCACTGTAAATTCTTATTTTTCCCCTGGGGACCAACCCTGGGTCTAGGCAGTGATATATGTGACTATCCAGTTTTCAACTCTTTTTGTTTTTAGCCAGCATTCTTCAGTAAAGAAGAGCATTTGCTTAAAAACCAAAACAATGTAGTTAAGTCCCACCCGTGTACTTGACTCTTTCCTTTTAATTACTCCCTTTAATATTGAGAGTAAGAAGCTGCTGTAGCAGTGACCCTCAGTAATTAGTAAACAAGGTTTGGATTGTTTAGGACTTGGCTCAATATAATTAGAGATTAATTGACTTTTACATGTTTATATGTTTTAATCATTTATAGTTATTCTTCTTTTTGATCCTAGATTATCCCAACTTTAACCAGTGGAAACCCTTCAAGCTTGTTCCTGAGTCCTTTAGACATGATCCCACTCCTCTTTGGGTGCTTACTTGCTTTCTACACAAGTTCTTCTGGGATCATCTTACATAGTCTGTTGCCCAGACTGGAAACCAGCCAATCAATCTCCCAAGGTTTGTTACCTAACCAGGTTCATTTTGCCCAATGCACAGCAAGCCAAAAGACTGAGATACCAAGGTTAACATCAAAAAAAAGGATTTATTTGCAAGACAGCTAACAGGGTACACAGGACAATGAATCTCAAGTCCACTTCTAAAGACAGACCAGTTGGGGTTTTTATGGGATAACAGGAAAAGTTGGGTGGTCTGAGGTATGGGGAGTATGGGAAAGGTGATTGGAAAAAGGTGACGTGAAGTAATCAACATTCTTTGCAGGTGTAACTAAGCTGCAGGCCTCTGAACATTCAAAGTGTCATCAATCAGACACTCATACTCACCCAGTTGAAGGGTTGATGGTCCCATCCAGTCTTAACCAGCTCAGCTGAACTAGACACAGCTGACTCCAAGTTTCCAAAAAACAACTTGGGCAAACATTGTTTATGCTATGTCACACTTAGAGGACACGCAAGTCTTAAAACAACTTTGAATAATGAAGACAGATAAGGTAGGTGTAACCAAGTTTTAGGTGCCCTGCTCCTTTCTATGAAAAATGGTATTGATAAACCAAAATCTGGCCACTGAGGGTACTCTGCTTCTAGGCTGTCATTCAGTCAGTTCAGTTCAGTCTCTCAGTCATGTCTGACTCTTTGCAACCATATGGACTCCAGCAAGCCAGGCCTCCCTGTTCATCATCAACTCCCAGAGTTTACTCAAAGTCATGTCCAGTGAGTGATGCCATCCAACCATCTCATCCTCTATCATCCCCTTCTTCTCCTGCCTTCAATCTTTCCCAGCATTAGGGTCTTTTCCAACGAGTCTGTTTTTCGCATCAGATGGCCAAAGTATTGGAGTTTCAGCTTCAGCATGAGTCCTTCCAATGAACACTCGGGACTGATTTTCTTTAGGATGTACTGGTCAGTTCTCCATGCAGTCCAGGGGATTCTTAAGAGTCTTCTCCAACACCACAGAAATTAAGGAAACAATTCCATTCACCATCGAAACAAAAAGAATAAAATACTTAGGAGTATTTCTACCTAAAGAAACAAAAGACTTATATATAGAAAACTATAAAACACTGATGTCTCTGCATTTTAATATGCTGCCTAGGTTGGTCATAACTTTCCTTCCAAGAAGCAAGCGCCTTTTAATTTCATGGCTACAATCACCATCTGCAGTGATTTTGGAGCCCAAGAAAATAAAGCCTCTCACTGTTTTCATTGTTTCCCCATCTATTTACCATGAAGTGATGAGACCAGATGCCATGATCTTAGTTTTCTGAATGTTAAGCTTTAAGGCAACTTTTTCACTCTTCTCTTTCACTCTCATCAACAGGCTTTTTAGTTCCTCTTCACTTTCTGCCACAAGGGTGGTGTCATCTGCATATCTGAGGTTATTGATATCTCTCCCAGCAATCTTGATTCCAGCTTGTGCTTCATGCAGTATGGCATTTTGCATGGTGTACTCTGCATATAAGTTAAATAAGCAGGGTGACAATATACAGCCTTGACGTACTCCTTTCCCAATTTAGAACCAGTCTGTTGTTTCATGTCCATTTCTAACCGTTGCTTCCTGACCTGCCTACAGATTTCTCAGGAGGCAGGTAAGGTGGTCTTGTATGCCCATTTCTTTCAGAATTTTCCACAGTTTATTGTGATCCACACAGTCAAAGTCTTTGACATAGTCAATAAAGCAGAAGTACATGTTTTTCTGGAATTCTCTTGCTTTTTCTATGACCCAACAGATGTTGGCAATTTGATCTCTGGTTCCTCTGCCTTTTCTAATACCAGCTTGAACATCTGAAAGTTCATGGTTCACATACTGCTGAAGCCTGGCTTGGAGAATTTTAAGCGTTACTTTGCGAGCATCTGACATGAGTACAACTGTTCGGTAGTTTGAGCACTTTTTGACATTGCCTTTCTTTGGGATTTGAATGAAAACTGAACTTTTTCAGTCCTTTCGCCAATGCTGAGTTTTCCATATTTGCTGGCATATTGAGTGCAGCACTTTCACAGCATCATCTTTTAGGATTTGATGTGGCTCAACTGGAATTCCATCACCTCCACTAGCTTTGTTCATAGTGATGCTTCCTAAGGCCCACTTGTTATTAAATAATATATTTATTATGTATGTTAGTCTGCTTAACTTTCTTTTGGCTTTTACTCTTGGATTTGTCAGCTTTACATTATATCCTTTAATTCTACCTGTGTGGCAATCATTTAATTTGTTCTATTTTCTTCCCCCTTCTTTCCCCTTTATTTATGGTTTTTATTTTTTTATATTTTATCATACACATTACATTTAGATATTATTCTTTCATACGTATTTTCTCCTTTAATTTAGCCTCATCTCTTGGTTGGCGAAGCTTATTTTCTAGTAGGTTACAAAGGATGAGCTAATAAATATTAACAATACTTTCACATTCAAAACAGCTTCTATGGGACTTCCCTGGTGGCCCAGTGATGACAATTCTGCACTTCCAGTGCCTCCACTGCAGCAGGTGCCAGTTTGATCCCTGGTCTGGAAACTAAGGTTCCACACATGTCAAATGGCATGGCCAAAGCAAACAAAAACACCAGCTTTATATATCCTCACTACTTGAAGAATAAACTGGATGGATATAAAATCATTGACTTCCTTTACATATTCTGTAGAAGTTTCTCAACAACTTTTGACATATAAAAGTAGCTGTTGGAAATTCTAATGAAGCTCCAATATGCTTCCCTTTGTAAGTGACTTGGTTTTTTTACCTGGAGGTTCAGAAATTTTTTTTCTTTATTTTCAAAATCTAATAGTTTTATTAGGACATGTCTAGAGATAGTTGGGTAAAAAAAATTTCCCAAAGTCATGGTGTTCCTTTCAACAGCTAAATGTGTTTCCTTTTATTTCAGATTTTTCTTGAGTTATAATTTTTACATATTAGATCTGCTTTCCTGCTTCGAATTTTGTTTTCCTTTTTCAGGGTCTCCAATTCTATACACGTTGGGTCTTCTTTGTTTTTCTTGTAAATGTATCACTTTCTGTCTCTCTTAAGCTCACTCTACCCTTCCCAGGTGGTGCTAATGGTAAAGACCATGCCTACCAATGCGAGAGACCCAAGAGAGCTGGTTCAGTCTCTCAGTTGGGAGGATCCCCTGGAGGAGGACATGGCGACCTATTCCAGTATTCTTGCTTGGAGAATCCCATGGGGAGAGGAGCTTGGTGGGCTATGGTCCATAGGGTCGCAGAGTCAGACACAACTGAAGTGACTTAGCATGCACACACCCTTCCAGAGCCTCCCAGACTTTTCTTTTCTCTCTACAGAGGTTGCTTTTCTAGGACTGCTGCATAATTATCTTCTGGGATTTCCCAATAGTGCTATTCTAAACTGGATCCTCTAGTTCCTGGATACTATATATCTTCCTCTTTCTTGATTTATCCCCTTGTTTCAGTGAAGCAGCACATTCTCTGGTAAGTTACTAGTAAAATGTACATGTGTGCATGCATTCTAAGTCACTTCAGTCGTGTCCAATCTGCAACACTATGGACTGTAACTTGCCAGCCTCCTCTGTCCATGGAGATTCTCCAGGCAAGAATACTGGAGTGTATTGCCATTTCCTCCTCCAAAGGATCTTCCAAACCCAGAGATGGAACCCCTGTCTCCTATGGCTCCTGCATTGCAGGTGGATTCTTTACTGCTGAGACACTGGGAAAGCCCCAAAATGTACCTGGTAAGTAAAATTTTTGAGACCTGGCATATAAAATTAAATTTAAAACATTTTAACTTCAGTCTAGCTTCACACTTTAATCAAATAGAAAATTCTGTTTTCATTCAGATCTTCATTTTTCCAAACGTTGAGGCTAAGAAACAAAATAAGAATAAGCTACTATATTCATTATCTCTTGCTTGTGACTATCTATTTTCTCTGGGAAGTTTTTGAACCATCACCTAGAGTAATACTCTAAAATTTCAAAATGATGTTTCTCATGGTCCATCATTTTTTATTGCTTGCCGGGACATTCAGTCATTTAAATCTGGACACATACACCTCAATTGTTAGTTTTTCTCACATCTTAAAATAATTTCTTCTCCCTCAACTTAATTTAGAAGTTCATTTTCTGCACCTTGTATGTCAGATGTTGGACCTCAAAATTTAATCCTCTAATTTCCTTGGTTTTTATATCTTGTTTTCCTTCTCTGTCTCATTGTTCTATCTCTGTGATAGTTCTCCATTTTATCCTCCAATCTTTTCACTGAATGTTTTATTTTAGTTATCCTATTTTTATCTTCCAGGAGTTATTCTTGATCTCTGATTAGGCTTTTATGTAGCACCCTGTTATTGTTTATTAGTGCAACAAATTCTGGTATCTCTTTAATAAAATTTATTACAGTTTCTTTGAAGTTTGACTGTGTCCCTTGCATTATCGCTTTTTCTCTAGGTCCTTTTTCTGATCATTATTTTTGTTGTTGTTGCTTTCATGCCTTGATCTCCTTCACAGTAAGGTCTTTTTTTAAATGTCCGGTGATTCTTGTATTTCCATTTATACATAAAAAAGGCACAGTAGAAAACAAAAGAGTTCTTGGGCACATGAGCAAGACAAGACTGTTGGAAAGCTTCCTTGTGAAGTGATCATGTAACTAGCCCACTATTTCACTGAAAACGAACCAGTATTAGGAGATATTGCCTCTGAAAATGTTAATATTTCCAGAAAGGTCTCTTCAAAACTCCTGCCTACAAGATGCTTACTGTGAGCCAACTTAAAAAAAAAAAAAGTCATGTTGGTCTCACCATAGGAATCAGATACTCATTCTTCATCCTTCTTTCTGTTTGGCATTTCCACTTTGCCTTAAATATTCAAGTAAAAAGACTTTCTGATTCAATTTTTCCAGAGATTAGAGCTTTTGACTCTTGTGGGGTAGGAGATAATCAACCAAGAGTGAAATAAGAGGTCAGGGAAATAGTGGTATAAATGCTCTTTTTGCAAACAAAAAAAGAATTACCTTGTGAAGTTGGGCCCAGGTGTAGCTACTGGGAAAATCATTTTCTGATGACCAGAGTCTAACCCTACGGTCAGGCTGGGGAAAAGCAACAGCTCTAAAACTTTAAGATAGTCACCCTAACTCCTGGAAGGATAAGAATTAAACATCATCTTATGCATAAAAAGCCTTTGACAAAATTAAACATTTATTTATGATAAAAACTCTCCAGAAAGCAGGAATAGAAGGAACATACCTCAACATAATAAAAGCCATATATGATAAACCCATAGCAAACATTATCCTCAATGGTAAAAAAACTGAAAGCATTTCCCCTAAAGTCAGGAACAAGACAGGGATGCCCGCTCTCACCACTACTATTCAACATAGTTTTGGAAGTTTTGGCCACAGCAGTCAGAGAAGAAAAAGAAATAAAAGGAATCCAGACTGGAAAAGAAGAAGTAAAACTCTCACTGTTTACAGATGACATGATACTCTACACAGAAAACCCTAAAGACTCGACCAGAAAATTACTAGACCTAATCAATGAATATAGTAAAGTTGCAGGATATAAAATTAACACATAGAAATCCCTTGCATTCCTATACTCTAATAATGAGAAAACAGAAAGAGAAATCAAGGAAACAATTCCATTCACCATTGCAATAAAAAGAATAAAATACTTAGGAATAAATCTACCTAAAGAAACAAAAGACCTACATATAGAAAACTATGAAACACTGATGGAAGAAATCAAAGATGACACAAATAGATGGGGAAATATAGCATGTTCATGGATTGGAAGAATTAACATAGTGAAAATGAGTATACTACCCAAAGCAAATGATAGATTCAATGCAACCCCTACCAATGGTATTTTTCACAGAACTAGAATAAATAATTTCACAATTTGTATGGAAACAAAAAAAAACCTTGAATTGCCAAAGCAATCTTGAGAAAGAAGAATGGAACTGGAGGAATCAACCTGCCTGACTTTAGGCTATACTACAAAGCCACAGTCATCAAGACAGTATGGCACTGGCACAAAGACAGAAACATAAATCAATGGAACAAAATAGAAAGCCCAGAGATAAATCCACGCACCTATAGACACCTTATCTTTGACAAAGGAGGCAAGAATATATGATGGAGAAAAGACAATCTTTTTAACAAGTGGTGCTGGGAAAACTGGTCAACCACTTGTAAAAGAATGAAACTAGAACACTTTCTAACACCATACACAAAAATAAACTCAAAATGGATTAAAGATCTAAATGTAAGACCAGAAACTATACAACTCCTAGAGGAAAACATAGGCAAAACAATCTCTGACATAAATCACAGCAGGATCCTCTATGACCCACCTCCCAGAGTAATGGAAATAAAAGCAAAAATAAACAAATGAGACCTAATTAAACCTAAAAGCTTTTGCACATAAAGGAAACTATAATCAAGGTGAAAAGACAGCCTTCAGAATGGGAGAAAATAATAACAAACGAAGCAACTGACAAAGAATTAATCTCAAAAATATGCAAGCAGCTCATGCAGCTCAATTCCAGAAAAATAAATGACCCAATCAAAAAATGGGCCAAAGAACTAAACTGACATTTTTCCAAAGAAGACATACAGATGGCTAACAAACACATGAAAAGATGCTC
>ML664196.1:88260-112964 GCA_007570785.1 Antilocapra americana
GAGGTACCATCTCACACTGGTCAGAATGGCTGCTATCAAAAAGTCTACAAACAATAAATGCTGGAGAGAATGCAGAGAAAAGGGAACCCTCTTACACTGTTGGTGGGAATGCAAACTAGTACAGTCACTATGGAAAACAGTGTGGAGATTCCTTAAAAAACTGGAACTAGAACTGCCATACCACCTAGCAATCCCACTGCTGGGCGTACACACAGAGGAAAGCAGAATTGAAAGAGACACATGTACCCCAGTGTTCATTGCAGCACTGTTTACAATAGCCAGGACATGGAAGCAACCTAGATGTCCATCAGCAGACGAATGGATTAGAAAGCTTTGGTACATATACACAATGGAATATTACTTAGCCATTAAAAAGAATGCATTTGAATCAGTTCTAATGAGGTGGATGAAACTGGAGCCTATTATACAGAGCAAAGTAAGTCAGAAAGAAAAACACCAATACAGTATATTAACATATATATATGTATGAAATTTGGAAAGATGGTAACAATGACCCCATATATGAGACAGCAAAAGAGACACAGAAATAAAGAAGAAACTTTTGGACTCTGTGGGAGAAGACAAGGGTGGGATGATTTGAGAGAATAGCATTGAAACATGTATATTATCATATGTGAAATAGATTGCCAGTCCAAGTCTGATGCAAGAGACAGGGTGCTCAGGGCTGGTGCACTGGAAGGACCCTGGAGGATGGGATGGGGAGGGAGATGGGAGGGAGGGTCACGATGAGGAACACATGTACACCCATGGCTGATTCATGTGAATGTATGGCAAAAACCACCACAATATTATAAAGTAATTAGCCTCCAATTAAAGTAAATATAAAAACAAGAATTAAATATTATCTTAAAATTCCTTATCTGGTGATAAATAGAGCCTCAATAAAAATGTGTAATCAAAATAATACCATATTCTATAGTTTTAAACAGTAGATATTAAATTACTATAATTTTCAAATTTTTCTAAAATCTGATACAAATCCCCTGAATGATTTAAAAGGATTGAATCTCTGTGGCTTTGTTATTATAACAAAGTTTGGTCTAGCCATACTTTGGTTTGCTATGATAGACTTGTGGTCTCTGTGGTTGCTGAGGAATATAAGAAGGAAGCGGGTAACACATGGGTCCTTTCTTCATTGAATAGGCATATCAGGAATATTCATTTTTTTTAGAACCAAGTCTGGCACCTTTCAAGTTTTGACCCAGAAGCTTGAGATGGTTCCTCAAACTATGCACTTAGCTTGTGCCTTGTGCCTAGAGAGGCCAAATGCTAACAAATCCCCAGTTCACAAACATTGTCCTGGAATAATGACTGAGAGGACTTTTTTAACTCTCAAAATTGGTTCTGATGACAGATCACACAGTAACTCTATGTATATCATAATGTCTTAAGAAGACAGAGTCAGAGGAAAGGGGAAAAACCCTGAGCCTCATTCCCTCAATAAGAGAGTGCTGCAGGAGAATCTGACTTTAAAGTTTCCTTTTGGAGATTCTCCAAAAGAGTGGGAGAGGAGGTTGGAGAGGCAGCTGAAGTTGTAAAGTCTTTACCCTCCAGGAGTAGAGAGCAGTGTCAGAAACATCCACAGGCCCCAAGCCATTGAGAAACTAATCTAAGACTTCCACGAACAAGATTAATGATTTAATAGGAGACATCAAAGAACACGGGTTTCCCTGATGGCTCATCTGGTAAAGAATCCTCCTGCAATGTGGGAGACCTGAGTTCGATTTCTGGGTTGGGAAGATCCCCTGGAGAAGGGAACAGCTGCCCCCTCCAGTATTCTAGCCTGGAGAATTCCATGGACTGTATAGTCCATGGGGTTGCAAAGAGCAGGACACGACTGAGCGACTTCTTCACTTTCATCAAAAAACTGGTTGTCAGTGGCATGATCTCTGAATCCCACAGCCCACATACTTCCCCTTTTTTATAATGAAAGTCTAAAAAATAGAAATTCATGGAATTCTTGATTCTAAATAGATGTGCTAAATTAAACCAACACTACATGTTTGCGCACAGTATGCCTAGTGGAGTATCAGGTGTCTTTAACCCTGAATTTGAGAGAGCACACAATCATATTCTTTAGGCTGAAACAGGAAATGAATTTTATCTGTCCAGTGTGGTTGTACTAATGTGAACAAATATATATAGGCATTTTGTGAGCACATGATATTCAAGTGGCTAATGGAAGAAATGACAGAGACCCAAATTACCCAAAGTTACTAGTTTATCTGGATGACAGAGTTGTATCACAGAAGACCTTGAAGAAGCACAAATAAGAGCTTCTTAAATTTGAGGACCATTCAGAAAACACAAGCCAGAAACTATTTCTTAACAAAAGGCTATTACCTCAATCCTCAGTAAAGCACACTAAATGGACAATATTGTAATAGAGGATATGCACAGATCTTGAAAAATCTCTACTTGTGTAAACTGGCCATTTCTCCCCAATTTTAGAAGATTAGAGAAATTCTTGGTATTTCAGAATAGTAAAATCCTTCAGTGATATGGGCCCTTCTGTGATATAGGCAGAAACTAGGACATTCCTTAGGAAAGACCAGCAGTTCAAGTGGCCCAGGAACAAAATAGTGGCCCAGGCCCCACAACTTCCTAACTTTGTGATGACCAGTAAGGAGAAGGGCAAAGACACACTCACGCCATTGGACTGCTTATATAGCATTTCTGTGCCAGCAATTTCTGCCTCTGATAAGCTCTATTTTAAAGTTATATGCCAGTTTTCAGGACAATGAAGATATATGAAACCAGGGAAATGACACCGATGTCCTTTAATTCTCAAATTAGAATTTCTGGAGCTAAAGTGAATAAAGTCCAAGGACCCCCACTGTGGTCCAATGGCCAAGATTTCATGCTCCCTATGCAGGGGGCCCTGGTCAGGGAACTAGACCCACATGCCACATCTAAGAGTTTGCATGCTTCAACTAAAGATCCCAAATGCCACAACTAAGACCCAGGGCAACCAAATAAATAATTTAAAAATCAAATTAAAATTTAAAAAATAAAATGTATGTGGGTAGGGTAAGTTTTCAGGTGTAAATGGAAAAGAACCAACTTACCAATGAGTTTTCTAATGTCAATCTAAGTGAAGCTTAGAAGAGATGCAAATCAGTTCATAAAACTAGCACTTCCTTACTAACTAAGATTTGAATTTGTAGGGTTTAAAATTTAGAGAGAAATAAAGTATGTGACAACAACAATGCAAAAGTAGGAAGGGGTTATATCAAAGTAAGCATTCCAAGACTGTTTTTTTGAGAAAATAGTAAAAGTAATCACTTATATTAGAGTGTAATAAGTCAAAGATGTGTATTATAATCTCTGTGGTAACCACAAAAAGAATAGTAACAGAACTCAAAATAAATTAATAAAGATGATGGGGGTGAAATATTTTTTGTTACTCCAGAAGACAAAGGAAATAAAGAACACACAAACAGGTAGATAGAATATAAAACAAATAGTGAAATGATAGACATAAACCCAAATTTGCCTATAATTCCATTATCTGAAAATTGACTAAATCTCCAATTAAAAGACAAAAAACTGTCACATTGGATTTTTTAAAAATCTACATGCTACTTATAGGAGACATTTCTTAAATATAGGGTGACAGAAAGATTGAAAGTGGAAGGTTGGAAAAAGATACTATACAAGCATTCACTATACTTATATCAGATGCAATATACTTGAAGACAAAAAAATATAAGTAGAGAAAAAAAGGAACACTTAGCAATGAAAGGAGATCAATTCACCAAGAAGACAGAATGATCTTAAATATATTTGTACGCAATGCTGCTGCTGCTGCTAAGTTGCTTCAGTCGTGTCCGACTCTGTGCGACCCCAGAGACGGCAGCCCACCAGGCTCTTCCGTCCCTGGGATTCTCCAGGCAAGAACACTGGAGTGGGTTGCCATTTCCTTCTCCAATGCATGAAAGGGAAAAGTGAAAGTGAAGTCGCTCAGTCGTGTCCGATTCTTAGCGACCCCAAGGACTGCAGCCTACCAGGCTCCTCCGTCCATGGGATTTTCCAGGCAAGAGCACTGGAGTGGGGTGCCATTGCCTTCTCTGATGTATGCACTAATATAGCATAAAATACATGAGGCAAAAATTTGCAGAATTAAATACAGAAGCCACAGATTTAAAATCATAAAGAGATATTTCAACATATCTCTCTTGCTAACTGACAGAACAAGCATACAAGAAATCAGTAAGGTTATAGAAGGCTCATATAACATAATTAACCATTTTAACCTCACTAATATACAAGACATTACACCCAACAATGGCATTAAACACAGTTTTTTCAAGTATACATGGAGCACTTGGCAAAATTGAACATTTGCTGAACCGTGAAGCAAGTATATTATTTTTCTAGGGCTGCCGTAACAAAGTATTGCAAACTGGATGACTTAAACAATGGAAATTTATTATCTCACAGTGGTGGAGGCTAGAAGTCTGAGACCGGAACAAGGTGTTGGCAGGATCGATTCCTTACATGATCTGTGAGGGAGAATTTGTTCCATCCCCCTCTCCTAGCTTTGGTGGTTTGCTGGCCGTCTTTGGCGCTTCTTGGCTTACAGATGCATTGCCCCAGTCTCTGCCTTCATCTCCACATGGCATTGTGCTGGTATGTTTCTGTGTCTGGGTGCAAATTTCCCCTTTTTATAAGAGCACAGACATATTGGGTTAGGGCCCCCCAGTGACCTCATATTAACTTGGCAATCTGCTAAGATGGTATTTTCAAATAAGGTCACATTCATAGGTTCTGAGGATTACAACTTCGAAATCTTTGGGGAGGTACAATTCAATACATAACAGCAAGCCTTAATAAATTTGAAAGGGGAGAAATTACTCAGCACTCTAATCAAAGTAAAATTAAACTAAAAAATCTCTAAATGCTTGAAATATAAGCAGCAATACTTTGAATGACCCATGAGTGAAAGGGGAAACCACAAGTGAAATTAGAAAGTATTTTGAGTTTCACTGTACCACCAAAACTTGCAAACATAGTTAAGGCAGAACAAATGTAAAAGAATAAAAGGAAATTTCTAAAAATAAAACTAGACCTTAATAAAATACAATCCTACAAAGGAAAAAAAAAAGCCAAAACATTTTTGAAGAAATTTAATAAAATTTATAGACCTCTAGCAACTTGGGGGAAAAAATGACAATAAAAGGAGCTACCACTGAAGTTCCTACAAATATCAAAATAATAGTAAGAGGATATTATAAATAAGCTTATATCAATAAGTTTAAATTTTTAGATGACACGAAAAACTCCTAAGGGGTGGTTTTTCTTGTGCTCCCAATGGAAGGGTCCTGGGTTCGATCCCTGGTCAGTGAGCTAGATCTCACATGGCACAACTAAGATATGGCACAGTCAAATAAATAAATATTTAAAAAAGAAAAACTATTAGAAAAGCAAATTTAAAATTTGTACTACAATTGAAACAGGGAGGAAAACAAAATCTGGTATCTCTAAAGAAATTGAACTGTTGATTCCAAACCTCCCCACAAAGAAATCTCTAGGACAAGATAGCCTGGCTTGTAAATTCTTCCAAATATTTCAGAAATAATACCAATCTTAGACACAATCAGTTCCAGGAAAAAAGAAGGAGATATTTTCCAATTTGTGAGTTATGAAATCTAATAAGGTCACTACAATAACAACAATGAAACCTATAAGCCAATCTCTCATGTACATAAATGCAAAAAATCCCCTTTAAAATGTTAGCAAATCAAAGACAACTGTGTGTGTGTGTGTGCATGCATGACAGAGAGAGAGAGAATGAACAGTGCTCGTTTTGCCCAATAGTATAGCCCGTTAAAAATTTCTATGCAAGCTGAAACCAAGCAACTTGATTTTAATAATCAATGGGAAAATTAAAATTGTTCCACAAGCTTTAAACAATGTCAAAATATTAAAAACTCTTTATTTTTGGTTATAACTGTATAAGAAAATGAAACATAGTAACACTAATATTTATTTAGTACACTTTAACACATTATAGTAAAACTCTTTGTTTAAAAAAGGTTATCAGTGTGAGAACGTCACCCTCACTGTGGCCCTCTGCAATGTGGTACCCACAACATCCCCCTGCACAGGTTCAGACTCAGCTCACACATCTAGAAATAGCACATGAACGCCCGTTTTCCTCAAGTGAAAATCGAAGGAAAAAGAAAAAAAGACTTTGCCAATTAGAATAGTTTCCAATTCAGTCTGACATCTAGGCATGGATACATGTGGATGCCTCATGCCTCATGCCACATGTGGATACATGTGGTTATTTTTGTCAAAATTAAGCAATGATGGAAGCAACTAACTAGGACTCTTGTTCTGCAAAAGTAAAATAAATGTTCAATGTGTTTTTTTTTAAAGTTATCAAGAGTAATTCAAATAGTGCTTGATTTCTTGTTGTGTGACTTTGATACAGAGCAAATTCTTTTCTCTGCCTTGGTGAAGCCATAACTCATATCTGGACGGAATGGTGGTAGTGTCAACAGTCCAGTCAGCTGTTTCTTCTAGAACTCTGTTTATATTCAATGCAAATTTCACTTCCAGTGTTAACGCTTCTTGCTTCTTTTTGGCATTTTCATCTTTGTTGGACAATTGTGTCTTTCAGTTTTCATTCAAGTCCATTTCAATTGTTAATATTTTTCAATTAAAAAATATTTAATGTCACAGAGGTTTATTACTGGGAACAAAGACAGAAGTCTCTCCTGTCCCTGCACAACCTGAGGGACAGGTGCCCAGTGACCAATCATTGACAGACTTTTAAAGAAGTGACGTGACTGGTCAACGCTCCTGACTGGCATTTGTTATTTCTGTAATGATTTCAGGACTGTCAAGTGAGCCCAGAAGTTTGTATTTCATGTAATTACTCTCAGTTACTATACTGTACTGAAACTGGAACTCTTGTTTGGAAATTGCTGTCATTTAACTAAATCACATTCATGGAAGTTTGTGCCTCCCAGAGCCATGCACGGTGAGGAGCGCCTGTATAATATTGTACTGTACCGATTCTACACATCTGATAGAAGTGGAGAAAGAAAACTCCAGGGAGGGTGCCATGCTATACGGGCACACCCCATCAGGTAGTTTCCTTACATTTGTGGTTGTTGTTTAGTCGCTAAGTGATGTCCTACTTCTTTGCTACGCCAGGGACTGTAGCCTGCAAGGCTCCTCTGCCTATGGAATTTTCCAGACAAGAACACTGGAGTGAGTTGCCATTTCCTTCTCCAAGGATCTTCCCCACCCAGCGATCAAACCCAGATCTCCTGCATTGGCAGGCTGATTCTTTACTGCTGAGCCACCAAGGAAGCCCTTCCTTAGAGTATGCAGGTCCAATTATTCCTTCTTTTCACTGCATTCTCCAGGATGCCAAGAAAGGCACCATGGGAGTTCCATTCATCATCAAATGCATATGCTGTGACTTCCAGTTATCACTGCTAGCTTATCAAAACATATTTTCCCTCCTCATGTCTGATATTTGTCATTCCCTCCTCCAAGGGATATTCCTGATCCAGGGATTGAACCCGCATCTCTTCTATCTCCTGCATTGTCAGGCAGATTCTTTACCACTAATGCCACCTGGGAAGCCTGACTAACACTTTAGAAAATTCAATTTGTACCATTTTAGGATTAGAATTCCGTGTTGGGAAAAAAAAAAAAAAAAGAATTTTTCTTTTAATTGTTCAAATTAACAGGAAAATATTTCTCAATCCAAAACTTTGCTTTAGGGCTCACTTTTCATCAGCACACCTGTCTCAGATCTAATAAATTAATAAGACAATCTCATCGATGCCCCACCTCCACCATTACCTCTAGGTTTCAGCCCCCGCTCACAGGGATAGCTGGGCTTCCCACTTTCCTCCTTCCAGAATCCTGTGGAAGGCCACGGTCTAATCTGACATTAATCTGAGCTGAGGGGACTGTCACCAAGCACTGTGGGGTCCAAAACAAGTGCAGAGCTCTGCCAGGCACTGCTGGGAAAGAAAGCACAGGGCAGGTCCAACCACTAAAAACCATGGGAAAAACTCTTACAGAGACCTTAATCCTGATCTGCGAACTCCACTGACAATTTCAGGTGATTTGCAGGTGCAGAGGTGGGAAAGAATGTGGGGCAGCCAGCACACAAACTGTCCTGTCACCAGCAAAGCACATCAATGGCTAATGGAAAGTAAAAATAGAATCTGGAAAATAAAATAAAGTCTAACCTATGTTTTTTTCCTTCGTGCTTAGTCTGGCATCACTTGCTTACAGGGAACCATGTGCAAAGGCCTGGCACTGGCACTTCAGACCAGCACTCCTAGTGCAAAATGGCTGCACCAAAACCCCAGCTCCAAGGGGCAGAAGCACCTCCCTGCAAGATGGTGGTGGGGGCCAGGTGACAAGAGGCTGCATCAGCTCTGGGATCTGGAGCCTTGAGCTCTGCAGCTGCGCCCACCCCAGGAGAGCTCTGCCCCCTCCCCCCACAAAGAGCAGAGGTGCCCAGCCTCTAGGATCTAGTGCCTGATGATCTGAGGTGGAGCTGATGTAGTAATATTAGAAATAAAGTGTGCAATAAATGTGATGCACTTGAATCAACCCAAAACCATTCTCTCTACCCCCAGTCCTGGCCTGTGGAAAAATTGTCTTCCACAAAGCCAGTTCCTAGTGCCAGAAAGGTTAGAGACATGCCTCTCTAGAGCATGTGCTTGCACCTCTCGATTCTTTGATCAAAGAATAAAACTCCTTTGCTTCCGAATCAAATGTGTCTCCTTCTATTGGCTCTAATGACACTGAGTAGAAGGACCCTTGTTGGGGAAGGTCAGTGGCAGTTCCTGTTCAAGTCCTCAAGAGCCCATCTCATTCCAGCACAGCTGCCCACCCAGAGACAAGATGCAGACAATCATGAAGTCACTCCACTTCCAGTGAGGGTGATATTCTGCCTGCATCAGTGAGTTTGTTTCCCTCAATTCTCCCGTCACCATGCTCTTTCCGGCAATCAACTGTGCAGTCTGCAAGCTACTTTACAGCTTTGCTAGGAGATCATCAGGTGCAAAAACTACTTTAAATTAGGTAAATTCAGAGTTCAGGGTTATAATCATTATATGCCGTTTCTCTCTTCCACATCAGCCTCCTGACTACAGCCATTATGTTCTTATTAATCCCCTCAGTCTCTTGGAAAGCCAAGCCTTTTCTACCTGGGTCCCAGATACTCTCTTCAAAGATAAACTCCGTGGTTGAGCCACTTTCCACTCTAAAAATTTGCAAATCTCTGATTACGAGCCTCTAGTTTCAGTTGCTCCAAACTATCCTGTCTCTGAAAACCACTACAGTGTCAGT
Source organism: Antilocapra americana (assembly GCA_007570785.1). Taxonomy (NCBI): domain Eukaryota; kingdom Metazoa; phylum Chordata; class Mammalia; order Artiodactyla; family Antilocapridae; genus Antilocapra; species Antilocapra americana. The sequence continues at coordinate 97,615 of ML664196.1, forward strand.
CTCTTTATCCTAGCCTGCCCTGAGATGTCTCTTAAAGTCCTTCCAGTTTCTTCACAGCCAATTGCCACCATCTCCCCAAAGACCTCATTAAGGCTCTGATGTTCTCAGGGGAGGAGAGCTGGGGAAGCCCCTAGCCCTCTTCCCAGGGTCCCTCCCTTTCCCCTCTCCCTGGGGCTTCCTTGAAATACACAGTATCTTTAAGCCCCATTGAAATCCAAGTCTGAGAACCCTGGAGTCAACAGAGGACAGAAAAATACACTTTCATGGATCCAGATGGATCTTCACCAAGAAAGAAATATAATTTCATTATGCCCCAACACCCAGCATGTGCTCTAAAAGGACCGCTAGCTGAAAGGATTCCCCCTCAAGCAGAGGCACAGAAAGAAGGGAAGAAGTTGAGGGCTGTGAGAAAAGTATCAGTGGGATTCTTCCAATAGAAAGCACTCAGAAATCAGGTGGTGGAAGCCCACCCAGGTGTTAGTAATGCTGGTCTCATGTTTGAAGTTCTGTAGAGTGTTCTTTAATCATGGATGTTGCCAAGGGAGGCACTGTGCAAGGCACTGAAGGAGGACAAGATGAGAATGACAGGATTCCCTGTCCTTATGGATCCTGCAGCTAAGACAGAAATGGAAGTCGGGCCAAACAGGCAACATTTAGAGAACAATATGAGACGGCAAGCACTGAAGGCCTGAAGTGGCAGAGCAGTTATCTTCATGTGAGGAATGCAAAACTATGAAGGAGACAGAATTTGAACTTGGCTCTAAAGAAGGGGTAGAAATTGATCAGAGAGAAAATTGAGAGCATCCTGGGTAGAGGGGATTTCATGACAGAAGATGGGGAAAGAAGAAAGCTCAGAGCATATTATTCCCAGAACACTGAGAGGTTGTGGCAAGGAGGAGGGGGTAGGGATGATGCAGGTCCATGCTCCCCAGCCCCCCACAAACTGTGACCCAGAGAGAGTTGCCTTTGTTAAGCAGGTCCAAGAACACAGCCTGCTGCCCACTGAGTCCTTTGTCACCTGTGGTCACTGCTCCACATTCTCTGTCCCCACCTGGCAACCTTCCTCTTCTGCTTTATTAATGAGTACAAGGTAAGTTTTCACAGGCAACCATTAAAACACAGAGTCTGCCTTCTATTTCAAGGGAAACTTTTTTAAAAAAACTCATCTAAAAGATCTGACTCTTACAAACATGTGGTTTGATGCAGTTTTCTTAGTTATTCTCATATAAGGGAAATAGCAAATGAGAGAGAGATAATATAAAGGTCTGAGATCTTGGCAGAGAGAGACACAGGCTTGAGTTTGACCAGGGAACCAGGCCCAGAAGTGTATAACACAGTCCAAAGTGCAAACCTCCTGGTGGGTAAGGGAGAAGGGGCAGCGTGGGACAATTTCCACTGGTTTGAACTCTGTGCTGGAGACATCAGCGGGTCTCCCCTGATCCAGGTCTCTGACCACAGTCAGGCACCTGCCTGGCTTCAGAGAAAGGGCCCCAGACCAGGACTAAGGGGTCATGGAATACCATCCTGCATCTACCATAACTCTCCTGGTGGCTTTCAGCAAGTCGCCTCATGCCTCTGTGTTTTGCTGAAAGCCACCAGGATGAAGTGTCTTGCTGATCTCAAAGGCAATGTGACCTTTCTTTCCCCAAGGAAAGATTAGGTCAACAAGAGTGTCCAAGTAAATCTTAGCTTTGTCCCTTTTTAATGCATAATTTGGGATAAATTACTTAACCTACGTAAGCTTAGTTTTCTCCTGTAGCAAAGGAATAAAAAGTACCTACCTAAGGTTGCTGTGAGAAAATCAGTCAGATAATACATGTAAAAATGCCCAGCACACAATCTAGAAAATAGTTGGTATGTGATGTCCTGTTCCCTGACTCTTGAAAGGGTTGTTTTGTGTTATAACAGTCTATGTTTCCACCCAAAGTAAGGTCTCCACATGTTACCAGAGTTTGCAATCATAGCATGGATGGAAATCACCAGACACAAATCAAAGTGAACAATTTCAGCAGAGAGCCAGTAGAGGATTAGGCGAACAGGCCAAATTCCCTGACTTAGGATGCACTTTCTTCTTTGCCAATGTTTTCTAAAGGTGCTTACTAAAACACCCAAGTCATCAGGAGATTATGAAGGGGAAAGTCTGGAGCCCTGGGACTCTGAATATTTAACCAGCACCTACATCCCCATGACCTGGGCAAGTAGTTATCCCAAAGAGGCAAGAGTGAGAAACAGCACTTGATCTGGTTCCTCTTGAATTCCCAACTGCCTACTTCATCCTGGCCCTGATATGACTGCTGGCTGTGCTGCCTGGCCTGTGTGCTGCCTGAAACTCGCTCGGTTCTTACATCAATTCTTCTGCTTCTCAGCCATTTCTGAGTATTTGGGGATTGACACTGCAACCAAGGATTAAAGCACAAAGGCTGCTTAACTCTGACTCAGAAGCAAACACCTCCCACTCATTCCTCTTGATCTCTGTAAGCCCACTCCCACACAGGAGCAGGAATTTCCTAATCAGGATTTCTAGACTGATAATCTTCACCAGGTTTACAGAAGACATGCTCCTCTCTGTTCTTGACTTTTTAAATGATGCATTTTGTAAGACTTGATACACATAAAATGTGTATAATGTGTATGCATATGAAACAAAACAGTCATGAGCCCACCATCCAACCTAAGAACTGCAGCATAATCTGCTAGATGTATCTTCTGCTCTATTATAAAGTAGTTTTTGAAACTGCTTTCCTTAAATAACTATCACATACAGTAGAATAACTACAACGAAAAAGACGATACAGTTAGCTCCTCTGTGCCTATCCACTATCAGAAAAAGAGCGTTCTTACTACCTTTGCAGTCTCCTGCGTGAGTGACTGTGTGTTCAGTCATGTCAGACTCTTTGGATACAACCCACCAGGCTCCTCGGTCCATGGAATTCTCCAGGCAAGAATACTGGAACGGGTTGCCATTTCTGCCTCCAAGGAACTTTCCCACCCTGGGATTGACCTCTAGCCTCTTGTGTCTCCTACACTGGCAGACTGGTTCCTTACCATTGCGCCACCTGGTCCTGAGTGCCCCTCCCTAATTCTGTTCATGACTACTTGCTACCATGACTATTTGGTGTAATTCTCAGAACTTGTCCCCAGTAAAGGTGTTCAGGATTTTGAACACGTAAAGCATTCTTAATACTTTAGGGACTTACAAGGTGGTCCAGTGACTAGGACATCACTCTTCTGGTGCTCTGGGCCTAGGTTCGATCGTTGGTCAGGGAACTAGATCTGACATGCCGAAACTGAAAAACTGATCCCATATCCCAGTGAGGATAAAGGATCCCACGTGCTACAGCTGAGACTCAGCACTACCAAAGAAATTAATTAAAATAAATATTTTTAAAAGAGCACCCTTAATACATTATACTTAATAGTGTAACACTTGCTTCAAGTTGAAAATATTAAATTTGTTCCTATTTTTCCCAGTTACAAAAAGTTACTACTTTGGGCAAAGAGGAGAGAGTGGATGATAAAGGAGAGAGAAAATAACTTGCTTTGACTCAATATTCTGTGGACATCGGGGACTCTCTTTCCTTTTTAGGTGTGTCTCTAGGTGTCTAAAGCACAGTAGACTCTCCATAAACATTCCATCCTCCTTCTCAGTAACTTCTCTCTTGTTCCCATTTCTCATATTTTTCCACTACTTCAGGTTCTTTCACATCTGCATTTAAATATCCTCCAGCGGCTCCCATCTTTAAGCAAAACAGTACAAACTTCCTGGGCATGCTGAGTTTGTGTCCTGGTTCTCACCTTCCCCTCCCCACCAACACTGTAGAGAGAGTTGTCTACGCTCACTGCCTCCATCCCGCCTCCCACTGATTCCACAGTCCATGGGCATCTGCCTTCTGTTCCCCTTCTTCTCCACACCTCGACCTTGTAAGCTATTTTCAGCAGGGTTGCCAACAAGCTCCTTCTTGCTAAACCCAGAAGACATGTATGTGTCCTTGGGTACTGTTAACCACACCCTCCTTGAAGCTCTTTCTTCTCTTATGTCCCAAATCAGTACACTATGAGTTTCTCCCCAGCTCTTTGCTGTAGCTTTTCATTGCCTTTTGTGGGAGTCACTGCCTCTGCTCACACTTTAAAGGTTGACATTCTTGGAGATATTTTTTCCTCTACATTTTCTTCTCACTCTGTGTATCCTCATTAGTGAGCTCATCAATTTCCTTCCCTATCAGTGGATGTTTGGTTCCTTCCCAAGTAGCTGAGGTTGGCATTGCACCAGTTGAGCTTCCAGGGACAGTCAGAGCAACTGTGGGATCCAGGGTGCAGAGTAGCCAGCACTGGTGGTGCAAAGTGTGATCCAGTATTCTGAAGGGGTAGTTTCAGAACTTCACTGAGTTATAATCGCTAGGTGGATTATTAATAATAATAGAATATTAAGAAGAAGATCTAATATGTACTGAGTGATTATTATATAGCAAGTGTGAAATAATAGACAATATATATATATATTGGTATTGTGCCCCATTGCTGCACAGAGCTCCTAAAATCTTTGAAATTTCCTAAATGATAAAAACACTAGGAACATCTATAGTTCTAATACCCATCTTTCATTCCATCCCCGATACAGGGCTCCCAAAACCCTTGTAAATTCCAAAATGTAAGAGCAGTAAGAGCATCTTTGGCGCTTATGAGGTGACCTGGGTGGGCTCTTGGATGCTCCTGGATGGGGGCTGGTCACCAGAGAGACCAAGCCACAGTTAGAAGCTTGAAATTTTGAGCTCCACACTGCCTCCTCCAGAGAGTGGCAAGGGACTGGAAATGGGAGTTAATAATTGATCATGCCCAGTTGAAGAAGCCTCTATAAAATCCCAGTGGTAGGAGTATCAGAGACCTTCCAGGCTGGGCGCACAGCCACACCGAGAGGGAGGTGCTCCTGAACTCCTCGAGGACAGAAACTTGGCACTCAGGACCCTCCCAGACCTCACCCTAAGTATCTCTTTATCTGGATTATCATATTCTTTATAAACTGGTAAATGGAAGCATATCCCTGAGTTCTGTGAGCCACTCTAGCAAATTAATCAAAGCCGAGGAAAGTTCTATAGGTAGTAAATCAGCTCAGGTGATAACCTGGGCTTGCAACTGATGTCTGAAGAAGGGTTCCAGGTGAATGGTGGTGGAAGGGGAGGGGAAGACTTGGAATGAGCCCTTGACCTGTGGGATCTGAGGCGGCCTCCAGGTAGATAGTGTCAGAATTGAGCTAAATTGCACTTCCACACACTTGGTGGCCAGAAATGAAGTGTTCTGCATAAAAATAAAGGAGGCACACAGAGAGAATCACAGTTGGGAAGAGCTGAGTTTTTCCAGCCCTAGAAAGTAAAAACTGAGTTGCTGATTTTTTTACAACCAGGTTTCATGCTAAGTGCTTTACATGTATCAGCATCTCATTAAGTTTTCTCAACAACCATACAGATAGGGTGGGTACTACTGTTATTCTCATTTTCCAGAAGAGGTAACAGAAGGCAGAGAATCAAAGGGGTGTGCACAAGGTGCCAGAGGAAAAGCTGGTTGGAGGGAAATCTGGTGTCCTAGCCAGGGGGTTGACCACAGAGCCCACACTCGTTCTACCAAACCGTATTGACTCATAGTTTCTTTTTCGGTTTTGAATTCTTATTTCTCTTTACAGAGCTACCCACTAAAACATTAAAGGGCAAGGCTATTCATCTGTTTTGTTTACTACTATAACCTCATACTTGGCTCTGAACAGACACTCAATAAAAATTTGTGGACTAAGTAAGTGTTCATTCAACTTCTTTCCATCTCTCTATCCCATAGTCACATCTTTCAGCTGCTTTTTTTGTTGATTGTTGAACTGAATTCTAGAATTTTTAAAATTTTGTTTTTGTTATCCTTTAATTTTGGTATATCTGGAAATAAGTTTATCCAGTTAATGTTTTGTCTCTTCATTTTTAAATGATTTTTTATGTACAGAGATTCCTAAATAGTTTTATTTCAGTCTCTTGTTTATTAATGATTTTGTGTCTTTTCAAAGAAAACCTTTCCTATCTTAAAGTCATATATCCTCCTATACCCTGCTATAAGTTTGCCCTTCACATTTAAACTTTCAATCTATTTGGAATTGATTTGTATGAGTAATGTGATGTAGGGATTCAACTTCATTTCAATGATTTTTAATATAGGCCATATTTGTTTTCCTTATATATGTGGATACATTCTTAGAGACTATTTGCATTTCTAAACATTTGAAAATAACAGACATTATGTGTTTTAAAATTTTGTGTTAATTTTCTAAAAACAAAAGCCTCCTCCTCCATAAATATTTAGGAAAATTAACAATTTGCTGCAGTCATCTCATATTCAGTCCACATTTAAATTTCCACCATTATCCAAAAATGTGTTTATACTTTAGTATTTTTTTGGATCAGGGTCCAGTTAAGGTATACACACCCTATTTGATTGTTACATCTCTTAAGTCTTTTGTATTCCAGAAGAGACTCCTCACCATTTTTTTTTTCATTGACTCCTTATAGCTATCTGGTTAGCTGTCCAATAGACTGTCCCACAAATTCTGGATTTGTCTGATTACTTCTGGAGAATGTTACTTCACATTTTCCTCAATCTCCTGTATTTTCTATAAATAGGAAATTTGGCTCTAAAATTTGGTTTAAAATCTTGGTTGGGTTAAAATTCAGGTTAAAAATTTCTGGCACAAATACTTTGCAGTTAATGGTGGGTACTTTACACTGCATCCCATCACAAGTCACATCATGACAAATCATTCCATCGTTATGAATATGAGTTTTCTCCTGGTTAAGAGAGTGACTGCCAGTTCTCTCCATTGTTTACAATTAGCAAGTAAGCTGTGGTATGATACCTTGACACTGTGCAAATATCCTGTCACTGAACAACTTTCCCTAGTGGCTCAGTGGTAAAGAATTCACCTGCCACTGCAGGAGACTTGGGTTCAATCCTTGGGCGGAGAAGATACCCTGAAGAAAGAAATGGCAACCCACTCAAATATTCTTACCTGGGAAATCTCATGGGCAGAGGAGCCAGCAGGGCTACCGTTTCTGAGGTTGCAAAGAGTCAGACACAGCTTAGTGACTAAACAACAACAAACTTTCACCTAGTGGTTTTATATCCACCAGTAATCTTTGAGCAAATGCAAAAATTACTTCATTAGAGAGTTGTGGGGTTTTTTAAAGAAATAAATTGATTCTATAAATCATTTCAGGCAAAACTGGCACGTTTGCAATAGAGAGTCTCCTTATCCATAGGCGAGCATGCCATCAGTTCAGTTAAGTTCAGTCGCTCAGTCGTGTCTGACTCTTTGCGACCCCATGAACCACAGCACACCAGGCCTCCCTGTCCAACACCAACACCCGGAGTCCACCCAAACTCATGTCCATTGAGTCGGTGATGCCATCCAACCATCTCATCCTCTGTCATTCCCTTCTCCTCCTGCCCTCAATCTTTCCCAGCATCAGGGTCTTTTCAAATAAGTCAGCTCTTCACATCAGGCAGCCAAGGTAATGGAGTTTCAGCTTCAACATCAGACCTTCCAATGAACACCCAGGACTGATCTCCTTTAGGATAGACTGGCTGGATCTCCTTGCAGTCCAAGGGACTCTCAAGAGTCTTCTCTAATACCACAGTTCAAAAGCATCAATTCTTTGGTGCTCAGCTTTCTGTATAGTCCAACTCTCACATCCATACATGACCACTGGAAAAAACATAGCCTTGACTAGATGGACCTTTGTTGGCAACGTAATGTCTCTGCTTTTTAATATGCTGTCTAGGTTGGTCATAACGTTCCTTCCTAGGAGTAGACATCTTTTAATTTCATGGCTACAGTCACCATCTGCAGTGATTTTGGAGCCCAAGCAAATAGTCTCTCACTGTTTCCATTGTTTCTCCATCAATTTGCCATGAAACGATGGGACAGGATGCTATGATCTTAGTTTTCTGAATGTTGAGCTTTAAGCCAACTTTTTCACTCTTCTCTTTCACGTTCATCAAGAGGCTCTTTAGTTCCTCTTCACTTTCTGCCATGAAACTGGTGTCATCTGCATATCTGAGGTTATTGATATTTCTCCTGGCAATCTTGATTCCAGCTTGTGCTTCTTCCAGCCCAGCGTTTCTCATGATGTACTCTGCATATAAGTTAAATAAGCAGGGTGACAGTATACAGCCTTGATGTACTCCTTTTCCTATTTGGAACCAGTCTGTTGCTCCATGTCCAGTTCTAACTGTTGCTTCCTGACCTGCATACAAGTTTTTCAAGAGGCAGATCAGGTGGTCTGGTATTCCCATCTCTTTCAGAATTTTCCACAGTTTATTGTGATCCACACAGTCAAAGGCTTTGGCATAGTCAATAAAGCAGAAATAGATGTTTTTCAGGAACTCTCTTGTTTTTCTGATGATCCAGCAGATGTTGGCAATTTGATCTCTGGTTACTCTGCCTTTTCTAAAACCAGCTTGAACATCTGAAGTTCACAGTTCACATATTGCTGAAGCCTGGCTTGGAGAATTTTGGGGGCATTACTTTACTAGCGTGTGAGATGAGTGCAATTGTGCAGTAGTTTGAGCATTCTTTGACATTGCCTTTCTCTGGAATTGGAAGGAAAACTGACCTTTTCCAGTTCTGTCGCCACTGCTGAGTTTTCCAAATTTGCTGGCATTTTGAGTGTAGAACTTTCACAGCATCCTCTTTGAGGATTTGAAATAGCTCTACCGGAAATCCATCACCTCCACTAGCTTGTTTGTAGTGATGCTTCCTAAGGCCCACTTGACTTCACATTCCAAGATGTCTGGCTCTAGGTAAGTGATCACACCATCATGATTACCTGGGCTGTGAAGATCTTTTTTGTATAGTTCTTCTGTGTATTCTTGCCACCTCTTCTCAATATCTTCTGCTTCTGTTAGGTCCATATCATTTCTGTCCTCTGTTGAGCCCATCTTTGTATGAAATGTTCCCTTGGTATCTCTAATATTCCTGAAAAGATCTCTAGTTTTTCCCATTCTATTATTTTCCTCTATTTCTTTGCATTGCAAAATTCAGACTTAAATTGAAGAAAGTAGGGAAAACCACTAAACCATTCAGGTATGACCCCAATCAAATCCCTTATGATTATACAGTGGAAGTGACAAATAGATCTAAGGGACTAGATCTGATAGACAGAGTGCCTGATGAACTATGGACAGAGGTTGGTGACACTGGACAGGAGATAGGGATCAAGACCATCTCCAGGAAAAAGAAATGCAAAAAAGTAGAATGGCTGTCTGAGGAGGCCTTACAAATAGCTGTGAAAAGAAGAGAACATGTCATATCTCTCCATTTACTTTTATATTCTTTTAAATAGTTTCATTAAATATAAATTTAATAACAACATTGTTCATAATAGCAAAAGTTGTAAAAGCCCCAAATATTCACTGATATGAGAACCAATAAAGAATGATATATTTATACAATGAAATTCTATGTCAGGGTGGAATGAATAAACTAGAACTATGCACATCAACATGGATGACACCAAGAAGCAATGTTGAGTGTAAAATCACATTTTAGAACAATATACACCACAAGAAAAGTTTTTATATGGAACTTTAAAAGAAACTTATATTGTTTAGAAATACAAACCTGTCTGGTACAATACAAAGAAAGGCAAACTAGGACTTCAGCTTTTGAATTATGGACTGGGTTATTCAGACCATCCCTTCTACTGAAGACAGATAAAAAGAAGTGGTGAAGTATTTTACAATCTTTTTTAGAGAGCTATCAAGATAGTAAAAAAATTACTGGACCAAGATCTAGGAAGAAAACAGAAACCCAGAAAATTGAGGCCTCCAGTTGGGGCTGCTTTCGTCCTGGGAACATTTACCAATATGTAAGTGATAAGTGAAAGACATGGTCATGTTTGGAGAAGCCTTTAAGAGCAGAGTACAGGGACTTCCCTGACAGTCCAAAGGTTTAGATTCTACACTTCCACTGCAGGAGGCATAGCTTCCATCCCTGGTGGAGGAACTAAGATCCTGCATGCCAGGTAGTGCAGCCAAAAAAACAAAAGAGTCAAGTACGGATGTCAGAATCCAAGGATGCAAAGAGTGAGAACTTTGGGAAACAACCCCTTATCTTGGAATAAAATCTTGAAAATCCTCATCTCAGGAGGAAGAATAAACTAGAAATAGATAAGCCCTTACATGGATGGCAAACCAACTTTAAATGTCCTTTAAATACAGTCTCAAACTCTGAATCCTATAGGTTTAAGGTGAGTCCAAATTGCTACTTCTCCTCCATACCAACATAATTTAGCAAAATCAGTCTTTCAAAATCCTCTTTAGAGGAAGACAGCATCTTCCTGGTCTCAAATTATTTCTACAACTATATTTTAATTGCAGGATAAGTCACAGAATAAAAGATAATCAGAGAGTCAAAAGATGTCATGAGATGGAACCGATAGAAATAATAGGCCACACTTAGCTGAATAGATAGTCATGAACATCGATGTCATCTTCTCAAGTTTAGAGGAAGGTTTTATGTGGATAACATTTATCCGATTTTTAAAGTTCTCTTTTTTTCTTAATTTGCTGAAAGTTTTTTTTTATCATGAATGCATATCAAACTTAAGCAAATGCTTATGCTGCAGTTATTGAGATGATGTAGTAGATTAAGTGATTTTTCTAATGTTAAACCATACTTGCTTCCTGGACTAGATCTAACTTGGTTTAAAAAAAAGAAATAATAGACCACATATAGAGACAACAGAATTTCCAAATAAATATCACCATAGACTGTAAAATGACTATGTTTACTATGTTCATGGAGCTAGTCAAGCTTCACACACATGCTAAAGAAATTTCTACCCATGTCTCCTATATGCTGCTTAGCCACATTTTATGTAATATCCAAAAATTAGACCAAAAATGAGGGCCCTAGAAAGCCTTCTGAGGTTCTTCCAATATTCTGTTTCTTGACCCATGTGATGATCACATGGACATTTATTTTATAATAAATTTTTAAGCTGTATACTTATGATAGACACATGGTCCTATATTAGTGTTATTTTCCATACCAAAAAATTTAATTAACATGATAAATCAAAATCTAGATTCATTTTCATTTTTGAGGGGAGAGACAGGACACGAGGCAAGAGGATAAAGGACATGGAAAGCTTCAATATACAGGTAACACTCTAGATCTTGAATTGGATTCATTGCTACTCACTTTAACATGCTTCATAGTTTACATATATTTTACACAGATTTTGCTAGGTATCAAACATTTTATGATAAAAATAAACATCATTAGAGATTAAAATTTTACAAGGAAATGAAGATTCAGCTTATTTCGTGTTGTTTCATTTGCATTCAGATCCTATCTTTTCTTGCACTGCAGAAGCTTGAGTTTGGTAAGTTGCTGTTGTTCAGTTGCTCAGTCATGTCTGACTCTTTGCGACCCAGTGGACTGCAGCTCGCCAGGTTTCTCTGTCCTTCACCATCTCCCAGAGCTTGCTCAAACTCATGTCCATTGAATCAGTGATGCCATCCAACTATCTCATCCTCTGTTGTCCTCTTCTCCTCCTGCTAAGTTATGTTTATGATAACCATGGGACTGCTGGTTATGTCCTCTTGTCTACTTTTAGCAAATCGAAGCTGATTACATGTAGCCATACCTCAGTTAATTTCAAATAGAGTAAGAAGCAGCCACTTTCAAAGCTCCTGTAAGACATCTAATACTTGAGAAATTTATTGGCATTGGCAGCCACCCTCTCATTAAGTTCTGTCCCAAACTAAGCCAGATCATCAGGAAGTAATACAAAAATCACATCTACTGAATTCCTCTGAGAATTTAGTTTATTCAGTTACGATTAACCCTTGGCTTCTGTTTTATCACAGGATCACTCACTGAGGCAAGAGAAAATACATGTACCAAATATTATTCATCTTGCCATACTAACAGTACATCCTAATACTATATTCCAACTCAAATACGACCTTCACATAATATAATCCTTTATCCCAAGTAAAAGAAATTTTCTACTTTATCATGGCCACTTCATGATTTTGGAGCATTTCTCCAAATAACATAGTTACAATGTACAACTTGTTTAGATAGAGATTATGTGTCCCACCTGCTTTATTTTCCTCCCAGGAGGCAATTTATAAATACTGATTGTTTGCCTCAACCATGCCTAAGAAAGACTGAAGGTAAAGGAAGAAGCGGGTATTAGGGCTACATGTTCCAATAGGAAAACATGAGAGAACTGAAGTAAAGTTACGGAGGGACCGTAACTTGCATGCTCCACAGAACACCAAGGGCCTCCAAGTGCCCAACAATTTGAAAGGAAAAAAATCAACTTCAGGGCACTTCATTAAAAAAAAAAATTCTACTAATGATAAATAATTTATCCTAAATGTTTGCAGAATGAGAGGAAAAGAAAACAGAACAAGTCACCAAAAAGGGCACAAAATTTTAAATGATACTGGATTTCTCACCAGCAACATCAAATGCCAAGAGATGTTGGAATAATCTATATAAAGTTCTGAGAGAAAATAATTTCTAGAAAAATCTCAAATTCTAGAACCAAGCAAATATGAAGTGAATGATCTTTGGCTAATTAGACAAGAAATTAAAAAGTTGGTTTGTAATTGATAAGAAAAACAATTTTAAAATAGTGTTTCAAATACTCAAGTTGGAGGGTGAAATGTAAATCCTCAACTAGCGTAACAGAAAGCCAATGGAAAATGTCTATGATTAATGAGAAATAGAAGTTGAATCATTTGGAGATGTGAGTAACCACCTAAAGAAATAGCAAAAATAATTCATTGCCTCTGCGAGCTTGTGGGTCTGGGGAGTCAGGCATAGGGACTTTCACGTGTAACCATATGCATGTGTTACTCTAAAAACATTTAAAATTTTTCTCTAAAATGGTTTATTCTTATTGCAAATTAAAACTAATGATATACTATTCTTAATAAATTGGCACATGGATTCATGTCAATGTATGGCAAAACCAACACGATAATGTAAAGAAAAATAAATAAATAAATAAAAATTTTAAAGAAAATAAAATAAATTGGCACAAAAGCTTCTTGAAATAATACTTGGTATTGGGAAAGGGGTGGAGGCAAGGACATTTCATAGAGTTCCAGTAGTAAATACTATACATCAGTAAAAAAATTCCTGAAGGACAATTTGATATAATGGGTCAAAAATTTTTTAAAACTTCTGAGCTACCAGTTCCACTTCTAAGAGTCTGTTAAATAATCAAGAGTGTACACCAAGATTTATTTACTAGTATATTCATAAAAAGTTTGCTTTAATAATGAAATATTAGAAACAACTTTACTGTCCAATAGTACATGTACAACAAATAAATAATGATACAATCATGTGGTGAAATACTATGCATGCACATGTGCTAAGTTGCTCCAGCTGTGTCTAACTCTTTGCTACCTTACGGACTGTAGCCCACCAGGCTCCTCTGTCCATGGGATTCTCCAGGCAAGAATACTAGAGGGTGTTACCATTTCCTCCCCCAGGGGATCTTCCCAACCCAGGGATCGAACCTGCAGCTTATCTTTTATGCCTCCTGCATTGGCAGGTAGGTTCTATACCACTAGTGTCACCTGGGAAGCCCATGATGAAATATTATATAAACACTAAAAATGAAACAATTGGGAAATACTTATTGATATAGAAAATATTCATAATTTTTTAGCTGAAAAAAAATGAACCATTTATGGATGAAATCATATCTTGGATTTGCTCAAGAAACAATTCAGAATAAAGGGAAGTGATAGAGGATTTAGATAAAACAAGTTGGACCATGGGTTGATAATTATAGAAGTGAAATAATTGAGAAATGGAAGATCATTATCATAATCAGCCTGCTTTTGTATATTTTCAAAATTCTCCACAATAAAGTACTTCATAACTCTGTATAATATGTGTGCATTTAAACATGAAAATGAAAAATAGGAAAAAGATAAATGATACACATCAAAAGTTGGATGGTCATATCTTATTTTATTATCATTTGCTTATGTCTATTCTTCAAGTGATCTGCACTAAAAGTAAATTATTTTTGTAATAAGAATTTCTAAAACTCCAACATAAAGTATGGCCTGCTCTACTACTCATCCATATTCCCTTTAGAGTCAAATGTCATACTGTTTTCACACCTTTGTTTTATAATAACATTCCATTTTTTCCTGTTAGCAGAAACTGTATATATGTAACACCAAAATTGGTTTTTGTTTTAAGTTTGAGAAAAATTCATCCATGTATTCAGTTACAGGGCTTGCTTTAGAATACAATGATGAACTTATTGCTAATTCTCTCTTAGTTCAGTGGTTCTGCACCATGACTGGCTATATTAATACATTAGAATTACCTGGGATTTTCAAAACAACACCATTTCCCAGTCTCTGTTCCACCAAGGTTCTGATTTAATTGGTCTGAGACAGGGCTCGGGCACTGGCATTTTTTAAAATTTATTTATTTATTTTAACTGGAAGCTAATTACTTTACAATATTGTGGTGGTTTTTGCCATACATTCACATGAATCAGCCATGGGTGTACATGTGTTCCCCATCTAGAATCCACCCCCCCACCTCCCTCCCCATCCCATCTCTCAGGGTCCTTCCAGTGCACCAGCCCTGAGCACCCTGTCTCTTGCATCAAACCTGGACTGGCAATCTATTTCACATATGATAATATACATGTTTCAATGCTATTCTCTTAAATCATCCCACCCTCACCTTCTCCCACAGAGTCCAAAATTTTCTTCTTTATTTCTGTGTCTCTTTTGCTGTCTCACATATACGGTCATTGTTACCATCTTTCTAAATTCCATATATATGCGTTAATATACTGTATTGGTGTTTTTCTTTCTGACTTACTTTGCTCTGTATAATAGGCTCCAGTTTTATCCACCTCATTAGAACTGATTCAAATGCATTCTTCTTAATAGCTGAATAATATTCCATTATGTATACATATCACAGTTTTCTTATCCATTCGTCTGCCAGTGAACATCTAGGTTGCTTCCATGTCCTGGCTATTGTAAACAGTGCTGCAATGAACATTGGGGTACACGTGGCTCTTTCAATTCTGCTTTCCTCGGTGTGTATGCCCAGCAGTGGGATTGCTGGGTGGTATGGCAGTTCTAGTTCCAGTTTTTTAAGGAATCTCCACACTGTTTTCCATAGTGGCTGTACTAGTTTGCATTCCCACCAACAGTGTAAGAGGGTTCCCTTTTCTCCACATCCTCTCCAGCATTTATTGCTTATAGACTTTTTGATAGCAGCCATTCTGACCAGTGTGAGATGGTACCTC
>ML664196.1:113364-132596 GCA_007570785.1 Antilocapra americana
GAGCATCTTTTCATGTGTTTGTTAGCCATCTGTATGTCTTCTTTGGAGAAATGTCCATTTAGTTCTTTGGCCCATTTTTTGATTGGGTCATTTATTTTTCTGGAATTGAGCTGCATGAGCTGCTTGTATATTTTTGAGATTAATTCTTTGTCAGTTGCTTCATTTGCTACTATTTTCTCCCTTTCTGAAGGCTGCCTTTTCACCTTGGTTATAGTTTCCTTCGTTGTGCAAAAGCTTTCAAGTTTAATTAGGTCCCATTTGTTTATTTTTGCTTTTATTTCCATTACTCTGGGAGGTGGGTCAGAGAGGATCCTGCTTTGGTTTATGTCAGAGAGGGTTTTGCCTATGTTTTCCTCTAGGAGTTGTATAGTTTCTGGTCTTACATTTAGATCTTTAATCCATTTTGAGTTTATTTTTGTGTATGGTGTTAGAAAGTGTTCTAGTTTCACTCTTTTACAAGTGGTTGACCAGTTTTCCCAGCACCACTTGCTAAAGAGATTGTCTTTTCTCCATCATATATTCTTGCCTCCTTTGTCAAAGATAGGTGTTCATAGGTGTGTGTATTTATCTCTGGCTTTCTACATTGTTCCATTGATCTATATTTCTGTCTTTAGGACAGTACTATACTGTCTTGATGACTGTAGCTTTGTAGTATAGTCTGAAGTCAGGCAGGTTGATTCCTCCAGTTCCATTCTTCTTTCTCAAGATTGCTTTGGCTATTTGAGGTTTTTTGTACTTCCATACATATTGTGAAATTATTTGTTCTAGTTCTGTGAAAAATACCGCTGGTAGCTTGATAGGGATTGCATTGAATCTATCTTTTGCTTTGGGTAGTATACTCATTTTCACTATGTTAATTCTTCCAATCCATGAACACAGTATATTTCTCCATCTATTTGTGTCATCTTTGATTTCTTCCATGAGTGTTTCATAGTTTTATATATGTAGGTCTTTTGTTTCTTTAGGTAGATTTATTCCTAAGTATTTTATTATTTTCGTTGCAATGGTGAATGAAATTGTTTCCTTAATTTCTCTTTCTGTTTTCTCATGGTTAGAGTATAAGAATGCAAGGGATTTCTATGTGTTAATTTTATATCCTGCGACTTTACTATATTCACTGATTAGCTCTAGTAATTTTCTGGTGGAGTCCTTACGGTTTTCTGTGTAGAGGATCATGTCATCTGCAAATGGCACTGGCATTTTTTAAAGTTCCCCCAGTTGATTCTAATGGGCAGGCATAACTTAGAGTTACTGTCTAATTGCCTACTTCAGACAGCATCTCTCAACCCCACTCACACTTGGGAGTCAGTTATAAAAAACACTGATGCCTAAAGCCTACCCCCCAAATTTCTGATTTAGTTGGTCTAGGCTGTGACATGGACATTGGAATTTTTACCTCTACCCCTCCCTATCCACTCAACATATCTTTCATTTATTCACTGATGTCTGAGATTTACCTCTTTGCTTAACACCCCACTAAGAAAATATACACTAAGGTTTGCAATCCCTGACAGTTTCATGAAAGCAAAAATGTGATTAATCTGTCTTTTGCATCAGCAATCTGAAAAGTTTTGCATATGGGGAAAGAGAAGAGATTGACAAGGAAAAGTGTTTGAGACGGCATGATAAATTATATATTGATATAGACCGAGATAAGAGAGAGAGAGAAAAAGGGCAAAGCTTGATAGAAAGTACAAGATGAATTTTCCCTGCTTTAAAAGCAGAATATGGCACACAAAGACAAATGCTGTATGATTCCACTTATATGAGTTTCTTAAGAGTAGTCGAAATCACAGAGACAGAAGATCAGAGGTGGCTGCCAGGGGCTAGGAGGAGGGAAGGGGAAAGGTATTGTTTAATGAGTCCAAAGTTTCAGTTTTGCAAGATGAAAAGAGGTCTGGTGACAGATGGTGGTAATGGTTGCACAAGAGTATGAATGTATTCAATACTGTTGAACTGCATGCTTTAACACGGTTAAGACTAAATTTTGCTATGTATTTTACCCAATGGAAAAGAATTAGGGAAAAGCAGACGATAGATGACAATGATGTTTGGAAACCTTAAGGTTCAATGTACACCACCAGCTGAGCATTAATGAGCTTAAACCAAACATCCTCAGAAGATCCAAAGATGAATTTCCTCATGCAACCAACTCTCCATTCTGAGCTTGGGGAAGAGCTCCAAGATCTCTTCTCCAAGTTCTGAAGTAGAAAACACACTTCACCTTAATGTTGTTCTCAGGATCACACTGGAAAACATCTCTGTGGGCCCTAAATGATAAAATTGTTTACCCCATTTATCAAGATTTTTAACTTTGCAAAGCATGCCTGGAGCCATTTTAACGTTTGAAAGTTTAACGTTGATTTTCAAAGACCACAACTAAAACCCAGAGCTTGCCCAGGTTTCAGTAATTTCACAATACGTGTGGCGGACATTTAATGTTTCCTTTGCTAATGGCACTCTTTTTTCTGGAATTCTCACTTTTCAGGAACTCACATTTTTCCAGGTATCTGGTTCCAGTTTTTTGTTGCCACTTTCTCTCATCTCCAAAGTTTTCCTATTGTGTTCTGAACTTGAAGCCATAAAACATAGTATTGTAAAATTAGCTTGTAAACCCTTAACTAAATACTCAGTAAAATGGAAAATTTCTTCAAGCAATCAATGAAACAGTAACAGATGACTGGGAAAACCTCGCTGATACCACTTGAAACTTTCAGTTTTCCATTGCAAATCAAAGTCTTCATCTAGCTTTTAGATTTTAGTTTTAAATTGACTTTGTTCTTGACACTCATGTCAGTGTTTCCCAAGATTGCCTTATGATACAGACAAGCACTTAGGGTGCTTGTTAAAAAAAAATGCAGACACTCAATACCCTCCACTGGAGATTCTGATTCAGTAACTCTAGGGTGGAACCCAAAACTTCATAACTATCTGTGTGTCTCTGGCAATTCTGCTTAAGTTAAGTTGCCTGCAGGTAAGACAGAGGAAAGGAGCAGATACAGCTCTTTCCAACTCTCCCACTCCTCATCTCCTCTTGCAACTGTTCCAGAACTTCCCTGTGTTTTCCCTGGACTTTGGTGTCTTGTCTCAATCTTGCTATTATTCAAAATGTGGCCCTCAGGCCCTGGTAAGGTGCAGCAGCCTCACCTGGGAGCTTATTAGAAATGCAGAATCTCAGGCTCATCTCAGCTCTTCAGAATCTTCAGTTTAACAAGATCCGTGGATAATTTATCTGTGCCCTGACCAGTGAAGCACTGAGAGAGAGCTGTTTCCCAAACTTTTTGGTAAACGCCAAATGCACTCTCCCTCTCATTCTGTGTGTGTGTGTGTGTGTGTGTGTGTGTGTGTGTGTGTGTGTACACATGCATGCACACACATGCGTGTGTGGTCATGGGGCCTTTAGACAGCTAAAACTTCTAGAGCACTTCCTATATTCTAAGCACTGTCTTTGTCTTCACAACAACCCTACAAAGAAGGTATGATTATCATCCTTTGACAGAAAACAGCCCTGAGACACTCATTAACTTGCTCTCACTTAGTTTCCACAGCTGGTAAGTGGGACAGCCGGACTCAAACCAGGCCCATTTTGATTCCAAACACCATAGTGCCTGCCACAGCCCTCCCCATCTCCCCCAGGATATCTCTGCCTCACATCACTGGCTAACCTTCACAGCAGAACAGTAGCAAGTTTCCTCCTTTTCCTGCCTTGAGGGATATCTATTGTCCTTCTCTTGTGGAGAAAGAGGACACGCTGGCTTGACCACGAGCCCTGATGTGGCTTCATTAAACCTTTCCTCTATTTCTCTTCTTTTCAGGGGAATGGTCAGGATTCTAATTTTACAGAATTTATTTCTTTTCAATTAAGTTAATTTGTGTTAGTTAAATTTCCCTTTCATTTACTGTTACATAATTTTAATTTATTATAGCACATAATTTTAAAGTGAAGCACTTAAACTTAGAGTAACAGTGGTTATAAAGTGAGTGTAGGGTTGGTCTTTCATACATGACCTAAAAATTGAGGAGTTCATCCCAGGAAGAAACAGGCAGGGAAGACTTTTGAGAGGAAACATCGCCAATAATCCTTCCTGAGCAGGACATGGGCTCAGTAATCTGGATTTAAGCAGTTGAAACACAAGAGCCCCTTTCAGGACATGGAGCACCACACTGGCGGGTTTACTTGCTGGTGTTGACCAAAGGAGGAGAGGGGCTGATGAAACATCTTCCTCCAGGGAAACACAGGAGCAGAAGTCCCTTCCAGTAGCCACCTCAGACAGAGAATTCAAAGCTGCGCACCAGGCGCAACAGAAGTAAAGAATGAACGGCATTAAAGACCTTCAGATGAGAAGGGTTGCATGTCTCCCTTCAGAACAATGAGAAAACTGGCCCCGGGTTCCATTTATCATAAACAGAACAGATTCCCTCCAGGTAGAGAAGCTGTAAGAAGAGTAGCTCAGGGCTGCTACACTTCCAAAGTGGCACCAGGGGTAAAGAATCTGCCTGGAGATGCAGGAGACATAAGAGATGCAGGTTCAAGCCCTGGAATTAGGAAGATCCCCTGGAGGAGGGCATGGCAACCCACTCCACCATTCTTGCCTGGAGAATCCCATGGACAGAGGAGACTGGTGAGCTACAGTCCATGGGGTCAAAGAGTCGGACACAACTAAAGCAACTTAGCATGGCACAGCACAGGAAAGAAAAGAGCCAAGAAAGCTGACCCAGGGCTGAAAAGTAAGCCTGAGACCCTGCAGGGGAAGCTTCTTGATGGGTCTGAGACAGGAGCATTTAAGCTGGCCAGTCTTTAAGGTTGTATGAGAATACATCTGTCAGATGGGGAACCAGAACATCCACACTGGGCCAAAATGGAGGTATGGCGAAGTACAGAGACCTGCCAGCCAGGAGTTGGGTCCCTGCCAGGGAGCAGAAGGTAGCGTTGGAATGCAGACTGGAGCAGAGTTGGGGCAATGTGACTCCTCACAAGTTAGAGACAGGATGAGGATAAGGACTTTGTGCGGGGTAAGCTATGCCAACCAGTCCAACCATGTCCAAACATCTTGTGATGTAGGGATAAATAAATTCTTCTCTGAAAATGCAATTTCCCTTCATCTCTTAGGGAAAAACTCTTTTGTCTTGGCTAAAGTAAGAAAAAGGACAAATTCTTAGGGTATAACACAGTGACTAAGAACATGCTTTCTGTAGTTAAACTAGCTGAGTTCAAATCTTAACTCTACTTATCTCTACTCTGCAATTCTGTGACCCTGTAAAAATGCTGGAGATAATAATAGCTCTTACTTCTGGGAATAGTGTCAAGATTAAATCAAATAACAGAGACAAGTTCTTAGAATAATGCCTGGTACACAACTAGCATTCAGTAGATGTTTCCACTGGGTAAGAAGAGGAAGCTCCTGCAGAAGAGGGTCTCAACTTCAATCTGTAAGAATCACCAAGGGAAGCTTCTCTAGATACAGACGTCAGAGAAGTCTGGATAAGAAATGAGGAATCGGCATCTTCAGTGCCATTCCAAGTGACATTGATGCAGTTGGTCCAAGAAAACCCTGAAGAAACTCTGCCCTGATGATGGCCATGGGTAGAGGTGGCATTTCCCTTGCCCAGTTGAAAACCCAGGAGCAATTTGTAAGGCACACCCCAGAAGAGCTGGAGACAGCTCTCTTCCAGCTCAGAGCTTTCCCTTTCACACTTTGTCTTACATCTGTCCAGTTCTCTGAACACCTACCAAGACACAGAGTAACAGGCGTTTGATGAGGTCATCTCATTACTATTAATATGCAGCATCTCCCATTCTGAAAGAATGAGGACTTCCCTCACCCCTTTTTTAAACTTTTCTTTTCCTCCACTCCGAATGTTGCGCTTTTAAAGAGGGCTTCAAAATGCTGTCCCAAAGGGATAAAGGTTGGAATTAACACTCCATTCACACATACACACAATCTTGGGAAATTCTTCTGTACCACAATGAGATAAAATGGAAGAGCTTTCTTGGGCTCTTTGAACAGTCTAGGCAACCCTTCAGATATGCCCTCCAGCTCCTCCAGAATGCCAGGAACAGCCCCAGATTCCAAACAATAGCAGGCTGAGACCCAAAAATGCTTTTTGTGGTCTTGGATGCTTTCAAGCACCATCCCAGATTGAAGAGAATTCAGAATTATGCCTAACAGATTCTCTTGAAGTCCTGCCCCACAATGTCCTGCTCACTTAGCAATGGCGTGGCACTTGAGAATTGCAAAATGCATGAAAGACACATGACTTTATTGTTCTGTGTATTTAGTTCTGGACACAATGCTGGCATTATCTCCCTAATATCCACAAGCACAGAAATGGTTTGCTGGTGGTAGGGGTGGGTACATTTGGCCTTTACACTAAAAGGCTGTTTGGCTAAAAGTCTCCTTTCCATGGTCCCTGCCACAGGTTTGAAATAATGGCAAAATTATCCTATTGAGTTTTCTTTTTTCTTTTTTTAGGCAACTGAAAGTCCCTGAACAATTTTCTTATATCATCATTTCCTCATACCAATCATTTATCTACCTTATTGTAAATTACATTCCTGCTTTGTCTTCTTTGGAGTATAATTTCAGAAAAATGGACTTTGGAGTCTGACAGTACTAGTTGGAACTTGGCCCTGCCACTTGATAGCTGTGTGAATTTAAGCAAGTCACTTTAACTTCTATTTACATTGGTTTCTTTATCTGCAAAATGAATTAACACAGAAGCTACTTCAGAGGTTCTTCAGAAAAATATCCACAGCTTCTACAGCCTTGTTTCTAACACCAGTCCACCATAGGTGTTTATAACTTCCTTCTTTAGCTACTCTTTCTGTGTTCCATTGCCTTCATTCAACTCCTCATCTAGAAATGTTTCCTGATCTAATAGGTAATTCAAGATTTCATTCCTGAGGAGTCTGAATCACTAGCCTGTATTGGGTTGCTATAGTACACCAATCAGTTTTACCACTGGTCATCAAGACATTGGGTGGCAATGACCAGTAGTAAAACTGGTCATGGGGTTGCAAAGAGTCAGACATGACTGAGCAACTGAACAACAACACCAGCATCGAGACATGAGGAGACACCCCTAAAAACCAGGACTGGTAACTCCATACAGTACAGTAAGCCCCTTCTTCGGCTGTTTTTCCAGTTACATGAGATATCCGAAGGGTTCAAGTAGCATTTTCAACTTTCAGGTTAGTTGAACCATTTTGTGCCCACCTGTGAAAGTAAGCCTCCAAAGGAAACTAACAACTCTAAATCAACAAAGCTCAAAGTTGTAGAAATGAGAAGCAAAACGTATATGAGTGGGTTACTAGGTACAACAGAAAGAGAAGCCAGGCCACTTTTCCCCTTGGTGGAGAACAGGATGATGGGAGAAAATGGGAAGGAGCACCTTACATAACCAGCTGGCTCAAAGCACATACCACACCTCATAGGACTGTGCCCCAACCTACCAGGGGTTTTCTTCCAGTGGGTACCTAAGTAAGTAATCAATAGACCATTCTTTCCATACTGCTTTCAGAACCACCAGTGAATCAGTCTATAATGCTGTAGCTGGTGCCAGCATATCATGTGGATTTTAAACCATTTTCATCTCCATCATTAATTGGTCAAAGGGAATGCCCCAAGAATTTGAGCTACTTGTTTGCACAATTTATTTATAGTTTCAGTGCTTGCTCAAACCTAACTATATATGTGTGATTCTATTTATAAACATAATTATAATTCTATTACATGTTATATCATAATGTATATATTACAATGTAGTATAATGTGTTGTTGCTGTTCAGTTGCCAAGTCATGTCTGACTCTGCAACCCCATGGACTGCAGCACACCAGGCATCCCTTCCCTCACCATCTCTTGATGTTGGTCCAAGTTCATGTCCATTGAATTGGTGATACCATCCAACCATTTTATCCTCTGTCAGCCTCTTCTCCTTCTGTCTTCAATCTTTGGGGTCTTTTCCAGTGAGTTGGCAGCAGGCCACGCAGCAGATGGCCAAAGTATTAGAGCCTTAGCTTCAGCATCAGTCCTTCCAATGAGTGTTCAGGGTTGATTTACTTTAGGATTGACTGGTTTGATCTCCCCACTGTCCAAGGGACTCTCAAGAGTCTTTTCTAGTACCACAGTTTGAAAGCATCAAATCTTCAGCACTCTCCCTTCTTCATGATCCAACTCTCACATCAGTACATGACAACTGGAAGGACCACGGCCTTGACTGTATGGGCCTTTGTCAGCAAAGTGATGTCTTTGCTTTTTAATACACTGACTATGTTTGTCATAGCTTTCCTGCCAAGAGGCAATCATCTTCTAATTGCATGGCTGCAGTCACCATCCACAGTGATTTTAGAGCCCAAGAAGAGGAAATCTGTCACTGCTTCCACCTTTTCCCCTTCTATTTGCCATGAAGTGATGGGACTAGATGCCATGATCTTAATTTTTTACTGTTGATAACATTATATATTATAATGCAGCATAATACTTAAAATTCTATATCTTAATGTAATATAATGTATATATGTATACACATTGGTATGTGTGTATGCCAAGATCTCTACCATATACTTTGGACATCACTAGACCAGTTGGGTCATAAGACCCAAGTAGCAAAGTAATGTATGCTATGATCTAGTCACAAGAGCCCATAAAAGCTGAGAATTTTCTCTACTTGCTGACATAAGGGGAAAAAGGGAAAGATAGATTTAGTCTTTGAGAAGAACCTGATGCACCATTCCTAGCTTTGACTATGGGGGTTGAGCTTATGCAAAGGAATGTGGGCAAACTCTAGGAACAGAAGAGACCCTCCACAGCCAACATTCAGCAAGGAAACCAGGACCTCACCCTACAACCACAAGGAAGCCAACAACCTGAGTGAGGTTGGAAGATTCATCCCTCGAGCCTCTAGATAAGAGTCCAACCCCCCAGGCACCTTGACTTTGGCCTTGGAAGACCCTAAGCAGAGATCCCAGACAATATAAATGGATGTTGTTTCAAGCTACTAAACTTTTGGTAATTTGCTGTGCAGCAATAGAGGATCAATAGAGCCCCTGTGAGATGAACTCAGATGAAACTGCATCATCTAACATCGATAAGCCCCTACTTTGGCAGTTAGACGTGGAAGCAACACAAGTCACCAGCAATTAATGTCAGGGTAGTGCTGTTGTACAATAGCCCCAGGAAAGTTTAGGTATTTTCCACTTTACAGTTCACAAACCTTTTCAAAAAGACTAGGAGAAAGATCTACAGCACATCCCTGTGGGTGGCAACAGCATCCTTCCTTCAGAGGACATGTCCTTTACTTCATTCAAAGGGCTCCTTCCTGAAATCTGGCCTAGATCTTGGACTTAAGTGACATATTATGACTACTCAAGCTATTTCCCTGTTTACCAGACCTAGAATTTTTTATTATACATAGTAAGTACAACTTTACTAGGTCATTGTATCAGTTTCCTACTGCTGCTGTGAAAAATGACCACAAACTTAGTGACTTAAAATAACACACTCTATTATTCTATTTCTGGAGGTCAGAAGTCGGAAAATGGGTTTTACAGCTACAATCAAGGTTTAGGCAGGGCTGAAACTCTTCTATAGGCTGATATAAATTGGAAAAACCTTGTAATTCTTCTCCAGTGTCATTTTTACCTGTCGCCTGGAGGGAGGGTCTTTGAGGATCTTACTCTGAATATGGGTCTGGAGGTAATAAAAGGTGTTAGGATGAGTCTTGGGGTGAATAAGCATCCCTTGGTAATCCCTTTCAAATTACCTCAGTTGAGGTCATTACAGAGACTTCAAGCAAGGGAAGTCATTACAAAAATCCAGACATTGAACCTAGATGTCTATGCACCATTTCTTAGCATCCCATTCTTTCCACTCAATGTCTCGACTTTCACAAAAAGATCTGATGAGCAATGAATCAAAATTTGCTCAAATTCTGCAACCCACAGCATCAAAGTTTGGGTCTGAATTTTTTTGATATATCAACTATGGCCATATGACATATAAGGATCTTCTTTAAGGCAGTCATAAAAGCTCTCTAGTTTTCTGACTATACTCTGATCCAAAAAACTTGTCTTTTTTTTATCTTTGTGAATTTTCTCCAATGAAGTCAGTTTTAAAGTTATCCCACCCCATAGTTCTTACACTTCTGTTAAAATACAGAAGTGTATTTTAACTGTTCTTACATATCTGTTAAAATACTCTATTGAAGCAGCACTTGATTCCACAAAGCCCTACCTTCAAAATACTCCAAGAAGGCTGTTCATACATTGTTCCAATGTTCATTTCATTTGTGGCCAATGAGACTAATGGTCAAGGGAAGAACCTTACCTGAGGGTGAGGCATAGAACTACAGTGACTGGACTATGCATCACAGAGAGTTCAATGGGGGCCTAATCTAAAAATATTCCACTTACAACAGGTCTCTAAGGCTTTCCCAAGTTTCCCATTAAGAATTAACCATCTTTCTGGGATGCTGTGAAAACACAATTTTGGACCTCTCTTGCATTATACTCATTTATATACATGGATGTCCTCATCTAAACTGAGCTTCTTGAAGGTAGATAAAAACTCATTCACTTACATGTCTTTAGGGACCATCATTGGGTAAAAGGCTCTCAAAAATATCTACTTATGTGGATTTCAGAATTTCTACAGATCAGTATCTACTGTTCCATTTTTACTGTTTTTGCATGGAAATGTTTGTTGTGGTTATCTTATTCCTGTGCCACCACTGACACAGGCTGAGTTGCAGAGAGTGGTGGGAGACAGTTTGTCTTTTGAGCTCATAAATCTCATAATCAAGAGTCACACATGGACTACATGTAAAGACTCTAGTCTTTACCTAGAGATCCTTGGTTGGGGGTCATCTCCCTTATGGAGGGGATGGAGGCATCCAATGTCGGGGGAAGAAGAATGAACCAAATATTTAGTGTCTGGAAAGTGGGCTGTAGCAGATATTAGTTTTATTCCATAAAGCAAACTCTATTTCTTGTCCTCCTCCTTCAAGATAAACAGAAGAAATGACCATGTGATAGTTAGGGACAAGAACTGGGGGGCATAGGGAAACGACTTGGGGGGGGAGAGAATTTAATTGCTTGCCAGTGTGAGACACTGTAGAACCCCCTTTCTTGCTTCAGCAACTGGCAACATTCCATGGGGAGCCTCAGTCAAGCTTGGATTCTTCAATGGAGACAGTATGAGCCAGAGCCCCTTAGAACTACAATGCATATGTAGCACAAGCAAGAAAGAAACCTATATAGTGGTATTTTTGTTATCATAGCGTTGCACAGTATGTGGTGACTGATTTAGCATTTCTATTTCTTCTCCAAGTTATTTTGAAATCTTCCTGATTTGTGTAATTCAAGGGTCGAACCCAAGTCTCCTACCTTGCAGGCAAATTCTTTACCATCTGAGCCACCAGGGAAGTCCCTCTTTGGAAAATACGCATCCTAGACCCCCTTAAAACACAGAAATGCTCTCTGCCCCAGCCGCAGCAGACAACCAACCTGTCCTGCCTATCCATGCTCAGTGCTGGGCACACACTGTCTTGTGAAGAACTATTGTGAGGTAAATCTGCTTCCTTGTTCTCTCTACCTTGTAATCTTAGTTCTTCTCACCTATGCAACTAAGAACCATGCTTTTACCATAAATACCCTCTAGGAAGTTTTCTTCTCTCTGGCTATTTAATGTTTCCTTAAACGGCAGTTTCTAGATTCCTAACCAGCTTCATCACCCTTCTCTTGATAGCAGTGTTAATGTTCCACTTAAAATACTATCATAAGACAAATCTCTAAGCTTTCTCAGTTTCTCAATAAGAATTAACCACCTCTCCTGAATAATGTGAAAATCCTATTTGCCAACCTCCCTCGGGGTGTTTATACATTACAGTCATTATTATATGCATATACATGTTATATTTCTCCTATGTTACGTGTGGTACCTCCTCTCGGCCACCACTCCTGACCTTGGGCGTTGGGTACCTCCTCTCGGCTGCTCCGTCATGCAGCCGCTGCTATGTATAGATGTTAGAGTTGGACTATAAAGAAAGCTGAGCATCGAATAATTGATGCTTTTGAACTATGGTGTTGGAGAAGACTCTTGAGAGTCCCTTGGACTGCAAGGAGATCCAGCCAGTCCATCCTAAAGGAGATCAGTCCTGAGTGTTCATTGGAAGGACTGATGTTGAAGCTGAAACTCCAATGCTTTGGCCACCTCATGCGAAGAGCTGACTCATTTGAAAAGACCCTGATGCTGGGAAAGATTGAGGGCAGGAGGAGAAAGGGACGACAGAGGATGAGATTGTTGGATGGCATCACCGACTCAATGGACATGAGTTCGGGTAAACTCCGGGAGTTGGTGTTGAACAGGGGGGCCTGGCGTGCTGCGGTTCATGAAGTCACAGAGTCAGACATGACTGAGCAACTGAACTGAACTGAACTGGAAAAACTATAGCTTTGACTAGTCAGACTTTTGTCAGCAAAGTAATGTCTCTGCTTTTTAACCTGCTGTCTAGGTTGGTCATAGCTTTTCTTCCAAGGAGCAAGCGCCTTTTAATTTCCTGGCTGCAGTCACCATCTGCAGTGATTTTGGAGCCCAAAAAAATAAAGTCTGTCACTGTTTCCATTGTTTCCACATCTATTTGCCATGAAGTGATGGGACCAGATGCCATGATCTTAGTTTTTTGAATGTTGAGTTGTGACTGTAATAGGCTGAATAATGGCACCCAAAGATATCCATGTCCTAATCCCTTGAACCTGTGAATGTTACCTTACCTGGTAACAGGAAGTTTGCAGATGTAATTAAGAATCTTGAGATAGGGAGATTGTCTTGTTATCCAGGTGGGCATTAAATGTAATCATGTGCATCCTTACAAGAGACAGGCAGAAGGAGATTCTACTGTGAGAGAAAGCAATGTGACAACTTTAACAAAGAAAGACATGACTTAAAGACAGTACTCTGTGGGCTTCGAAGATAGAAGAAAGGACCATGAGCCAAAGAACACAAGCTGTGCCACTATCGAAGCTGGAAAAGTCAAGGAAACCGATTCCATCAGCCTCTGGAGTTGGCAGCCCTGCCAACACCTCAGTTTGGAGCTAGTGAAAATGATTTCAGACTTCTGGCACCCAGAAAAGTAGGAGAATAAATGTGTATTGTTTTAAACAAGTTGGAGGTATTTTATTACAGTGACCATGCAAAAATAATGCAATGAGCAAAAGGATTTCGTGGGTCTGACTTTCTGACACAGTCTGAACAACACTATGAGCATCTGGAACAAAGCAGTACCACACCTGACACCCGCCAGACAGTCTACACTACTTGCAACTACTTGCAAAATGGAGCCACCTCATCTTTCAAAAATAGGGAGAGGATTCCTCTTTCATTTACTTCGGAAATACAGCAGCAATTTCCATCCTTCCAAGAATAAACCGTAAGTTAAAATTTGGTTTTCTTAAATTCACATTCTTCCTTCCACTTTTTCATAGTACTGGCATGATTTGAAGTATTGACTAGCTATCAGTATTCCTTTTATTCAGATAATATACATTTTATTAAGTTAAAAATGATCATACTTTATTTCAGAAGATATTTGAATCTAAATCTGGACCTGAGCCCCCTAATCTTCCAACGGAAGGCAGTGGTACCAGCTGCTGGTTTCTCAATTAACCAAGTGATGAGATGTAGCATACCTATTGACTCAATGTCATTTCTTCAGTTTTCCTTTTTTTAATTAATTTTAGTATACTAGGAAGGACAGGAACAAAAATGTAGGAAGGGTGATTCTGATGTCAGGATGAGACATCAATAGAATTTCAGAAGCTAGAGGAGACACATTTGAGGACCTGTTCTGCCAATGTTAATGACAACCATTGATTTTTTAAACTGAAATTTAGGGTCGAATCATTAGGATTTAGAACCTTACCATTCTACATCTGTAACATTAATACTATAAAATGAATCTTCTCTTAAAAGTGAGCATCATCTACTTCAACAAGGCCATCAAAATCTCATTTTAAATGTTATTACACCCTATTTTAAAACTTAGTTATGGCCTAGGTCCTCTGCCTCTTAGGAAATCTTTGTGTTCTTTTCTTACCCTGAGATTTATTTCCCTGTGTTTGCTTAGACACATTTGTGGAGGGAATGTCAATAAACAGAAAGTTTAGTTGCTTAATAAGAGTAGTTCTGAACTAGTGTATCAAATTTATGAGCATGAAAATGCTGTCTTTCAATGCTTCTATCTATGGGTGATTTAAGCAGTAAACACTCAGCTGCTGAAATGACGTGACCTCCTAAGACTTAGGATCTACTTCTTACAGTGCACCTGCAAGGCAGATGCAGCCATAAAGAGCTCAGGTCTGAATGATCCTTGAAGCCCAGGGCATGAAACTATGCAACAATACAAGTGTGTCTGGATGTACACTAACAAGGATCATATGTAAACTTGAAAGTTTTCAAATGAAGTTTAATCTCCACTGAACTCTGTTTTATGAGGCGAAAAATGTTGAAGAATTGATGCTTTCAGACTGTGGTGTTGGAGACTTTTGAGAGTCCCTTGGACTGCAAGGAGATCAGACCAGTCAATCCTAAAGGAAATCGATCCTGAATATCCATTGGAAGGACTAATGCTGAAGCTGAAGCTCCAATACTTCAGCCACGTGATGCAAAGAGCTGGCTTATTGGAAAAGACTGTGATGCTGGGAAAGATTGAGGGCAGGAAAAGGGGGTGACAGAGGACAAGATGGTTGGATGGCATCACCACCTCAATGGACATGAGTTTGAGCAAACTCCGGGAGATGGTGAAGAACAGGGAAACCTGGCATGCTGCAGTCTGTGGGGCTGCAGAGTCGAGTGATTCAACAACAACAACACTGACTTTTTAAGGAAATATTTATTAAGTTACTTAACCAAGATAATGGGAAAGCTTTCACTTTACTCCACAGGTGTGAGGGTGGTGTCCCTAGTCTTCCCCAGTCACCTGAGTCCCACCCATGGTAACATTTTCTGAACATGAAAAAGCCTAAAGGAAATTTATCTTACCCTTAATACATGAGCCACATCACACCTCCCTTTATAAGTCCCAAGGTCACACTGAAAAAGAAGTCAGCCTTTCTATCCTCCCTTATTGTAATGAATCCCAACAAAATGACAAACACTGCCTGACTGTTACAATTCTAAGTCTCTATGAGCAGAGGAACTATATCCAAGTAACTCCTCTTTCCTGACTTCTCAGTTTCTCCTCTCACTTTTTTTTTTTAACAAGGAGAGAAGCAATGTTCATGTATAAATATTACCTCTTTGGAAGAATCCTTGATCTTTGGGGAATGATGCAGATAGGCGTTTGAGCAACACAAAGCACCCTGCTGCTTTCTTTACTTTTCCCTGGACCCACTTGTCAGTGTAATTGCGGCCATGAACTACAGCTGAAGTCAAAACGCATCCACTTTCTCAAAGAAGACATCAAGGACTTGTAAACCATCAACAACTATAATCTGTGAGAAAGTAAGCCTTTCCTTTCAGTTCCTATCTCAATGGTTATGCACCAATTCTGGTTATTAAGTTCTCTTCTTTGTTATTTACTCCAAAATTACTTCTATTCATCAACTCCTGATTAGTTCTCTTTTACCCTCATCAGACAAAATAAACTCCAACCCTAGTAAGGGGGAAAGGTGGGTCAGAACCCAGACCTGTCCTCACTCACACAGCCTTCTCCTCCTCATCCCTTTCAGTCTTCCCAGCTGAGGTAGGACTGGCCCTCCAGCGTTTTGTCTTCTACTGAGAATTCAGCTTTATCTTGCCACCTTCGTATCTTGGTTTTGTTCAGGACCTTATCTTCTCCTCTTTGTTATCTCATCATCTCCCCTTCTGCATCCAGGTCCTGACATTCTTCCTGACTCAAATCTGAGTTGCTACAATCCTTCTTATTGCAGTCAGTGTGAAGTCACTGACCACAGTCACTGACCACTTCACACTGCAGTCAGATTAAACTCATCATGAATGCCCCCTTCTCAAAGCTCTCTGATGGATGAATCTTAGTTGTCTCCAGCATTAGTCCAAATTCCTTAGGATGACTTATGTGGCTCTTTGAGGTTTGGTCCCTGCCTACCTTCTTTCACCACTCAGCACTTTCTTGCTTCCATTTGTGCTCTTTGTGTCACTGAAAGATTTGCCTCCAAAACTCTTTATCTCTATTTCTCCCCTCTTTTTTTCCTCACATTGCTACGATGTCAAGAAAGACATACAGGTGAGGCTGTGTCCAAGGTTTCTAGCTTGACTCACAGAGTGGATGGTGCCATCCATGGAAACATGAGGAGAAGATGCAGAAGGAGGGCATATGGTTTTGAGACATCTTTGTTTCAGTGTGCCTAAGGGATAAATCATAGGTGGAGATGCTAAGCACAGAGTTAGAAAGGAAAGTGTGAAACTGAGGAAGAGAGGTCAGGGCTGAAGATAAAAGATCTGAAAACTGAAGCGAAGGAGGCCACCAGGAAAAGTTGGAAGCAAAAAGAGATTATGCTAATGGCAGAAAACTTTGGATGTGGGAAAAAAATAAGAACCCGAGAACTGAGAAAAATCATCCAATCAATAGGAACATGTAGAGGACAAAAGAAGAGATTGTGATTATAAGCCTGCCAAATGCTTATATGATGGGACATCAAGAAAGGCTATTAAATGTGAGACAGGAAATAGCTAGTGGTTGTCTACCTGTTTAGTACTTTGCTTTTCAAAAGATTTCTCACATATTATCTCTCATGGTTATCAAAACCATGAAGTCATCCAGAATGTTGGCCAAAGACACACAGCTGGTACTAGAGATTAAGCCTCAAAGTCTCTTAACTCCTGGATTAGTGCTGTCTCCACTACAATACAATACCTTTCCACATATTAACACATGTGGGTATTAAAAAAAAAAATGAGAAGCACTCACAGATTAGCAGGGAAAACACAAGCAAGGAGATCACTTTAAAGTGGTGAATGCTACAAGAGAGGATGAGAGGAGACCCTGGAGGTAAGCTGCCAAGCCCATCTTGAACTCCTAGAGGAGATGAAGCCTGAGCAGAGTCGGGGATGAAGAATGAGCTAGCCAGAGTAGGAAAAAAAGAGCTGGCAAGGGGCCTGGGAGGGCCCTGAGACAAAGCAGTCAAAAAGAGCAGAGCACAGAGCAGCAGGAACATGGTCAGAGCATGGAGAGCCACAAGAAATATGATGAAGCAAAGGAGGAGAGTATGAGACGAGGTTGAAGCCAGGGCAGAGGCAGACCCTGAAGGACTCTAGGGTCTTGTTAAGGAGATTAAGCTTCATTCCAAGGATGATGGTAGAGTCACTGGAGGACTTTAGGCAGGAGTATGACAGGGCAATTTACAGCATAGGCACATCAATCTGCAGAAGTATGGAGACAGAAAACGGAGGACTGTTGCATTAGTCCAGGTGACAGACATCGGTTCAGTTCAGTTCAGTCGCTCAGTCCTCTCCAACTCTTTGCGACCCCATGAATCACAGCACGCCAGGCCTCCCTGTCCATCACCAACTCTAGGAGTCTATCCAAGCCCATGTTCATTGAGTCGGTGATGCCATCCAGCCATCTCATCCTCTGTCGTCCCCTTCTCTTCCTGGCCCCAATCCTTCCCAGCATTAGTGTCTTTTCTAATGAGTCAACTCTTCGCATGAGGTAGCCAAAGTACTGGAGTTTCAGCTTCAACATCAGTCCTTCCAATGAACACACAGGACTGATCTCCTTTAGGATAGACTGGTTGGATCTCCTTGCAGTCCAAGGGACTCTCAAGAGTCTTCTCCAACACCACAGTTCAAAAGCATCAATTCTTTGGTGCTCAGTTTTCTTTACCGTCCAACTCTCACATCCATACATGACCACTGGAAAAACCATAGCCTTGACTAGACAGACCTTTGTTGGCAAAGTAATGTCTCTGCTTTTCAATATGCTATCTAGGTTGGGCATAACTTTCCTTCCAAGGAGTAAGCATCTTTTGATTTCATGGCTGCAATCACCATCTGCAGTGATTTTGGAGCCCAGAAAAATAAAGTCAGCCACTGTTTCTACTGTTTCCCCATCTGTCTGCCATGAAGTGATGGGATCAGATGCCATGATCTTAGTTTTCTGAATGTTGAGCTTTAAGCCAATTTTTTCATTCCCCTCTTTCACTTTCATCAAGAGGCTCTTTAGCTCATCTTCACTTTCTGCCAAAAGGGTGGTGTCATCTGCATATCTGAGGTTATTGATATTTCTCCTGGCAATCTTGATTCCACCTTGTGTTTCATCCAGCCCAGCATTTCTCATGATGTACTCTGCATACAAGCTAAATAAGCAGGGTGACAATATACAGCCTTGACGTACTCCTTTTCCGATTTGAAACCAGTCTGTTGTTCCATGTCCAGTTCTAACTGTTGCTTCTTGACCTGCATACAGATTTCTCAAGAGACAGGTCAGATGGTCTGGTATTCCCATCTCTTTCAGAATTTTCCACAGTTATTGTGATCCACACAGTCAAAAGCTTTGGCATAGTCAATAAAGCAGAAGTAGATGTTTTTCTGGAACTCTCTTGCTTTTTCGATGATCCAGCAGATGTTGGCAATTTGATTTCTGGTTCCTCTGCCTTTTCTAAAACCAGCTTGAACATCTGGAAGTTCATGGTTCATGTTTGCTGAAGCTTGGAGAACTTTGAGCATTACTTTACTAGCATGTGAGATGAGTGCAATTGTGCAGTAGTTTGAGCCTTTTTTGGCATTGCCTTTCTTTGGGATTGGAATGAAAACTGACCTTTTCCAGTCCTATGGCCATTGCTGAGTTTTCCAAATCTGCTGGCATATTGAGTGCAGCACTTTCACAGCATCATTTTTCAGGATTTGAAATAGCTCAACTGGAATTCCATCACCTCCACTAGCTTTGTTTGTAGTGATGCTCTCTAAGGTCCACTTGATTTCACATTCCAGGATTTCTGGCTCTAGGTGAGTGATCATACCTTCGTGATTATCTGGGTCGTGAAGATCTTTTTTTGTATAGTTCTTCTGTGTATTCTTGTCACCTCTTCTTAATATCTTCTGCTGTCAAGTCCATACCATTTCCGTCCTTTATTGAGCCCATCTTTGCATGAAATGTTCCCTTGGTACCTCTAATTTTCTTGAAGAGATCTCTAGTCTTTCCCATTCTGTTGTTTTCCTCTATTCCTTTGCATTGATTGCCGAGGAAGGCTTTCTTTTTTTTTTTTTTGAAACCCACA